>OY720443.1:82805914-82963608 GCA_963082915.1 Dolichopus griseipennis
AAATTTCATGATAATTACTGTATTAGAAATATATTATCAAAAAAATAATACTTGTAAATTTAGGCTAAATAATCAAGAATTTTATAGAAGAAATAGACTTCGGTTTTATTATTACAAAAAATTTAAAAATAACTGATATTAAGCAAAATTGTATTAAATTAGATGTAACTATTAAAGGAAACAACATTATAAAAATTGCAAAATGTAGTATAGAAATAAGAAATGTAAAATTTGTAAATAATTTACTAGAATATAAGGAGCATATTAGGTTACCCAATGTTAACTATAATTGGACAAAAATTGTAAACAATGTTACATTAGAAAACTTAAATATTGTAAGCTTTGAAAATAGGAAAACAATAGAATATATTAATTACAAAAATAATATAAAAGATTTTTCAATAAGCTCAATACTTTGTATAATATCAATTTTAACATTATTTTTATTTGTATGCATATATCGTATCAAAAGAAAAGGAAAAATAGTTGTCAAAAACAAAATTGAGATTCCAAAAAATAAAAAAACTGGATTCTTCCGGGACTGAAGAATCTCGGAGGGGAAGTGTCATATACGGGTTTTAAACGTGTGAATTAAATAACCGCTTAAACAACTGTTTTAACTAACCTTGAATATCACCTAAGTTTAACAGCCTTAAAATAACTTAAATATAACTCAAATATAATAACGGTGAGAAAAACTTAAACTAACAAATCACATAAAGTAATACGATAACTATCTTTCCTTCCTTTTCGTTCATTATAATTAAATCTGTTAAATTAGCAATTTTAGTTTTAATTTTATTTTGTAATTTTAAATAAATGTTTGATAAAAATTAATAAAAAAGTTCAGTTTGGAAGAACAAACGAAAGTAGTAAAGTGTTTTAATTTTAACTACTTAATTATATAATTCGAATTAAAATTGTGTTAATATTTAAATTCCTATACCAAATCTATAACAGTTTAACTAAGTTAGTAGATATATCTTCTACTATGTTCAACTTTCTTTTAAGAATTTGAAGATTTTAAAGTTTAATATGCTGAGGGATACTTTTAAATATTATTTTGGGGAAAATTTTTAAGATTTAAAAATAGATACGTGTTATTTCAAAACTTTCACAAAACAAAAAACTCATTAAAAACTTTAAACATTCAATTATTATTATTTTAATTTTTATTAACTTAACTATATTGATTCTTTAAGATTTATATCATAATATTGCTTTTACTTTTAAAATTTAAATTTAAAAATTCATAAAATACAAAAAAAAAAATTAATAACAACAAACATTTAAATTTCAATCTCAGACTGTCCTAGAAAGTTACTTGACACCAAATTCCCCAAAAATTCAAAGTAAAACTCTGATATCTTCAATCAGATATCGAATATCTGTCGCTCCCACCAGAACTTTTAAAACTTTATATTTTCTTTATAATATTTTTATTATTTTAATAATTATTTGATTTTTTATTATTATTTAAAATAATTATAGCCTTAAAACAAAAAATTTTCCAAAAATTTTCCAATTTTTCATGTTTTTTAAATAATTTTCAAACTAAATAAAATATTTTTAATAATATAATTATTTTATCGAAAAACTTTTTATCTGCCACCATCACAGATAAATTTTGTTTTTTTTTTATTTTTCGAAGAAATAGAGGAAACTTTTCATTTAAACTGTAATTTACCTGAGAAAATTTTTGGTGGAAAATGTAAAAATATGAAAATATTTAAAATAAAGTGAGAAAGAGAGTCGAGTAGACTGTCGTCTTAGCTCTGAGATACCCGTGTTAGCTCTGGAATAAATGGTGTTGTCTTGGATAAACCCGTGTTAGCTCTGGAATGTCGTCTGAGAAATGAAAGCTATGCATAAAAGAAAATGAAAGCTCTATGGAAGCTATCCAAATCGCTGGCACAATGCTAACTGTATTTGGGCAAATGTTGTTCATTATACTTAACTATGCTATTGACAATTTAACATATACGACTCAGCTTCATTAGATATTAAATAATGCTCATATTAAGAAGCAAACTGCATAACAGTTACCCGAGCCTGTTGTGTAAATAAGCTCAGTTTAAATAGCTCCTAGTTATACCCGTATGATTATATAGTCAAAGGGTATAATAAATTTGCCATTACATTTGACTGATATAGACTCAAGTGTATGGATCGGATCAGAATCGAATAATAAATCGATTTAGCTATGTATGTCCGTCCGTCCGTTCGTCTGTCGGTCCGTCTGTCCACTCGTCCATCCGTCACCACGATAACTCAAAAACTAAAGGAGCTAGGATCTTGAAATTTTCGAAAATTATATTTTTGCAAGAGCCGTCATTGCAATTTAAATCCAGCCATTTTTGTCCATGGATTCGGATAGCTGCCATTCAAGTTCTTTTTTTATATAAGTATTACTCTGTACCTATTACAGCTGCGTGTCTGAAATTTTGCCAAATGTAGTTTAGTTTTATGGCCAAAGTTTCTGCAAAATTTGGTTAGTCTACTGCAGTGGGTTCGAGGAGCTGCCATACAATTTCTTATTTTATATGAGCATTACTCTATACCTATTGAAGTTGGGTGTCTGAATATGTGCCAAAAATAGTTTAGTGTAATGTAAAATTTGGTCTACTGCAGAGGGTTAGAGTAGCTGCCATACAATCCTTCTTTTATATGAGCATTACACTACACCTAATAAAGCTGGTATGTTTGAAATTTTGCCAAAAGTAATTAATGTTTATAATAATAATGATATAATGTTTATAAAACGGTCATACGGGTATCCCAGAGTTTACACAGTCTACTCTACCACACTCTTCCTCGTTTTTTTTATAATTTTCCCAATTTCATTGTAGTTTCCAGTTATCGTGCGGAAACTATCAGTTATCAACTCACTTTTAGATTCGGATTCGATCCCTACACATGAGCTTATATCTATCCCTACTCCTTCAAAATTTCCCAAACGTAATAGCTAGTTATGTACACCTTTTGAACATTTTTGGGTGTTCAAAGATATTTAAGATATTTTTTCACCGCTATCTCTTCACTTTTAAAAGAATGAACGAATTTTCGTGTTGTTAGCTCTCTTTGTTATTTTCAATTCTTAATTTTTTTTATCTTATAGAATATTTTAAAGTATCTACTAGATATATTAAACTATATTCAACTTTTTCGGTTTTATTTTAAATTTCAGTAATAATAAGTTCTCTGTTAAAATTAAAAGATAGAAGGGATTAAAATTTTTTTTTAAAGAAACCTTATTAAAAAATTATTCGAATTATAATTTTTCAATGGTATAATATTTAAATTCGACATTTTCTTAGAGTGCATAATAAATTGTTCTAAAATTGAAAAAAAAAGAAGAAAAACAATAATAATAAAAAAAAAAAATTAAAAATAAAAAAAGGTGAAATAAGAAATTCTTTAAAAAAGAATTAAAGACGATTCGATTAAAGTCACGTAGACTCATTAAACACGCTTTATTTTGACGGTCCAAATTATTGTTTTTTTATTTTTCTACTTTTTTAATAATTTATATTCGTATATAAACGGAAAATTAATTTGGAAAATTTTTGTTTTTTTTTTCTACTTTTTTTTTTTAAATATTTTTATGTATTGTACGTGAAAACATACAAAATTCGATTACTTTAGCCTGAAGGTATGCAATTATTTTCTATATTTGAATGAACAACTTAAATTTTGGTTTAAAATGTTGTTTACGTTGAATTTTTTTACTTTAATATTTTAAATAATGAAATGAAATTTGTGAATTAAATATTATATTAATCTGCTGAGGTAGATGTTGAAATAGATGGATTTCTATAATAATAGCACTATGTAAAACTTATTTTAATCCTTACTCTAACACATAAATTATTTATCAATTACTTTGTTGCTTAATATAGCAGATAACATGTGTCATCCTTATCTTTAGGTTTTGTGACCTGTTGTGCATCCTATTTCCAATATTTTTAATTAACTTATAACTAATATAATTTATTTTATTTTATATTATTTATTTTATATTTAAAAAAAATTATATTTGGTCACCAAGGTTATTTTGTTGAAAATTATTTAAAAATTACTCAATTTATTTAAGTATACTTTTCAGTACATAACGTAATATTTTTCCGAACGTAAATTGGGATTGTAAACTCAGTGAAAATTTGGTAAAACATTACTCTTACCAATAAAAATGTAAGCCAAATAAAAAAATAATAAAAATTTAACTATGAAAATTGGTTTCCAATAATGAAATTAAAATAAGTTTTAAAAATTTAAAAAAATAAATAATTTTAAACCACGAATGAAATGTTATCAGTTAGGTTTTTAAATATGATGAAATAGACCTCAGATGCCAGGTGTACAGTTTTACAAGTTTTCAAAGAGTTAATTAGTGTCCATACTGTCAATATTTCAAAAGTTAAGTCGATATAGTTTAAATTTGAAATTTATATTTTTATTTTGCTTTGATACTTATGTTTCTGTTAATGGCTCTGGCTATTTTTCGAAATGTCAAATTATCAAATAAGTTCCCAACTCACATCCATCCAAATAAAATATCTTAATCATTTATATCATTGTTAAAACTGTTATGAATCTATCACTTTAAACTTAAAAATTTGTTCACAGTTATCTCCACACTTTTAAAAGAAACTGCCTAAATATTTTTAGAATTTACAAACCGGAACTTTATTTCTCAAAAAGTTCAAAAGTTTAATTAAAAGACAGGTAATATTCCGGGAACTTTCCTTCGTAGAGCCTTATCCTTCGTAGGCCCTTTAGCTTTAAAGTCGCTCAGCACGAACTGAGCAGACACCCTGCAAGTGGTTAAGTCTTTGCCTAAAATAAGTGAGTAGCAGGGACAAATGCTTTTCGGTATTGAAAATTTTGATCTTGGAAACATTTAATAGATTTTTGGTAAGTATTTTAGCAAATTTTTGCTATAATAAGCGTTAATTTATTAAGAATGTAAATCTGATGGTAAAATATTTTATTATACAAACTATAAGTTGTAAGTAAATTTTAATTTTACTTTTAAAATTATAAAATTATAACACATTATACTTTAAGCTTCTCGCTTTCTTCACTCTCCAACAGATTATCTTGGAAAATTAAGGTTTTCTTATATTTTAATACAGATCTCGTACAATATTTCTTCCTTAATTTTGTTATGCACAAATTTACAAAAATTCTAAAACCACCTTCACAAATATTTAGTTAGAAATTAAATTTATTTTCTTCTCTGATATTCTATACATGGTAGACACCAACATATCTACCAAAATTTATGCCACTATTCATCTATGAAAGAGTTATTTCTGTTGGGGGGGCACGCTTTAAAAAATAAAAGAACTCTTGTAATAATTCACTTGTTTAAAATTGCATGCACGATGCATCGTTAAAATGTTGATGACAATTTTTCCTTCCTTTTCAAACAACAATTGCAACAAAAACAAAAAAAAACCAAAAAAAAACTCAATTTCTAGTGCTGATTTTGTATACCAAAGTTAAATTGCATTCAAATGCAAGTTCTATATATATTGTAAATATGTTACAGGATTCAACTAGGTAGTAAAACTTTTAGGTAAAAATTCAAGGAAAAATCCAATCAACATAACTATCAAAACAAAAAAAAAAAAGTTTTTCACGAAAAACTTGATTTTTAGAAAAAACTAACAAGAAAATAAAAATTTTAAGAAAATTTTTTAACGTTATTTGATTTTTCTTAACGATCCAAGCGAACAACACATTTATTTCGTGATCTATTCTTTTCTAAAATAGTAGAATATTGAGACAACAATGGTGAAAGTGATTGTTACTATTGTAATATAATTTACATATGTATATGCAATCTGTAGATATATTTTATACAAGTATTGCAAGGAGTTTTTTTAGATATTTGCATACATATAGGAGTTTAAAATAATAAAATTTTGAATTAAATTGTATTTTTAAATTCATTATTTATATAAGAATTGAATTTTAAAAATAAAAATTAAATTAAGAACACATAGAATACAGTAAATTGATAAATTAAGTTCTGTTGTATATCAGTCAATTTATTGTTCTAATTTTAATTGATTTTAATTGGTATTTTAATTGATTTTAATTGGTATGTTAATTAATAGAAGATTTAAAATACTAACAATATAATAAAAATGAAAACATTTTTAAATTAATGAAATACAATTTTTTGAAATATTTGAACAAGGTTGAAACTTTATGATAATCTTACAGTACACTTTCTCAAAATATGATCTTATAATGCTCTTATTAGAATGAATACAAGACTTATGTAAGAGTGACTAAGAAAATTGTAAAAGAGCTATAAGCCCCTTGAACTAGGTTAAAACTTTGGAATAGTCTTACGCTTTCTCATAATATGATCTTATAAAGCTCTTACAAGAATGAATACAAGACTTTTGTAAGAGAGTACTACCTACAATTGGCTAAAAAAACTTAAGTAAAAAAGTTAATAAGGGTGAAATAAGACTCTTATAAGAATAGAACTTACAACTGAATTACTGAAGGTGAAAAAATATACAAAAAAACTAGTAAGTGTGAAATAAGGCTCTTATGAGAAAAGAACTTACAACAGAGTTACTGAAGATGAAAAAATATGTAAAAAAACTAATAAGAGTGAAATAAGGCTCTTATAAGAATAAAACTTTCAACAGAGTTACTGAATGTGAAAAAATATGTAAAAAAACTAATAAGAGTGAAATAAGGATCATATAAGAATATAACTTACAACAGAGTTACTAAAGATGAAAATATGTTATAAGAATGTGTCTTTTATTTTTAAAACTACGCTGAAATAAGGTTTATTAAGGTATGTTATAAGTTTCTTATAAGGCTCACTCTTGGTAAAGATTGTTATAAGGTCCTTTAAAGGGTAGAAATTCTTTATAAAGGTTATTTATAAGGCGAAATATCTTCCTTATTATTTTTTAGCATAATGTTTATCCTGTAACACACCTATATCTCCTCAGCTATACCTATAAAAATTTACTTGTCTCAAATTCTTCCAGTTGTCATATAAGTTTAATGTGATATAAGTTTTAAATGTCCCTTGCAATATTCCATTTAAACTTCTTTTATTTCTGTCTCTAGTAGACAATTTCTAATTCTGTTTTTAACAAATTTAGGAGATTTGTATATAAGTATATAGATCTATATTAACAAACTAGTACGTAATAAATATATGTAGATTGTTTGAAAGAATTGAATGAATTAACTCGTTAGGTTATTCCTTATTGAAAAAGCGAAGAGTTTCAATCATATGCACTTTTATATTATTAATATTCTGATTTTAAATTTTATACTTTTTTTTTTTTTGTGATTCAATAATGGATGGAACCGAATGAGAGCAGACACAATACTGAGTGATACTATTCATACATGTATATTATATATATATTATATATATATTGAATTGTATATTGTGACGATGATTGAATTGTATAGATACTAGTTAAAGATTGTGATAGTTTCAATAGTAGGTACATAATAATGATATATACAATTTGATGAATGAATATAAAATGAAATTCAATATAAGGATATATGAAATGGATAGAATTTTAAAAAGGGATTGCAAAATTGAATCATGACTTTCTCATCATGTTGATAGAACTAATCACTGAACAAGAATAATTGATTATTTTTTTTTTCTTTTTCTTTCTATATTACAAATATATTCAATAAATATAGGACTATTTATAAGTGTGTGAAATATGTATGCATGTATTGTATATATGTATGTATATTCGTTTATATGTAAAAGTGATAAAAATTAAAAAAACAAAAATAAAAAAATTAAAGAATATATGAAATATTGAAATGAAATTTACGAAATTGGAAAGATGAAAATTGATTTTCCTTTTTCAATTTTCTTTTACAATTTTCCTTTTTTACTTTTCTTAAATTAGATACAATAATGTTTTTATTATAATTGAATAACTTAAAAACAGAATACTATGGATATGGGTGACATGTTATTTTAATGAAAATTTTATTTATGATTTTAATTTAATTTTTAGATTTGTACTGTTTAGACAGTAAGTAATGGAAGTTTTAAAATATCTAACAATAGATTCTAATGTGTTAAGTAAGATACTTTATTATCTTAATAGTACCTATATTTATTTAATTTTTCTATAGATTTGATCTTAAAAAAAAATATTAAAAGGAAATTAAAATGTTTTAAGAGATGCCAGTTAAAAATGCAATAATTATTGTAGTAAATTATCAGTTACCAGATTTTAAAACTTGTGTTAAATAATAAAAAGAATGAAGCTGATTCATTAACATCGAAATTCTTAAAGAATATTAATTTGCTCTTATCATACTTATCAAACCTTTATAATTTAATTAAAGTTTATCCATTGAAGCAGTACTCTGCCTTAAAATATACCTCTGTTTATTTGTTTCAATTTAAAGTATCAGTTTTTGTACTGCTAGGCTGCTTAGCTTACTTTCCTAGCTACGAGACGAATTTAAGATAAAATTAGAGAATAAACCGTTTCGACTAGCAAGGAAATTGTAAATCTGTTGGAAATTATAACGTACTTTAAATTGAAGGTATCCTCCTTCTTCCAAAAGGAGACAAAACCTTTCAAAATAAAAAGCATCTAGAAAACTAAACCCATTTATCTTCAAAATAATGGGATAAGAATCGACTCTGGCCACGCATTATTTTATAATGGTTGAAAAGTATCGATCAGAAATATTGAGTAATATACCTACTTACTGGATCCTAGAAAACCTGGTGGGGCATATGTCATCAACAAATTCTCTCCCCCTTTCACGATTCTTAGCAATTGCTTTTAGCTGTAACCACTTTTTACGTTGCGTTTCTGACCCCCACTCGTTGTCTGCCTTGTGGATTCCAAATATTGTCTTACAATGCTTTGTTCTGGTTTCCTCAAGGTATGTCCGATCCATCACCATTTTATCTTTCGGATATCGACTTCAATCATCTTTTGGTTCGTTTTTCGCCACAAGTGTGTATTGGCAATGATTTGCGGCCAACGAACTTGCCAGATGCGACGTAGACAACGGTTTATATACGACTGCAACTTTTTGGTGATATTGGCGGTTACCTTCCATGTTTCACAGCCGTATAGAAGTACTGATTTGAATATGAATAAAACAAAGTAAATACTTTTATGAGTTGCATTGTGACAAATGCCTCGAATAAAAGAAGCATTAGCTTCATATCATTTGAGCTTGAAGATTTTGCTTCAGTGATCGTAGCGCATGCCTAAATTAATATGAATAAAACCAAAATTTTTGCCCAGTAAACGGTATAAATCTCGTTGGAAAGGAAAGCTGACCATTTCCGATGTAAAAATAATGAAAGAAGAGGAGGTGCTCTGAGTTTCCAAAAAATAAAAATTCTTTTGAAATACTTAGGAGATCCCGAATTGTAAAGTTGTGCAGGTGAAGATATTTGTATATATCAGATAGCAGTATCTAAAACTGTTAAAGAAATGGTATGTATAAGCAATAATTTAAAAAAATAATAAAACACTTAAACACACATAAATGATACAAATTGCTCAGATTTAAGTAAAAAATAGAGCAAATGCTTCAAGTTTTCATAAGCATTTGCTTCATTACAGAAAGTATGGTTTAAAAGTTTAAATTACCTTTATTCATATGAGTTGAAGCATGTGTTACAAGGAATTTCCTCATTTTTAAAGATGATGCTCTTTCTACGCTTCCCTATACTTCTTAGTAAAACCTTCATTTAAACCTTCACTCGTCCATGAGGGGATTAAATGGAAAACCGAGAAGGAAAAATTTACTACTTTCTTGAATTTTTCTAAGTATTGAAAAACCGATAAGGAGTTGGAGGTTAAATAAAAATTTCATAAAAAATTCTATGTTTCAGAGCTCTAGTTCAAAAAAGTTCTAAGTCCGAGTTCAAATAAGTCTGATTTGTTAAGTAAGTATTACATCGTAATTGTTGAATTTTTGGCTTAATATTTTCAATTTCGTCGGAACTCAAATTAAATTAAAATTAATTAATGCTACTAATTAAAATTAATGTATTAATTAACTAAAACTAGAAACTAATTGAAAGTTAGCACTATAATAGACATTCGAAAATGCATCGGCATATATAAATTCATTTAGAACGATTTTTTGATAATTTTACATATGCATTATTTAGTACTTATATTCTATATTACGTTGAACCCTACTTTGAACAATATTTCCCTCAGCAAACATCACCTTTAATTACCATCACATTACCTTTAAAACATACACTTTTAAATAGATTTTATTATTTTATGAGTTTTAAAGTGTTTTTATTATTTTGTTTTTTTTTTTTAAACAAATTTATCAACTTTTTTATTTTGTTATTTTATAATGCTCTGAGAATTATCTTTGACAGCTTAAAGGTTAATTACCACCACAGTTTATTTAATTTTTTTTTTTTTTTATTAATTTTATCCTTTAAGCCATAAATTTACCAAAAAATATTTTTATCACAAAAAAACAAAAAACAAAATAAAAATTATACAAAATTCAATCCAATATTCCACATTTTTTTTTAATGGCATATTTGATAAAAGGTGTAACTGCAGAATGAACATTTTGTACAAAATAATTTAAAAATAACTAATTTTACCAATATATTTAGTTTATTAAATGGATAATTATAACTATGTTTGTGTAAGGTAAAGGGTTTGTATTATAGAAGTTCTTTAGAATCAAGAATCTTAAAAATAAAAAAAGAGTTTAAAAAATCACCCTGTAGTTGGAGAATAGAAACTAGAAAGAAATAAGTGAATCAAATTATGTGACTCTTGAATATTAGTTTTTGATCTATATTTTTATTACGTTATTATTATAATCAAACTAGTCATTGAATTTTATGATCTAAAATCGCCTTCTGAAATCTAATGATTGAATGCCTCACCTACATTTATAACACATATAAGCCAGATTACATTATTATACTTGATTTCTAAGTCGCCTTTGCTCTCTATTGTTCTAATCAAAATCATCTATACTTTTCCTGAAGTTCAATATTGATGTTTCGGATACGAATAATTATTTAACACAACTTCTCAACACCTCTCGACCTGAACGTATTTTTTACATAGTACTAATGGGTTGGGTACAAAATTTCAATTCCGAAATTCCATTTACTTAATTCAAAAAAAAATTCCTAAAAAAATAAATATTCTGGAAAAGCGGCAATTCTGATTTTGAATCTAACTCTAAAATCCCTATTAATTCAGAAGCCCACATGTCACCCGTTTATAAAAAAATTTTCTGAAAAAATCGTAGGTATATCCCAGCTTTTGAATCCAACTCTAAAATCGTTCTTGAAAGAATTATGACACTACCCCAGTTCTATTTATTGTACTAAACAATATTTTGAACTTCATGCACTAATTCATTAAAATTCACAATCCATCAATTGACAGGATCAACATTGTAACAACTACATATTTGCCAAACATTATCGAAGACTATTTAGTGTTATTAAATTAAAAATGTCTAGAAAAATATGACAATTTTATTACCTTTGCTGTCATCAGAATGCATGAGAATGTAAGGAAAAAAACTATGATAAATTTCAAAATTTAAAAAATGTCACTTACAACATTTTGAAGTTACAGTAAACTCTCTCTCGAAATATGGTAATATGAGAATAAATCCTTGTTCCAATTTTTTTTATTTAGATTATAAGCACTATACACAGAACTAAACTATACTCTCAAAAAATATAAAACATAACCCTTGAAAAAAGTGAATGTTTGTTTTTCTTTTTTTGTATTTTTTTTTTTTATTCTAAATAATTTTCCATTTTTTTTCCCATTGTTTTTCCACAATATTTTGTTTGTTTTAAATATACGGAAAATTTATTACAAAAAAAAAGTAAAAACAATATCTGGGTTTTTGTTTGTTTGTTTTTGTTTTTTTTTTTATTTCTTTTTTATTTTTTAGTGATTTCATTTTCTGTGTTTGCCAGTTCCAGATTTTCATTTTTGATATATATCCCAGTTTATAAATATTTTTTTGTTTTTTGTTTTTGTTTTATTTTTCCACCAGTTCTTCCTCAAGAAAAAGAAAAGTTTATAAATATAAAATTTTTTTTTTTTATTTGTATCCTGATTTTTTTTTTTTATTTTTAGAATAAAATTTGAGAAAAAAAAAAGTTGGAACTTTCTACACTGATTCGTTCCTCAGATCGTTTTTAAGTTTTTTTCTTTTTTCTTTCCTCCTGATTTGCTTTTTGTTGTTGTTGTTGTTTTTGTTTCAGTTTTTTTTACAAATTTTCATTTCTGATTCAATACAAAAGATGTCGTTTCAGTAGCAAAAAATAAAATTGAATATTCAGATCACGTTCAAATGATTTGCAAAGATGAATTTAACTCGTACCTATGAATTATATATATTTTATTTGCATATTATATTATTATATATATATTATGTATATATATATATTATATACAAACTATAATAGTAATACAAATATAAAATACAATACAAAAAATAGCAATCAACGATGGCATTTATATATCAAAAGTTAGTTAATTTGTGTAAGCAGGCATTATATTAGATGTATAATAATAGTTTTATGTAGATAGTTAGGGAGTTCAACTTATTACAAAATGCATGTGTTAAAGGATGTCAATTTCTTTTAAGGTTTCAATAAAAATGATAGTCAAAATATTTATTTTTAGGAAGTTTGACAAAGTCAATGCATTCAAGTTATTTTCTAAGTTTAACTTAAGTAATCGTCGAGTAGTTCCTGTACTTTTTAATATTATAAACTTAGCTAATAGTTTAAGGTCGCATTACTTTAGCAATAACTTTATTGAATCCTGTGCCTGCCTACTTATCTGCTTTTGTCTGAAGATTGCTTCCCCGGGTAATAGCTATGCCAAGAAGTCTCTTGTGAAAAAATAAATCACAATCCTAAAACTGAAATTTAGTATTTATGCCAAAGTTGTAACCTGACTTTTTTATGCCAAACTAGAAGTCAAATTTATCTTTTGCAAGAAGAAGTGAGATTGTAGGCTTTGCATAGTTTTGGTTCTACTCAATTACCTTGTGTTTACCTTAAACTTAAAATTTAGTTCAGTTTAATTCTAAAACTTAAATTTAGTTCAAAGTTGTAACCTCACTTTTTTATGCCAAACTAGATGTCACATTTATCTTTTGCCAGAAAAAGTGAGATTCTAAGCTTTGCATAGTTTTGGCTCCACACCATTAACTTGTGTTTACTTGAATCTTAAAATCTAGTTCAGTTTGTACTATAAGGAAGAACCAGTATATACTTAGGGATAAATGATTCTAAAGTTATGCTAGTTTTAAACTTTCAACATTAAATTTTTTTTATTTTTAATTTTTAAGGCTAGGAGCTCTTCGACACCATGTTCGTCCCCATTACGTTATGTTAATTCTGTAGCATATAAAAGTATTAGAGTACTCAGCAGTCATTACTAATGAATAAATTATCCTAAGATTATGGTAGTTCTAAGCCTCTAACTTAAAATTTTTATAAAATGGTAAGTGGAGAGCATCAAGAGCCATTCAGAATCACTATGTGAGGGTCTGTTGGACAGTATTTGATTTTTACCTAGTTTTTAAGGATCGGGATTAGGAAACGAAATTTGAGATAAAAATTAGAAATTATGGTTTAAGTTGGATATAGGAAAGAAGATAATAATGTTAGATAATAAAATAATATATCTAGCTTATTACGCCTTTCTTGAGTGACAAACTCTGTCCTAGGTGTGAAAGTATATTACCCATGAACTTACTTAAACAATTTTTTCAAACCGAACCCTCAATGATTAATATACACTGACTAAGGTATGTTTATATCAAAAGAACATCAGAAACTTTAAATTCCTATCAAATCCCTATTTGGAACTGCAGTGCAACGTATTTTTAACAATCTATTCTGAGTATTTTTTTATACTTCTAAACATTTACCCCTTCCCTACTTATCATTATAGATAATCAACAGTCATTACTAATGTATAAATCATCCTAAGTTTATCTACCATCCTTTCTCAAGGATAACTTTCAGAAATAACTTACAAGTACAGGAGTACAAGTAATGTTCTAAATACTAGACTCTACTGTAGGTACACTATACAAGTGTATCAGACTTATAGAAAATCTGAAAATTGAAAACAAAAACTCAATTTCTTATTGGAACATGTCCTGAATTAACATACACATAATATGTTTGTATGTATATACTAATGCAAATACTACAGAAATACAAATACAAATTCAAAAAAATAAAAAAACAAATATTTATAATGCATATTAAGTCGTTTTAATATTCGACATAAGGATAATAAATAAAAAAAAAAAATAAGAAAAAGAAAAAGTAAAAAATGAGAGGTAAAAAAAAAAAACAAAAAAAAAAAAATAAAATGCAATAAGGATTTAATCGTGTAAATCCAGTTTCTGTTATTTGTTTTGAATTTTAAATAAGTTTTGTATCTAACTTTTTCCTTTTTATTTTTTGTTGTTGTTGTTGTTTTTTTTAGTTTGTAAGAAAGAAAAAAGCGTTTTTGAGTTTTTGAAACAAGAAAAATACTTTTCATTTTCATTTAATTTTTCATTTTTTTGTTTTTTTTTTTTTGTTTTTGTAAGTTTCATAACCACGTATGAATATTTAAATTAATAAAAAACAAAAAACAACAAACAAACAAAAAAAACAGTTTGAAAGAAAAAGTAATTAAGGTTAGTTTTGTTTGGTGTAGGAAGAAAAGTGCTGCATTTCCAGAAGTGTGTCGGTGTGTGGGTGTGTGTGTTAGTAAGAAAATTTATGAATAAACTCTTTTTTAGGGAAATTTTTTTATTTATTTATTATGTGATTGTCTGATTCAATTGTTAGACAAAATTGTAATATATTTTGTATATAGTATACAGTTATATTAGTTTTATTCTAAGAATACAAAATATATTTTTGTGTTATCAAGGTTAAAGTTTGGTTTGTGTACCATATTTTTTTACCATTAAACTGCAATATATTATGTGGGTGTGTTGGAGTTTTTTATGGAGTTTTTGTTTTTTTTTTTTTGGAGCAAAATAAAATGAAAATATCTTGTATAATATAAATTATAATCACGTGTTGTAATCTTTTATTATTTTTATTTAAGAATATTATTTTAATAATTGTTTTAAACTTATTAGTTGTTACAATATTTATAATTTATTTAAAATGTGTTTTATTAAAATATTATTCATGTTATCAATAGTTAGGAAATTTGTCTAAAAAAAATTTTAAATTAATAAAGCGATTTAATAAATTTAATTAGAAAATTATGGAAAATTATGGAAAATTATTATTAAAGGAATATTTTGTTTATTGGGAGTTATTTAATTTTTTTGGGTTTTTTTGAATAGGTTCCTAGTTCATTAAACTATGTTATTTTAATTTTCTCATTATAGGCTAACTACAATTAGATTGAGAAGTTTGATGTGTTCTTATTGTATAAATTAGGGTTACTATCAAAAGCCTGTATTTCATTTACCTGTATTTTCGTTTGTCTGTATTTTGCAGAATTTAAATGCTTTTAAATCTAACTGTAAAATCCTTCCTAATTAGGAATCTCACATAACCATATATATTTTTTTGGAAAAAGCGTATAATCCAGATTTTGTAGCCAAATATAAAATTCGTCCTAGATATTTTTTTTGTATTAATATATTATATTTTTCAATAATAAAGAACTTCTAACAGTTGGAACTGCCGCCTCCAAAACCCCCTCTAAACAAATTATTGAAATCCTGATTTTGTAAACAACGCTAAAATATCTTCTAATTATCCATAAAATTAGGAAAAGATTTATCTGGGCAATGTTTATCATATATGGGAGTAGTGCATTGAATTATCAAAATCAATTTGATCTTAGCAAATGCAAATGAGCAAGAAATACAGGCAAATGAAAAACAGGCATATGATACGCTCCCTATAAATTACAATTTCAATATTTTTTTTAAATACTAGTTTTTGTTTCACCCGAAAAATATAAGGCGATTTCAAACCATATAGTAAATTAGTTTTAAACTCATAATGAATGAACTGGTGAACTGAAGGTAAATACCAAGGAGTTTCAATGGATAAAAAACTAACTTTAAAATTGTATATTTCTACTACAATTAAAAAAATTAAAGAAAACAGTATGTATAATATCGACATTAAACATATAGAGAACAATGTTTTTAATTATGTGAAAGATTATCTTTATAAGAACCTCATAGCCTTTCAATATTATGTTACTGGAGCTCCAGTGTGACTGCGCAAATATGTATATCTATAAACTCGTCCATGGCGGAAACTAAGGGAAATTTTATAGTTGGGTTTAGCCCCTTTTCCAGAATATTTATTAAATATTTATGGACTTAAAAGCTGTGTTTTACGCATACCTATAAACTGCAAATTTCACAAAATAAAATTCATAAAATAATGCTAAATTTGTAAGTTTTTATTTTTGTACTTATCTCATGAATTAGTTATACTATTAAAAATCGTTTATAACTTTTAAAGAATCTACTATAAACTCTGATCTTATCAAAATTTTATATAGGCAATAAACTTAAATTATTTTTAAGGATAGATTAGATAAATTTAAGCAGAATTAGGCTCTAGTTTTAGTTTTAAAAAATTTAAAAATGTATACAAGGTTTTTGATCTTGTATTTCCTTAAAACTATACCTAGTGATAAACCAAAATGTTAAAAAAATGTAAAAAACGAAATATGTAAATATATAATATTAAGATAATGAATAAAATCAGTCCATTAATCTTATTACTTAATCATTTTGCTTGATTTACTTCTTAGATTAGTTTCCAGCTCAACCGTATAAAGTGGAGATTCAATAGCTTTTCTAAAAATTACTAAATTTTTTTTTTTATATTTAATAACTTCTTAATTAACAGAGTAAGATCTCTTCATTTGTCATGAGTAATTTCCTATTAATTGTATTCTATATCTTTATTTCCTATAATAATAAAAATCGAATTTTTACAAGATAAAGGAATATTATTATAAATAGAGTTATCTTATATTATTAATTGAAATAGTTATTTCTTTATTGACTATAACAGTAATTTTATAAAAAAATTCAAAATTTAAGTTATACCACGCTATTTCGTCTTATATATCGGGCTGTGTAATTCTACTCATTAAATCGAAAAAATTTTTTTTATTTAATTATTTTAATTTAATATTTCTGAAACAAAATACAATAAGAACAATAACAATAACACTTTTATAATTAATCTTACAATGATTTCTTAATATTTTCCCATTATTCATCCTAAATATATGCAAATATAACAGAAATATTATATAACTTAAATTGTAAATAAATATTGCATACATTTAGGATGAATTGTATTCAAAGCAATATTTAACTCATTAGAGTTTGCGCATAAAGTAACATATAATATGTTACTTTATGGTTTGCGCTATATTAATTCACTCATTAATTGAGTGATTTTTTGTTATTATTGAAATAACTAACTACATTCAAACAAATTTTACATTGTAAAAGTGACTTCCTTAAATTTAATTTTCATATTTTTCAATTTAGTTTTAAAGACTTTCGATTAATTTGTTGAATTTCTATTCGATTGAACAATTTCTTTTTTTTATAATCGATAATATTTTCTTAGACATATTCTTTCATACGTAAAAAAAAAAAAAATTATTATTTTAAGTTTTTCTAAGACATTGTCTTATATTATTTTTTCTTTTTAATTTTCTCTAAAAAAGAAAAAGAAGAACAAAAAAAAAACAAAAGCAATGGACAGAAAAACTGTCAATTCTATTGTTATCCTTTTAAGCTACACCAGTAAAATGAAAATCAAAAAGAAATGGTAGAACAAAAATATCGCTAATATTATGTAGTAGGTATATAATGTTATGCAACTATATAGTAAATATGAAGTATGTATACATATTTAAAATATTATATTTATGGTTATGTATTAAAATCCCTTTGTTACAATGGAAAACCAAAATTTATATAAAATCATCATATTTTGTAATTCAATGTTAAAATTTTTAGTACGGGGGTTGTTTCTGGACTAATGATTTTGCTCGAAGGGAATACAAGTCGCTGTGATCAAGGTATTTAAACTTGTGTGCTCTAAAATAAAAACTGTATGGCCAATTGATTTCCAATTATGTATATAAGCACGTACTGGTCTTTTAAAAAGGAGTTCACTCTATAAACAGACTTAGAATTTGATAACCCATTATGATACGACGATTAATCAAAAAAATTTCGAAGCGGAATATGTCCAATTTTTCGAAAAAATAGTGCCTAGCTCTACTCTATAAGATAAATCTAAAAATAGTTTTTGTTGAATTCCACTAACCCATTACCGCAAAACAGCTTCTTAAAAATTTTGTTAATTAATTCGCTTTAGACTGGAATGGTTTCATCGATTGATTATAAATTTTATATATGTGTTGTCCTTGGCTATACGGAAAAAGTCCCCAAGAAAAAAAGTCTCCAAAACGACCCCAAAATACCATAAAAAAAGTCTCCAAAACAAACATTTTGCCAAAACTTTTATTAATATTTAAATAAGAAGTCAATCGAAATTTATCATTTTTGAGCAAATAAAGGATTTCCCAATTTTAAGAATAAATTTTTACATTTATAGGTTAGATCCTGCATTAGGAAAGAATTTATAGTAGAACTCAAAATTGGAGTTGCCCTTTATTTATGTCAAAAGTTAGATAGTATTTAATATTTGAATACAAAATCTGGGTTCCAATAATTTCTTTAGTGGGGGATTTTTTTTAAATACTTGTTGCTGACTTATCAAATTTGGGGACTCTTTTTGTATAATGGAAAAAAATCTCTAATTTTCATACAAATTTTCGGGACTTCTTTCATTTTTGGTTTTGGAGACTTTAATTTTTGGGACCTTTTAATTTTGGAAGCCAATTACGTTAAATGATGTATAATACTTCTTTAAGTTAGAAGAAGTTTTAAAAAAAATTTGTCAACTTCCGTTAACCTTTGCGACACAAAAAATTGTTTCGCATACTAGTTTAAACGAATAATTTTAAATTTTCTATACGTGTTCCTCATTCATGGTGAAGTTTTTCCGATTAAATACGTTAAGTAAGCATAAATTCCGCCATCTAGTATTAATTGAAAAATTGCTTGAAAAAAATCGTATTTAAAAAAATACCTTTAATACATTCTTGAAATAACAATTACACCATATTATGTAGTTTTTATGTAAGATTTTTCAATAACATTCAGAAACGCAGCAACGCGTACATGGTATTAGCTAGTATTTAATAAATTTAATAAAATATTTCTGATTGTTATTTTAAATGGACTTTAAAGATACATATAAGAAGGTTCAAAGGATGGGAGATGGCAGGTGACATTACTATAATTAAATCATTTAATCATGTTAAGTTTGAAGTAAACCTTAATTACAACTCTGTAAAATTTCATTACATATTAAAAACCAAAAAATATTCAAAACATTTGTTAGATTACAGATTTTTATAGTAATAAAATTTATTTTAATATAAATAAAATTGACATGGTCTTCCTACTTTGGGGAAAATTAATTTAATGGATCGTTGAACCAAATAAAAAAGTTATAAGTTTATTTGATTTTGTTTTTTTTTACTATCCTGGACTTAAAAGAAAGAGAAAAAGAGAGAGAGAGAAGAAAGAATAGGAAAAACAAATAAAAATAAATTTTTTACTATAATATACAGAATTAGTACAAGAGTCCATAGATCATTTTTTGTTATAATATTTTCTTATACTTCCTATAGATGAATTCTAGAATAAAGCAAATTAAATACGTATATATATTATACATATACATAAATATATGTAGTATATAGCCTAGTACATATATATAAAAAAAAAAATAAATATTGAAAAAAAAAAATCTAAACAAATTGATATACGATTTATAAGAAGGACATTTTTATGTTCTTACTTTTTTTTTATTAATTTTTTTTTTTTTTCCTTTTGGTCTTTTGTTTCTCTTAAAGAATTATTATTTATGCTTTATACTAATATACTTGTATTAAATATATACATATACATACACACATATATTTGGTAATATCATTATATTGAGATAAAAAAAGATAAAGTATTCAACCAACTCAAAAAAAAAAATTAGAAAATGAAGAAGTCATAAAGAAAATGAAAAGGATTTACTTTTAGAAAATATTACTAGCAATTCGTTTATCTTATCGATAATCAGTTCCAGAAACGTTAAATTGTCAATTTTTTTCGGTTTTTGTTTTTTTTTATAGAAAATCCTTTAAGCTTTTTTATCCTGTATTGATTCTTTTCAATAACTTTTTAAAGCACATATAAAATTTAAGTTTTTTTGAGAAACAAATTAAATGTTGATAATAAAATCATACTTGGAAATCAATACATACATAGTTTTCCACCTTAAATTTAACTTTTAAGATATGTCTTTATATACTGACTTTATTTATATGACTTTATTAATTGTATTGGATAAAGTTTGTTATATTGTTACCAAATGTGCTTCAATCAGTTTTACACGCCGCTTAAGTCCAATTTCCTATGTATATTCTTTTAATAATCAAATCATTTCAAAAGTCACTTCAATTAAAGATTTAGGGGTACTCTTTGATAGTAAACTTTCATTTCAACTTCATTATTCTGATATATTAAATAAAGCCAATTCTATGCTCGGTTTTATTAAACGTTGGGCAAGAGAATTTGAAGACCCTTATGTATTGAAATCTCTTTATACCTGCCTGGTTAGACCTAATTTAGAATATGCCAGTCAAGTTTGGTGTCCATTTTATGGTGTCCATATAAATAGAATTGAATCGGTTCAGAAAAAATTTCTCAGGTATGCTTTACGTCTTCTTCCTTGGGAAGACCCTTTTAGATTACCTCCTTACGAACATAGAATAAATTTAATACATCTCAATACACTTGAAATGCGCCGTAAAGTTGCAGATATTGTATTTCTAATTGAATTAATTAAAGGCAACATTTCATCTTCTCAACTACTCGCTAAACTCAATTTTTCTTCGCATTCTAGATTAAGATCTGCTAATTTGTTTAATTTACAGTTTCACCGAACTAACTATGGTAAATATGAACCAATTAATAGAATGATGTCTCTCTGTAATATATATAAATCCCATATTAACTTTTCCCAAACTAAACAATCATTAAAAAATAACTTGTATTTGTGTTCTTGAAATTTTTGGACTTACATTCTTTGACCTTTGTCTTCTTAATTGAAGCTTTTTTGTTTTTTTTTTTAAATATAATTAGTATAATTTTTAACTTTTTTTCACACTTTTTTTTTCTTAAAAATTTTTTTTTATGTAAAATTAATTATTAAATTATTAATTTCTATAATCTTTACTTTCTTTTTTGTTTTTTTAATGTTTAATTTTAGTTTATTAATTTAATGTAAATTTTGTAACTTGCTTGAATTAAGCTCGGAATAAATAAATAAATAAATATTGGCAACATTGCTCCAAAGCAATTAAGTATATGTGGGTTAATTGAGTAGAAAATAATATTTATTATATACTTGTATATGAACTTGCCGGTGTCTATGGGTTTGTTATTCAATCCGAGTGAGTTCTTATCTATATCAGAAATCTGACCAAAAATTAATGAGAATTGTATGGTGTAGACTGTAGAGGTTAGTGTAAAAAAATTTGAGTTCGATCCTCGTTAAAAGATAAAATATTTTTCTTTGTTTTTCATTTTAAAATAAAATAAAATAAAAAAAAAAATATTTTTTTCAATATATATTTTTATATATACTTTTATATATACTTTTTATAAAGTAAATTGCTGGATTAAGACTATTTGAAAGAAGAACTGTCACCATTTCAGCTGTATGGTTTGTGATTTAAAATTTTTGGATAGAACAATATTATTTCTAGGGTAATAAGTTAAAAAGCAATTGCTATATTTTTTTACCATGGTATTACACGTAATCTGTATAGTTTTAAGGGTTCTTAAAAAATTTTTAATGCATTATAAAACTAATTTCAGAAATTAAATTTATGTAGTTCATTCAGTATTAAAGCAATTAATCATTTTTAAATTTATAGTAATAATTAAAATTAGAGATAGAGATATTTGTTTAATATACACTTCCATTAAGTCGACTGACAAAATGTTAGCTTGCTTTTTTCAATAAAATGCCAACTTTCCAAAATATTTACTAAGAACCTTGATTCTTAGAACATCGACAAAATTAAAAAGAATTTCGAAGCGGAAATTAAAGGAATTTTTGAGTTGGGTTTTACCCCCTATTTAAAAATTATTTACTGTTTTTTGAGAGTCGACATTTTGTCTAAGTTTACATTTTAAAAATCGAAATTGTTTTCTTGTCAACATTTTAGATTCGATCTTTCAAGAACCGCTATATAGTGTAAGTCGACATATTTGGCGTCCACATTTTTGAATCGGCATTTAGGGACTCAGGATTGGAAAAACAGATATAACTTAGCCGATCCTTAATCCTGCCAAATAACCAACTTTAAAATAGCTTCTAATTCAAATTTGCATACACGATTGCAAAACTACTCTAAGCATAGTGTAAACCTTAATTTATTTATAGACTTTAATGTACAATTTTTAATTTAACTGAAGACACTTCTTTTTTAAGTGAACATATTTTTATTTCAAGTCAAGGCATTTTTATTTCAAGTGAAGATATTTTCATTTTATTGAACTTTGGTTTTTCTCCTGAAAAATTTTCACTATAAATGAAAACATTTTTATTTAAAGGGAAAATAAACACAGCTTAAAACACATGATGGTTTGAAAAAATAAGGGCGAAATTAAGTCATATTTCCAGGGGTTTTTTGCTCCACACAAACAGAATTATAATCTTTCACAGACTTTTAGCTTATTTTTTGAAGGATTCATAACTCCTGAACTTTTAAAAATTTCATCCATACATTTCAAAATTTAAATATTTAATTTCTTTTAAAAAATTAATCTTTTTAAATCATACATTTTATTTGAACTTTATTCTCCAATTTTATTTATTTTATATGACAACTATTAAGAATAAAATTAAATTTTACCAATAAATTTAAAAAAATTGTCCTATAAAAATTTTTTTTTTATTACCTATGCAAAAAAATCTTCCACCCACACGATTCACCTCAATAAAAAAAATATTTTCCACTCTAAAAAATAACTATCAACATTCAAAATATAATTTATATAAAAGGATACATTCAATGTTACCAATATATATATAATATATAGTGTCCAATAAAATGAGTTCAATTACCGGTAATATAACATTGATTTCTGTTATGTTATTTTTTTATTTTTATTTTTATTTTATTTGTTTATTTGCTTTTTTTTCATATTTTGACCCGATTATGAAAAACTTTTGAGAGCAAAATATTGCCAAAGGATATTTTTTTTTCTTAATTTTTGAAACATTTTGTGGAAACATGTATAAAAACAAATTTAAGTAAAAATTACCAAAATGTGATCATAAAATTACAAAAAAAAAAAAAAAAAAAAAAATAAAAACAAAATTGGTTAAAGATTATGAGAAAATTTAATAATGATGATGGAAGGTGAGGAGGAGAGTAAATTGGCAGGACATATACCCATTCAGGCAGGACATATTTTTTTTATATATGGGATTGATAATAAGTATAGGTATAGGGTTTTTCCTTTGGTTTCATTTTTGGCTATTACGATGTCATAAAACCGATTTATTTATTGAAAATGGCAGTCAGACAAGCTTTTTTTTTATACCATTTTCCATTTTCTTCTCATATCCTTTTAAATTTGTTTTTTCTGTTTTTTTTTTTATGATTTATCATAATTTATTTTTTTGTTTTTTTTTTCAAAATAAATTTGGGGTTTTAAAAAATTGTTCTAGAAAAATGGACAAGGAAAAACGACTCATACAGTTCGGAAAAAAGCCATAATATATACATATTTATATTATTTATTTTTGTATTTTCTTAAAAGGATACGTTTTTCTTATAAATTTTCCTTTCCAAAAAGCAGAAAAAAAAATCTGATTTGTATTAGACACAAAATTTT
Organism: Dolichopus griseipennis; assembly: GCA_963082915.1. Taxonomy (NCBI): domain Eukaryota; kingdom Metazoa; phylum Arthropoda; class Insecta; order Diptera; family Dolichopodidae; genus Dolichopus; species Dolichopus griseipennis. Next base: position 82,830,005 of record OY720443.1, read on the forward strand.
GTGTCTAATACAAATCAGTTTGTTTAGTTTTTTATCATAAACTTTTTTTTTTATGAATTTTTTTTTTTACTTTTAAAAAAAATAAAAAATGATTATGAAACGTTTGGTAAAGAAGTTTAGGTAGTTTTGGGTATAACTGTAAATACACAGAAAAATGGTAAAAATGGTGTGAGAATCAAAAGGTATAAGATTAAAATATATAGAACAACATTTTAAGTTGGAGAACAACAAAATAAACGGAATGTAAAAAAAAAAAGAAGTGATGAAAAAAATTAAGGACTTTTATAAAAGGACATTTTCAAAATTAATCAAAGGTGCATATTAGGTTTTGAATAAAGAGTGAAATTTATTAAAAAATTGAAATAAAATTTAACATGAAGATATTCAAGTAATACGTGCTTAAAATTTCTAAATTTTAAGTTTTTTAACAGCTAACAGAAATTGATCCTTAAAATTTCAACTTATTCTTGGAATAAATTTATTTTAATTAAACATTAATATTTGTTTTAATTATTTATTAATTAATTTTTTGTCATATTTATTTCATATTAATTTGCGAAATAAATTCAGTTGAAATAGAGCTGGAACTTCGATAAGAAGATTAAATGGGGTACAGAGTCCTTTCACTCCTTAAGAAAATAAATAAAAAAATTTTGTAAACCAGTAACCTATTTAAAAGATTAGATCTGAGGTCTTCATGATGTTTCTAAAAGACGAAGCTCAACTGGGTGATCCAATAAATCATCTCTATGAGAAGCTAAATATTAGTCTCCAATTTCCTGGTGAATCGGATTTGGATATTTCCAAAGCTTTCGAACAAGTATGAATTGATGCTTATTAAAAAAGGATGCTTGTGGTTTTTCTAATCAAAGATTTATACTAATTTCTTAAGTTCTAATAGCTCCCAAATTTCAAGTAACTAACTCTAATCGCTTGGAAGATATACAAATTCAAGAAAAGTTGAGTTTCACATAACGGTAGAAATAAAGTTTCATATGCCAACCCTCTAATATAGTTATCGAGATATTATTAAAGCAGCTATAGTTTGAAATATCCGGATTGAAAATACACCTTTTGTTACAAAAATTAAAATTTTGGACTTTTCAAATTTTGGGAGGTTGTAGCTCTGTAACTGATGGACTTGCAGGGTAAAAATCTACCACGAAATTAACACTTTTGCATTTCGTACCCGGATTGAAAATTTCTTTTCTCTATTTCAGTGGGTGCAAAAGTTTTGTAAACATTCTGACGGACAGACAGCCGTACGAACAGAGTGAAACTAATAACTCTATTTTTTTTTCAAAATTTCTTTTTTTTTTTGAAAATATGCTAAAAAATTAAAAATCTAAAATTGGAATAAAAAATTTCATTGAAACGTGAGAATGTTACCAGCCAAGTGATCTACGTGATAGTATCTATTTATTTTAAAGGTGGGATTGCAAAATCCAAAAAAAAAAACGAATTAAATAAAAAGGGATTACAAAAAAATTATACATACTTATGTATACAAATAAATAAATATATTTTACATGTATTTTTTTATTAGTTTATTCTATTTTTATCCTATATTAGTGAACGGTCTGGTCAGCACAAGTGTAATGGGAGGGGGAAGAATACAAAAAAAAAAATTATTAGCAGCAAGAGAATAAACTTAAAATATTGGGATTTAGTTTTATTTTTTTATTATTAAAAATCAAAACTGATCCTACGTCGGTAGTCCGCTCCGTACTATGAGGAATAATGCCAAAAATAAGTTTTTTTAATATCAAAATATTGTAAGAATATGATTTTGTTTTTGATTTATTTTTAAATTTTATAATCAAAACTATATACTTAATTTGAAAACACTACCCCCTCCATTTTTTTGACTATTTTACAGCTAAATAAAAAGAGAAATATTAAATTTGATTGAATACTTTAGATAAAAAGTTTCAAAAATTTTTACTTTTTAAAAACTTTAATAATATTTTTAAAAGCTTTTGCAAAATTTACAAGTAGTTTTTTTTTAAATTTTTTTAAAGTAATAAAAAAATGTATGAAATTGTTTTTGTCTGACTTTGGGTCTGACTATCCAGACCTTCTTGAATAAGTTTTATTTAGAATTTAAAAAAAATGAGTTGATTTGCTTTCAATTTATGGTTTTTTATACTAAAGTATTTATTTATAAGTCTGGCAGTCTTTGTTTTTAATTTGGTAAGATTCTGAAATGAATAATTAGATTATTTGATATATTATAATGTTGATCTATTGCTGAACCTTTGTGATAAATCAAATATTGATGTTTTTTTAAGCAATCGTCTTATTTCTGCTTGGATAGACACCAAAAGTATTATTATAAAACCACAAACTTGGAATATAATCCTTTGTCCTAAACGTAGTTTTGATTGTATGGAATGGGATAGGGATGACCAAAAATGAGGATAATGGGGAGTTTAGAGGTAAAAATGTAAAGAATATGTTGAAATTCTTCTTAAATTTGAGCTATAAAAAGCAACATCGTAAACTTTAGGTAGTTCCACATAGTATAAAAGCGAGTTTACTGCGCCTCAAGTAATCTTATTTGATGGTCTTGTTGATGATCTGGTGTTCTTGATTGGAGTTGTTTGGGCCTCTCAGTGATTTTAGGAATCAGTGGTTTTGTCAATCAAAAAATCAGTGGTCTTGTTGATGATCGGGTGTTCTTGATTGGAATTGTTAAGGCTTCTCAGTGATTTTAGGAATCAGTGGTTTTATTTCACTGATCAAAGGTCATTACATACAAGATATCTATAAAAATAAAGAGGAAGAGTATTAAAACAGTTTTACTCCAATATTACGACGGATATTACCTACTAAAGCCATACAAAACATCAACAACAAAGAAGTAATGGCATTAAAAATCAGGAACCACTTATACAAAAATAAAGGCTACACGTATCTAATGTGGACTCCAGGACATGTAGGTATAAAGGGTAATGAAATGGCTGACCAAGCAACAAAGGAAGCACATAAATATCCCATCTTATATGAAACGACACCATCATATGCCCTAGCCTACAAAATCATCAGGGAACATATAGAAAAAAAGATGAAGGAAAACTGGGAGAAATCTAATTGTTTTACAAAACTGCATACTAATTCAAATAAACAAAAAGGACCAATTCAAGTTTCCACGAGAGACTTGGGTATCAAATATACAAGAATTCGCCTGTGCTGCACTCTTGCAACTCATAAACACCTTTTTACTAGGGAAGATAGACCAACGTGCCTCCACTGTAGTGAGCCTAGAACAATAAAGCACGCTCTAACCGAATGCGAAAAAAATTGGTTCATAAACAACCAATATCAACACACCGCAGTTAAAGCATTAATGTTTGACTCCGATTCCAAGATACAGCACATTAAACAGCTGTCACTGCACCATTGGATATGGAACGAAATATAAAACCATACAAAAGCAAACCGCATCAAAAAATTTATAACTTGATTAGAATCACAAGAACTTATATGTATACCTTTATACAATACCTTTTTAAATAAATAAATAAATAAATATTACCTACTCACGTTGGGTTCATAAATTAGACGAATGGCGCAGTTTTGAACTAGATCGAGAAAGTTCAAGGAAGTAGATGAGGGACCAGCATAAATATGTGAGTTAAATTGCATCTTTTAATCGTATTTTAAGCAACTTTATTAATAATAATTAATGGAACACTGACCTTACCAATTTTGTATAAAATATCAGTTCCTTTTCTTTATTCTACAGAATTGAAATCCAAATAATAAAATGTAGCTATTTGAATAAAAAAGGCTGGTATTCAAACACTTTCTAGTAAATATAAATTTACAAATGTACAATGAATTATGACGAAACAGCTGTAATTAAAATTGAGATTTCGTTTCTAATTTTATACTTAGTTCCTTCTGATTTTTTTACCTAAGTGTTGGTTTTTTTTCCAAAGCATGTTTTAACAACTATATGCATTTCAACTAGTGGGGTCATCCTAGTTGTTGAAGATTTTATTTTATTATTTCAATAGGCATTTCAGGTCACATTTAGGATTAAATACAAAAAAAACAAGAATACTGGATTACTCTCAATTGCTGAAAACCTAATTTTATTTTTCTACAGGTTCTTCGAGTCAATTTTGGGATCAAATATAAAAGGAAACATGTATTTTATAATATGGCAATGCATATTTTCTTTTGCATCTAACCCTAAAATCGAAATCTTGAACTGCTGTGTAAATTCTTGAAATAATTGAAATCCTAATCAACTACAAAACCTCTCCATAATTTTTTTAAATTGCAAAATTCTGCAACACAAAATTGTACAATGCAGCTTCGGAAAATAAATTTTTAAGAACTCACCAATAGGGTGAAAATATTCCGATATAATTCCCCTTAAAAGAATCTCCTTTAATTTTTTATATTTTAAAATTCAATTTTATTCCACGAAATACAAATTAATATTATCTTATCTTTCTATGAATTCAATAATAATTTTCAATTTTTAATAATTTTGTCATAATTCAAAAATATATAAATATCAATTTAATAACTATATAATCTTCTATTTCTATATTTTAATATTTTAATTTTTATTACATTCCTTTTTTAAAACCTTTTTATTAGAATCCTTAAGCCCTAGATCGCATTATATTTCATAGAAACAATATAAAGATGAATATCTAATTAACTTTTAAAATCTTTCACATTTGAATGCCTTTTTTGATGTCCTTGAATCCTTCGAATTTTATTTTCTATTTTTTTTTTGCCATTTTTTTCTAATATTTGGAATTTTTGATTTTTGATTCATTTGGTTTTATTAGTTTGATATCATTTCATCAATATCAATCAATATCATCATCATCATTTCAATAAATTTTTTGGTTACAGGAACACAATAAAAAAGGAGCGCAACAAATTATAAGTAGCAAAAAGATGAAATTGTTCACAACGGCAACAAATAGTACAAAAATAAAAATTTAGGGGACCAAAATTTAAATAATCTAGAAAAAGGAAAAAAAACTAAATCACCTTAAGCAAGGAAGGGTTCAGTACAGTCAAGCAGAAAAAAAAAAAATTACAATTTACTCAAAAAAAAAAACGAAACTAATATTCAATAAATATTTTTTTTCCCATTTTCTTTCTCTTTTACTCTTCTTAGTATGTATTACTTTGTAATATATAAAATTTGAATATGGTATCCTTTTCATCGTTTAATAATTCTCAAAATAAAAAAAAAATACGTAATATTGTTTTCTCTTTTACTCTTGAAATATTTTTTGGTCTTTACACAATTTTTTATTTTTTTTATTTTTCGTCCTTTGAATTTTCACTGTTTATGTTTTCTCTAATATTTTTAAATATTAATTTCATATTTTATATTTTGGTAACAGTTTGTTTGTTGTGTTTTTGTATTTTTGTTTTTCTTGTAGTTTAAATCTTTTAATATATACATTTATTATATAATTCAATTTGTACAGTATTGTACAAAAATATGTAAGCGGTTTTAATTTTAAAAATCAAAATTATTATTAGATTAAAATAAAGGTATTGATATTTTTAATTTTAAAACTAAAATGGAATTTGAAAGTAGTAGGATTTCTGGGACTATTGTTAATTCTAAGTAAAAAATTTTAATTTTTTTTTTTGTTTTTTTTTAAGCGCTAACTGTTCAACTGTTTGGCTAAGCCTGTCTATACCATAGGTACATGTTGGAACAGGGGCTATCTTTTTATTAAATATATATCATTATTAATTATGTGTTAAGCCATTAATTTGAACCAAATGGCGAATGGTAGCTGAGTCGAGTCGAAAACCAGAAAAGTTTTTTCACTTTCACTGGGATTCGAAACCGGGCCTTTCACATGAAAGTTCGGCAGTCTAACTACTGTGCCACACAGCCGTAAATTTTTGGTGAACTAGATTTTTAGAATGAGAAAATATTCATACAATTTGAAATATGAATGTTTTCGGACTGACCCTTAAAAAAATTAATTAATGGATAAATTTATTATTAAGCCGATTTCTGATCTTTTGAATTTTATATTGCGTTGATATAGCTATGAATTTCAAGTTTTTTCAAAATATATATTGTCTATAGTGTGGGATGCCTAAAAATGGAAACAACAGTGTCATTTGCGACAAAAGGAAGAATAGTTAGGGTCAAAGCTGCTCATAATATAAGCGATATTGTACCCAATAAAAGTATTCAAACTAAAAAACTATTAAAGTACATTGTCATCAAACTTAAATACAATTTAATTACATTAGTTTGGATTTATCAAATTACATCTCAGTTCACTTTATTATCAATTAATATTTAAACATTCCAATTTATATTTAAAATGAAGAATTTTTCAATATATTTTAATACAATCTTTAAGTTCTAATTTAACCGTTATTAAAAAGTAAGTTTAGTACCAACTTCCCAATAAACGAGGAAGATTATAGTTGCCCTTGTCAACTTTTAGATACCCGTGCGTACACTATTAAGTATTAAATAAATAAGAATTTCATACATTGCAATTGAACTGTTTGACAGAAAATTCAATATATTTGTTCTTTTATATTTAATTACAAAAAAAATTAATAAAAAAAAAGATGAACTAAAAAAAAAAGATGAAATTACAAAAAAATATGCTCTGAACGAGATTCGAACCCACACTTTTCAATTAAAAGGCCGACGTCCTAACCACTAAGCCATCGATTTTTTGTTTATTTTAATTTTTTTTTGAAGATTATTATAGTTGCTATGGTATCAATTGTATTGTTCTGAATTTTGTTATAAAAATATTAAAAACAAATGAATAGTAATTTATAATGAGAGTTTTCTGTCAAATTTTCTATAAAATAAAATTTCTCATACATAAAATAAATACATATATTTTATTAAAAAGAAAATAGAAGAAAATAGATAACAAAAAATGAATTAAAAAAATAAAAATTTTTAACCCAGCCCGGAGACATTTTGATTACAAGTCGCATGTCCTAACCACGACACCATGAAGCGATTAATATTTTGTATATTTAGTTTCTTTTTAGTTATTAATTTTGAAAATATTCATATAATTTCAAAAAATTTGTATAGCAGCTACCCGAAGCCTTTGTCCGGTTTTAACCAAAAACAATGGGGAACCTACAAATTGTCTAAAAATTACTTTGTGAAACTTTCAGAACTCTAGCTCTTATAGTTTTTGAGTTATCAAGATGACGGACGGGTGGACGCACACACATAGCTAGATCGATTCACTTTTCGATGCTGATTCGATACGTACCCTTGACACTATATCTAGCTCGTCTATTTCGATGCGTTACAAACGGAGGAGTAATTTTAATATACCCGATGTTCATATGCACGGGTATAAAAATGTAATGATTGTAAGAAGTTCCAAGAGCTGAATGAGTAGTTCCCGACATTTTTAGGATAAACATTATTATTCAAAACATTTACCAAATCATTTAGACTATAGGCTTCAGTTTCTTTAATTGTCACTAAGGCGGTAATTGACAATAATTCGGCTGTAGCTGTTCTATAAGGTTATGAATACACAAATGCTTAATTTTGTGCGCCATCAATTATCTTACACAATAGTTATATATAGTTCTTATAATCCTAATTTATAAAATAAGATATAATTATACAATTTTACGATATTTTTTTTTATTAGATATATTATCTGGTATAGGGTTCTGGAACCGAAAGCTTTTACTTTAAAGATCGGTGCTTAACCACTACGCCGTGAGACAGTTTAAAAATTGAATTAAGATTAATTAATTTTTGAGCTCCTATAAGAGTGTTCACATATCAATATTCTTATAAAATAAACTCTTAAATATTTTCAGTATAACTTAAAATCGAGTAAAACCGAATATAACTAGATTTTAATATTTATATTTCTCCATCTTTTGTTTTATTTAAATGTAATTTTAATAATCAATTTTGACTTTTGGAAGTTATAATATTTTCCCGATGTTCATTCATTTTGTTCAACACTCTAATTTATAATATTTTATTAATAGAAAATCATCCTAGCTTGACTTTGGTGAGAATAATTTAAGATCTAAGTAAAAAAAAAGGATAAAACCCAAACTAAAGTAGAAAATCCGATTTATAGTTGAAATTTTTTTTTCCTTTCTTTTTCTTTTTCTTCTTATTTTGTTTTTTTACATTTATGTTTTATTATTTTTGTTTTTTTTTTTTTTTTGTATGGTTTTTGACTTCGTTTGATTTTTTGTTATTTTGTTAAAATTTTTTAAAATTGGGTTTCGGGACTTGATTTAGTTTTAAATTTTGGTCCTCCGAGTTTTATATAAAAAAAAATATTATCAAATATGATTTTTATTTGTGTTTTTTTTTTTTTTTTGAATAAAGCGATGAAAAGGGGTGGGTGATAAAATTAAGAGGCAACACAACAATTTTTTATTAACATTTTTTTTTTTACTCAAGTTTTGTAAGGGTTTTTTTTATATTTTTTAGGCATTTGGTAGCTATTTGTATAAGTATATATAATACATATATATATATATATATGTATATTAATATTATAATATATATATTGAAAAATACATCAAGCATATAAATTAAATTCATATTCTATATTAAACATATTTTTAGAGGCAACTATTTAAGATAAAAAAATTTTATAAATGTGGGAAATTTATATATGAAAAAAAAAAAACAAAAAAAAATAAAAATAAGAACAAAAAATAAGTAAAAAAAAATTAAAATGAAATCATCGATAAACAAATAATCAATTTGAGAGAAAATATCAGATGCTCTTGTCAGGATGAATGGACTCATTTTGAATTATTTGTTTTTTATTTTGAATTTTTATATGAGCCCTTCCTTTGATTATAAAATTAGCATTTGAGTGATGTTTTATTATTCCATTTTTGTTTTTTATTAACGGATAAATTTAAATATTTGTGTGTAGGTGTATGTTTATTATTTCGAATTAAATAAAATAGAAAAAAGGCGTAAAAGTTAAAATTAATTTATTTATTTTCTTTTCCTTTAAAATAAATATTTTTTTATTTATATATAAATTATTATGAATTAATTTTAATATTTAATACCTTATGCAGAAGGGGGAAGGACAAAGAGAATGAATTAATGTTGAATTTTTAATTTTATTTTTTTGTTTTTTTTATGGAGGGGGAAGAATCTCAAAAAAAAAAATGTATTCTCCCTTAGTATTGTGGACTTTTACATGTTAAACTTACTACTTTCTTCCTTGTGCAATCAAATAGGACGGTCTTGTTACCGTAATATCGACATTATATCATCCGGTTAGAAATTCATATATCATCCAAAAGAAAATGTAAGTTGAAAGACAAGGTAAGTTGAAAGCTTCAAATCTCTTCCCCTAGGCATACTTTTTTTTATTCAAATTTTGGCCATTAAAATTAACTATTATTGAGAAAATTTCAGACATCCACCTTTATTAGCTACAGAGTAATGCTCATATAAAATATGTAGCGGTATGGCAATCAATCGAATAGACTGCAATACCCCAGCTAAATTTTGCACGGCCATAAAACTAAACAATTTTTGGTAAAAATTTTGGACACCCAGCTTTAACAGGTACAGAGAAATGCTCGTTTAAAAACAGAAGTTGTATGGCGTGTACTCGATTGCAAAGTGACTCGATTTCAAATAGCGAAGACGTCTATTGCATAAAAATGAATTTGTGAAATCTCAAAATCCTAGCTCTTTTATTTTTTGAGTTATCGTGGCAACGATTTGCTTTTCCATTCTGATACGATCCGTACCTTTTAGTCTATATATACTGCACTCCTTCTCTGCATCACAAACGCAATGGTAAATTTAGCACCCTTTTGACCTATAGTCATATGGGTATAAAGAATATGAAAGCCATGCGAAGGTAAGGACGGAAGTGAGAGGTATATTAAATATTATTCTTCTACGAAGCAAACATGTTACTTTGTTCTTTTAAACTTTTATGATTTCTATGAATTGCCATACATAAAAGCAGTTTTTAATTTGGAGTCATTGTCATATTATAATGTTCCTGTGAATCAGGTTGCCCATTTAACCAAGTTCAAGTATAAATACATACAAATGAGCTTCAAATGCAGCTCTTTGAATAATAATGTTAATGTATAGGTTGTTTTCGGAAAAAATACAACATTGAATCAAGTTAAAACTATTTTATTCCAATATTTGTACAAAATGTGACAACGAAAGCAATTCTTATATTTAAGAATTTAAATTTTTAAAGTAAAGTATCAAATCTAACGGATTTTCCTATTCTTCCATTACCATGTTTTAGATATATCTAATTTTAAAAAGCATAAGATTATAATAGCAATTCAAGATATTCTAGATGCATTTTGTAGTCTAGCACTATCATTCAGGAGTTGTGTTACTAATTCAAATAACAAAATATTATCTCTTTATCCCTTTAGTATACACAGTCCTCTTTATAATGTAGGCATGCTTCAAAAGATGATTATAGCAGTCAGTTGAGAACAAAAAAACAAAACTTTTGTGGTATTTGATTTGAAATTTAAACTTAGATATTTTTCTTTATATTCCTTTTTCACTTCTTTGAGAAGTATAGAGTATTCATCAAGCCTATCTAGACTACGCTTCAGTTTCTTTGAATCTTTGATTTGAGAAGTATTGAGTATTCATCAAGCCTATCTAGACTACGCTTCAGTTTCTTTGAATCTTTGATTTGAGAAGTATAGAGTATTCATCAAGCTTATCTAGACTACGCTTCAGTTTCTTTGAATCGTTATATTCACTAAGCCGTTTATTACTCGGCTGTAGCTATTGTATAAGATTATGAATACACATGTTAATTTAGAGCGCCATCTATTATCCTACAAAAGCGTTATTTTATATATTTATATTAAATCTTATCTTTTATTACGATATTAACTCATACGATACAATTACACAATTTTACGATATATTTTTATTAAATATGATTTGAACGTGTTTTGATTCCGAGACTTTCCACATGAAGGGCGGTCTTTACTACTACGCCATTTTGGGTCAGATATACTTAGATATAGCTACCATAAATTGAATTGAAATTAATTTTAAAATATTTAAATTACATAATATTGTCAATAATAAATTTTTAAATTAATTTCCTTTTCTTATTTTTTCCAGGTAATTATTAAACAATATCGTGAACCTCATTACCAAGTTATTTCAAAATAGTGAGTAGCATATAAATGCATATTATTAATTTTTTCATAAAACTTAAAATTAAATTAAAATCTTTAGTACAATATTAAGTTCTTAATTCAATGTCGAAACATAAATTGTGTCAAATTTTTTACTAATTAACAAAATTATTAACTTAATATTATATTACAAAACAAATAAATTTAATTAATAAAAATATCCCAAAGAAAATTTAATCATATCCTTTATAACAGTTAATTTTTATTTTTAAACATTAAATTTTATTAATTTAATTTTTATATTTATTATTAACCATGACATTAACCAATTTTCAATATCAATCAAATCCACCTACCCATAAAATATAAATTTTTTGTGTTTTACATCATTAAATAAATTACCTGTTATGTTACATGTAACATTTTTAATATTTTATAATAATATTAATATTGTAATTTATTTTGAGAGATTATTAAATATAAAAAAAAAATTTATAATTCAATATTATGACTTATTATTCTTGAAATTGTTGTTATTTTTACTATTTTAACATTTTTATGATTTATTTATAATTTCATTTTTATTTATTTATTTATTTTTTTAATAAATTTTTTCGTCATTTTATTGCAAAATATTGTTTTGTCTGAAAGTATATTTTACAACATACACATATACATTATAATATGTTATATATATATATATATATATATACATATATTCATAAATTATTTAAAATATAAAAAAAAAAAAAAATTACAATAAACATATTTTGAGAGAGAATAAAATATTAAATGTTAAACAGCAGCCGTGTGTGTCAAACCAGTGACAGACAAAATGACTAGTGTTAGGGGTGAGTTATTTTGATTTGTATTAGGTATTATGTTTTGTTTTTGTTTTTTTTTATTATTTTCTATACTATTATTCATTTGTATATTTTTGTATTTTATTGTGATTCAAGATGATTTTTGTTTTGTTTTTTTTTTGTTATTACAAATTTATGTTTTTATTTTTCTATTGTTTTTATTTATTTTTTTTATTATTTTTCTTTTTTTCACATAAATTTATATTATAATAAAACATAAATTTTTATGTTTATTATATACTTTTAATTGAACTTGCCTGTGTCTATGGCTTTATTTTTCATTCTGTCAGTTAGTGATACATTTATATTAGAAATCTGACCATTTTTGTTTTAAGATTTGTGTGGTTCAGTGGTTAGCAAAGTGGCTGACGGTGTAGATAGGTCTGAGTTCGATCCTCCTTCAAAGATAAAAATTTTTTTTTTTTTTTTTAAATTCAACAGAAATAATAAAAAAAATTACAAATAAAATTAATTTATTTGTATAGTTTCTTTAAAAATTTGTAACTTTAAGAACTAAAATACTTCACTTTGATAATATAAAAACATAGACCAAATAATTACATATGTAGACGATCAGTTTCATATAAAAAATTTTTAGGGTTTTTTTTTATGTCAGTCCGTGCATTTTTGGTTCATTAATTTTAAATTTATACAAGTAGGTACTTAAATAAAAAAAAAAATTTAGATTAAAATTAAAAAACAAATTTCACCATGAAGCGAATTTGAACCCTAACTTATTCATCTTCAAATTTTTAAAATGCAACAAAAAAAATTTTTCAGTCAATTGTTTTCGTACTTTATACTTTGAAGCATCATCTGCGTAATAAAAATGTAACGGTTGTGAAATTTTTGATAGATAATAAGTAAGATAATAATCTTATATGAATAAGCGAGTGCGCATTTTTTTTTTTTTGCATATGGAAATGTAAACAAAAAAAATATTTAAGTGAATAGTTTTTATTAATGACAATTCGAATTAGATTTTCAACCATGTTATTGTTACATTATTATGAGCATATGTATGTATATGTATGCAGAAATATTATAAAAGACCCATAAACAGTAAATTGGTGGATTAATTTTAACAAAAAGAAGAACTTTACTGTCTTTCATTTTAGCAATTTACTTTTATATTAAAACACTTTTAAATGCAAAAGATCTGCCATCAATTTTTGGTTAATGAAAATTTTCAACATTTTAATCTTAAAAGTGTTCAAACATTAAAAGAACTGTTTCTTATACCAGCAATTTACTTTTATATTAACACAGTAACAAATTCCCAAGATCTACCTTCAAATTTTTATTTTCTACTTTTTAGGGGGCTAGTACTACTTTAATAAAAGTATATATTGAAAAAAAGATTTTTTTTATGTTTATTTTCAAAACAATTTATATTAGATACAAAATAAAGTATCTATATTTAAATGTATCTTCTATACGAGTATGCTAGTAGATGTATATAAATTATTTATATAAAATCATAAATAACAAAATAAATTTATGTATGTGTATGTAAAGTATAAAATAAAATCAAAAAAAAAAAAAAAAAACAAAAATAATATTAAAAATGTACAACATACATTATGTATATTTAAGTGTCATATTGAATTTGAATTGATGGCGTTTGAATTTGATTTAATTATATTTATTATGTTATATTGTAGTATTCGTTTTATGTTTTATGAATCTATGAAATTTTATGATATTATGTATTAATAACAATAATAGTAAAAGTAAAACTATTATATTTTTATATTGTAAATATTAAATACATTATATGACAAAAATTATATTTTTCTAACAGAATTAAACAATAGTTTAATGTAATCAAATTTACAAAAACAAAATTCATAATGTTGTTGTTGTTGTTTGGACGGGGGGAAAGCAAGTTTCCCTTACACCTAGGCCTTGCGGCCCGTTGTGCACCCCTCATTAAATACTTTCTATTTATTTATAACTACTATATTATTTATTTTGTTTATATTATATAGTTGTATATTTATATTATATTTGGTCGCCATGGGGATTCGTAAAGAAAAATTATTTTTCAATAATTTTTTTTAATTAAATATTGTATGACCTGACCGGGAATCGAACCCGGACCCCCTCGGTTAATAAGCCAAATGCTTACCCACTGCACCACCGAGGCCCCAAAATTCATAATAGTATGATGAAAATTCGAATGTTCCAATTTTATGGAATACATATAATATATACTATATTCTAAAGGATCATATAATTTCGGAACTATTTCGGAAAATTTATTGAATCGAATTTGAAAAAAATAATTGGAAAATTCTTAAAATTGACTTTTAATTGACTATCTATTTCAAATTATTATTAATTAAATTATTAAATAGGAATTACATATATACGCATACGTTGGTATATATCTTTGAATTCCTTTTATCACTTTAGATTTTAATTAAACTTTAATTTTTAGGGGGATTCAAATCAAGATAGGGTCAATGTGAAATATATTTTTATCAAATAAAATTAGTTTTCATCATTTCATCTTTGGACTAAAAAATTTTTAAAATTAATCCTTTAAATTGACTTTTTTGTAGCCTTACAAAAATCTGCAGTAGATAGGTAGTTAAAAAAAAATAAAAAGGTTAAAGATTGTAATTTCTTTCTTAACGGTTTATTAAAACTTCTTCAAACTTAATCTATAATATTGAACTGGCTGTATGAAAAAAGTACCCAAGAAAAAACTCCCCCAAAACTAAAAATTGTAAATTGGGATTTTTTCAAGACTCTTTTCCTATATTTGGTGGACTTTTCGCAAATGAAAAATTTTCCCAAAAGTATTTTTATAGAGTATATGCTAGTTAGATTCAGATTCTACCAAACTTATTTTTTGGTATAAAATATTGTAGGGGCTGTAGAACTGGAAAAGGCAGGTACTGTTTTTTCAGAAAATATAATATAGAATTATGGTTTTTTCAATCCATATCGTAGCATTTAATAAAGTTGTGGCTGCCATCCCCAAAACCTCACCAAAGAAGTTATTAGATTCCTGAACTCACTCTCTCTCTAACTTTTGTCACAAATAATAAGGCAGCAACAAATCATTTAATATAATTAATTGGGCTGCCGCCCTCAAACCCCATCTTAACTAATTATTGAAACCTTGATTTTGTATCCAACTCCGATATCTCTCGTAACTTTTTTTTTATAAAAAAAAAGTCATCAACAAAGCATTAAATTTGGGAGACTTTTATAAAAAGCGTATTTTGGTTTGGGTTCCTTTGGGGACTTTTTTTGTACAACCTGTTAAATTTTGTAAACCAATTGTAAGAGAAGTAGTAATGTTTTTGGACAACAGAATAAGCACCAATCGTTTCCGAATATTTGACAAGTCCACCTCCTCTTTAGCTAAATTAATGGGACTATACTCGTTTACTCACATAGTTAAATGACTGGAACGGTAAAAGAAAGAATGGAACAAGGGAGACCTATAGTAATCAAATTCACCTAAACCTGTTTTTTAATTAAGTTATAGGTTTTGTAATGGCTTAAATCAGACTGTTTACCTCTTTGAGGAGCAGATTTTCGAATTTTATTCCTTTTAATTTATATTAATTCTGAAATTCTCCAGAATATTCAGTTTAAATTCAAAATAACTAAAATATGTAAAATTATGGCATTTTAAATTTTCTTAACTTCAATATTGGCTTTGATTCTAATAATTAACTTGAATTAATTTTGACGAAAATGGGTTTCACTTTAAATAATTTGTTTTCTTAACGGGCCTCGGTGAGTTAGTGGGTAAGCATTTGGTTTACTAATCCAGGGGGTGCAGATTCGATTCCCGTACGGGCCATGGATTTTTAATTGCTTTCCAAATCTCCATGGTGACCAAATATATTATATGGCAAAATCTAAAATATTTGATATAAACAAAATAAATAATATTGCTAATAAAATTAAGAAGTAGCACGAGTATAATCTGCTACGCCTGAAAAGGAAAGGTATGCTTCATTATACTTTACAATGTTAAAGAAGCACAGCACCAAGTTAAGATTGACTAATAAGTAACTAAAATATTTTACATATCAACAGCCTGAACAAAAGACACAATTTATTAAATCAAATTTATTTTATTCAAAAAGTTTTTTATTAAAAAAAATATAAAACCGTAAATGTCAATACTTTAAAAATATTTTCAAATAAATCAAATTAGCTGTCTTTGTCTTTCACAAAGTACATTCTTTCATGCGTGCACACATTTTTTTTTATTATTTAATACAATAAATTAATTCAATTCATTCATTTTTTTTTTTTATTTAATTTATCTTCTTATTTATTTTTTTTTCGCAATACATTTAAATATTTAAAATATAAAAGAAGTCAATCTATGTTTTTTAATGTTGTCTTCTTTCATTACAAGGTTTTTTTCTCCAAATTCTAATTTTAACTCATAACTTCATAAAAAAGAATATTTCCAATAAAAAATACCTTATATAAGTTTCCTTTTTAAAAGTTTTGTGTTACTACTAAAACTCACATTAAATATTATCAGGGAAAACCCCCCAACTTTTCCTATAACATTTTGTTAATATTTAAAGGGTATAACCAAAAGTTGAAAAGTGCAAGGATGGATGTGAAATCAAGGGATTTTAAAAATGAACAATTTTCCCGCATTATAAATATTTCTTAATTTCTTCAAGATATTTTTGGCAATGTGAGAACTTAATTTCTTTGTTTTTAAGGTAGTCATAAATAGTTAACAAAAGCTTTAAGGACAGTTTGAAGTTCTGAGTTTCGAAATTCAAATTAGAGAAACACAAATCTTTCTTTAAAATGCTATCTTTAAATGTAATGAAACTCAATACGTCGGTAAGGAGGCCGGGTGATTCGGGTTTTACTGCTAAATTCTAACAAATTCTACTTTTTTTCTCTTCATTTGTACAGTTTAGAAAAAATAACTGTCTTCTGACTGATATATAGAATAAACAAATATCTGGGAGATTATTATTGTTTTAACCATGCACATTAGAATAAACGCTACTTTTAAATTTTGAGGGTAAATCTCCGTTAATCTTACTAAATAACAGTAGACGCTTAGGAAGCGAACATAATCCTGTGTTATTGATGAATTGAGGCCTGAATTAATTATAATTGGTCGGATCGAATGCTCAGAGCTACTGAGCACAGTCGTGATGGACATATGCCGGAAATTATTTCTAAAACCTAAATTTAATAAAATTTGGCTTCAATCATAATTTAAATGTGTTTTATTTCAATTTAAAGTTCTATTATTCTAAAATGGAACAACCTGTTAGATAGACAATATTTTTTCACAATGAATCTTTTGTGTCTTTTTTCTAGCTCACCTTCAAATCACCTTGTTTTAAAATTATCAATACTACAGACAAACGAATATTCAAAGTTAAATTAGCAAGCAATTTTCTTTTAAATGTGCTTAAAATCTGCAAATAAAATTTATTCCCAAAAATTGTTTTTTTTTTCTCCAGCATTTACCAATCGCTCTTTCAAATTTTCGAATATTAAAAAATTTGCAAAGTAAAAAATAAATATTAAAAAAAATAATTTTTAAATATGCAAAAAAAAAAACCAATAGAAAAAATATGTCGCCAAAAGAAAAAAAAAAAATGCAAAAATAAAATACACAAAGGAAGAAGGAAATTCAAAATATTATTTATATACATATATAATAAATTTTACCTTAGAGGCTCAAGATTCCTTGTATCTTGTATCCCGTATCGAAATTTTCAAAATCGAATGTAAAAAAAAAAAAAAAAAAAAATTTGGAAATTATTGTAAATGGAAATGAAAATCTGCAGATGATGCCATCTTTTTTTTTTCTTTTTTTATTTATCAAACAAATAATAATAATAATAAGAGATAAGGACAAAAAATAAATTTAAAATTTTTTTTATTTAATTTTTATTTTGTTGTTTTTTTTTCTTATTCGATTTTCTTTATTGTCAAATTATATTTGACAATATAACAACAACAACAACAACAACGACAACAAAATCTAATTTTGAATATGTTTTGGAATTTTTGTTTTTCTTATTTTTTTTAAATGTTTTTTGAATGTTTTGTTCAATGTTGGACAAAATATTGAATATAATATTGTAAATTTAAATAACATTTAAAGGTCATAATGATAAAAAACGAAAGTTTAAAAATGAAACTTTTAAAAAGAATTTATTGCGAAAATGATGAAAAAGGAGTTTTATCATAAAGTGAATTTTGATGGAAATGAGGTTTTGGGACTGATACAAAAGAATGTTTTAAACGGAATAAGAAAAATGTTTTATTGAATTTATTTAGAAAGTTTTAAGGAAATTTAATAATTCAGTTTATTGAAGGAAACAAAAGATTTTTTTGTTTTTTGCAGGATGATATTTTTACGCTAATATTTGGAAATTTAAGGAGTTGTTTTTTGTTGAATTTACTTTAAGTAAATTGAATTTTATTAAAAGCTTAAGAAATTGTAAAAGTTCTTTTATCAAAAGGTTTTTTATGAAAATGAAATAGGCATTCCTCTATGAGGAGTAAACTACTTTTTTCTACTATCAACTACTATCAACTACTCCTATACCAGCTCTTGTAAAAAAGTAGATTAAAGCAGTAGATAATTAAAAACATTTTTAGGAATTTAATTTAATTTTTTCATAATAGATGGATTTGAATAGATTATGTTAAATCATATTTTTTATTAGATAACCTTATTGCATTAAACCTTAATTTTTTCACTTTATTTTCAATATTTTAATATATATTAATTTCTGACGGATAGCTCAGTGATACAGATAGAAAAGTCTCGGGTTCGAACCCTGATCGGATCATATCTAATAAAAAACGAGGAAGAGTGTAGTAGAGTAGACTGTGTCAACTCTGGGATACCCGTATGACCGTAACATATACATTATATCATCTGGTTAATTACTTTTGGCAACATTTCAAACATACAGCTTTATTAAGTGTAGTAAAATACTCATATAAAAGAAGGAGTTGTATGGCAGCTACTCGAACCTTCTGCAGTAGACCAACCAAATTTTGCTGTAACTTTGGCCATTACACTTAACTATTTTTAGCAAAATTTCAGACACCCAGCTTCATTAGGTGGAGAGTAATGCTCATATAAAATAAGAAGTTGTATGGCAACTACTCGAACCCACTGCAGTAGACCAACCAAATTTTGCAAAACCTGTGGTCATAAAACTAAACTACTGTTGGCAAAATTTCAGACACGCAACTGTAATAGGTACAGAGTAATACTTATATAAAAAAAGAAGTTGTATGGCAGCTACCCGAACCTATGGACCAAAATGGCTGGATTTAAATAGCGATGACGGCTGTAAAAAACGAATTTGCGAAAATTTCAAGATCCTAGCTCCTTTAGTTTTTGAGTTATCGTGGTGACGGACGGACGGACATACATAGCTAAATCGATTTATTTTTCGATTCTGATCCGATCCATACACTTTAGTCTATATCTATCCCCCCGCCTTATATGCGTCACAAACGTAATGGCAAATTTATTATACCCTTTGACTATATAGTCATACGGGTATAATTATAGTGTTAATTACAATAATTTAATAATAAGTCCAAATTTCGAATCGGCAAAAGATTAATTATCAGGCAATATTTACTACTGTCTGGTACTATAAATAAATACATAAATAAAAAATAAATAAATAATATATTAAAAATAATAAAATTCTCAAATGACAGACAGTTTTATAATGTCAAATTTTATGGCAAATAATCTGACAATTATCTACTCCTGAAACAAAAATTAGCGTTCCATTTACAAACTATTCCTATCAACTCTTTATCTAGGTACTCTTTTTGTTAAAATGAACGCATTCATTTAAAACAATTTTGGGTATTAAATCTGTTAATAAAATATATCTGTTGTATAAAATGTCATAATATATACTGGTTGGTATATGAATATTATTTTGTAAGTCTTTTTTCTAAAAATTTTATTTTTTTCTATGACTTTTTGTTTCGTAATAAATATGAGTAATCTTTTTATCTACCGTACGATATTATTAATTTTTTAGCTGACAGCTGACATTGATTAGTTTAATTTAAATTTTTGAAAAAATTATGTTGTCGTTATTGTTTTTCATTGTGGCTAGTTTAAAAAACTGCCCACATGGCTAGGCCAGTTTGGTACCAAAAAAAAAATATGAAATAAATGGCAATTACACAGCCCCATTTTATATCTAATTCTTATGTGATTCAAAAGTTTTCAAATGGTAAGGGCACTTTGTCTAAGTCCCTACTACAATAATTATAAAAAAAATTTTTAAAACAATTTTAATAGCTATTTTAACATAAGGTGCCACTTACAGTACCTCCGCAAAGTTTTTTTTAGTGCGTTTGTTGCAAAGTTGATCATTAATCAAAATTATTTGATTCAATTAACAACTGGATTTGAATAAATGATTTTATCAATTTAACAGGGTGGTATGGTTGGTGCAGTGGTTAGAAAGACTTTCATTCAATAGGCTCGGATTCGAGACAAGTATAAAAAAAAATATAAATATATCTCACATATTCAGAATGCCGTACAGCTCAAATACAAAATTATTACAGTATATAAAAAGTACAATTGTATCTGGGGGCGTCGGTGGTGTAATGGGTAAATATTTGGCTTACTTACCGAGTGTGTGAGGGTTCAACTCCCGTACAGGTCACACAATATTAGTAAAATATTTTTTTCTTTACAAATCCCCTTGTTGATGAAATATAATTTAAAAATCAAAATATATATTATGTAATATAAAAAAAATAAGTAATGTTACTTATAAAATAATAAAAAATTTTGAGAGTGGAGTACGCAATGGATCGCAAGGCCTATGTGTTAGAATGGTACATGTTATATGAATCTATGACATTTTAATATGTTTAAAGTTCCAGTACTTCTCATGTCTCTCATTTAATGTATGAATCTGTAATTCATTTAAATTGTTTCTAATTATAGTAAACATATTTGGGGCTCTTTGTTATATTCTAAAAAATTAACAATTAGCAATTAAATAAAATTAAAGTTCTTGATTCTTGATTAGTTGTTTTATTGAAAACAATTAAAAGTTCAACACAATTTCCAATTAATTAATTTTAAAGCGAAGAAATAGAATTACATCCGCTAAAAAACTTAAAAGTACCCTCATGTTATTCCTCAATATTAAGATATAAAATTATATCAAAAAATCTATGAAAGAAATCAAATGAAATGATATTTTATTTCAAAGATGACAACTTAAATAATACATGATTTTAAATTCCTACATATATATACAAATATATTGTAACATGTATATCATAAAATAGATACTTTTTCCTTATTAAATTTCAATCAAATAATTTCATTTTATATATTTTTAATTTAATTCCTTGTCCAATTTTCTCAGATTTTTTTTTAGTTTTCCTAAATACAAAATCAAATAATCATTATTTTAATTTTTATCAATAAATTGCCATATTGTAGCCATATTGAAGAAGAAAAAAAAAAAAAAATTGGTAATAATGATGACAATATTGTAGATATGCAGGACAATTTCCTTCTTAACTTTGTATTACAAAAGAAAGCCCGAACCGTATGTTTTTTCTTATTTTCACATCTCTTCTCATATCTTACGAATTTATCTGCAATATCTAAGAAGAGTTGAATGAAATTAAAATCAACCAATACATAATCAACAAGCTAGAATAAATTTCCAAACCCCTAACTCTAACATCCATCACCCTAACATATAACAGACAAAACAAAACTGTACTCTAGAAACGCAACCATTATTGACAATTTAAGAAAAAAAAAAAAAGAAATTGAAAATCTTAAGATAATGGTTGTAATTCAAGACAACACATGTGCCCTCTATATGTGTGTTCCTTGTTAACACATTATTCAACTATCACTCTGGATTAATTTTCTTTAGTCTTTTTTTCAATTTCTATTGTAAGTTTTTTTTTTTTTTGTTTTTCTTCATGCGTTAATGGTGACTGCATTTTAATCAACTGAGCTCAGAACCCAGTCATTATATGTTTTCTTCGAGTTTTGATAATTTTTTAGGATGACATAAAGGGAAGCATCTAACAGTTAATGTACAAAAGACACAAAATTCTTAAAAATTTTTAAAAAGGGGGAAATTTATACATAAGATAAATGATTAGATATGAGGACAAAACAAAGTTATTCTATTTTTTTTTTAACTGTGATATTTTAATACCATTTTGCTTGGTCTAGTACACTTCTATTCAATCAATGGGTCGTCTTCAACTGCTATTTAAAGGCTAGAGTCTTTTAAAAATAAAATTCAAAAAAATTAAATCTTTTTTTTTTCATGTAAAAATAATTTTTGGAACAAAAAGCGCTAAACATTGAAAATTGGAATTAGAAGAAATGAAAGTGTATATGAAAGAGTATTTGGTAGGGGTGGATAAATTCTATCTTCATTTAAATCTAAATTAACTTTATTGTTTACATATGAGGGTGATGACAACTTGTGTTTTGTAATGATTTTCGTCAAATTACGTATTTTGCAAAACATATAAAAAAAACACAAACATTTTGTTTGCAAAAACTTAAAGGGTCTGCCAAAATTAAGAAAGTGACGATTTTGTAATATTTTAATGAAAACAACCCTTAATGAATTAAACAAGTTGACTATAAAAAGTTGTATTTGAAAAATCTTTAAGTGAAATAATAAAAAAGTTTAAAATATTTTTCATAATAACTGAAGAAACATATAAACGTTGAATCGTATTATAATAAACTAATATTAAACGTTAATCCGTATTACGATAAACGAATATAAAACTTTAAAACGTATTACGATAAACGAATATTGAACGTTGAAACGTATTATGTTAAACGAATATAAAACGTTGAAACATACTACGATCTCGAAAAACATATTATATGTTTACACGTATTATAATAAACGAATAATAAACGTTAAAACGTATTACGATAGACGAATATTAAACGTTCCAACGTTTTGAGTTACAATCTAAAATAGGTAGAAAATTAATAGTATACGATAAACGTCCGTCATTACGATAAACGAATATTAAAAGTTAAAACGTATTATGATAAACGAATATTAAACGTTGCAACGTATTACGATAAACGAATATTAAACGTTCCAACGTTTTGAGTCACAATCTAAAATAGGTAGAAAATTAATAGTATACAGTTTAAACTTAAAAATTAAAACTTTCCCACTAGGATTTATAATAATTTTTAAAATTTGTGTTCAAAATTATTAAAAAATATCGAAGACTAGATTCTGGGTTGTAATTTTTATTTAATAAAGCCGAGGATCTGCACTCGAAAAATCAACTGTCTAAAATTTTTTTTTTCTTTACTCAAATTTGCCTTGACAAACCTTTTTGAATGAATTGCTCTACCTTCGGAGCATTATTCAAGTTCATTTTCCATAGAAGGAATAATTGAGGTAAGGTTAATATCCAATACGCTTATGTATAATGGTGGAAGCCTAGAAATCGGAGAAGCAATAGAAAGAGAAGTTTAATATATTTGAAGACTGAGAGGATAACTAAGGATTAAGAAGAAGTAATAAAAAAAAAAAAAAAACAGATGTAACATCCCTTTTTCTTGGGATATTACAAGACAATTGAATATACAAAATCATCAATCAACTCATTTCGAGACTCTCAACATACAAAGTCCAGTTAAACCGTTTTTAATATTTTTAAAAGTTATCTAGTTATCTCGTCCTTTTAGTAGGATAGGAACTAAATCAACCCCTTTACTGATTGAAAGTGAAGTTATACAGACCTTTTAGTAGGGATGGGACAAAATCCGCCTCTCTACTGATTCGGCGTAGAGAAACTTCCAACCACATTTTAATTAACAACATTTTTGCTTAATACTTTAAAAGATTTCTGTCTAACTCAGTCATAACCCTGTCGGTTTTAAATGTTATTGCAATTTTTTGTTTTATTTTTTTGCAAACTATTCAATTAAGTGCCACAAAATTATTCATTTTGTTATTATAGCAAACAACAAACATTTTAAATAAACAAAATATTGGAAACCTTTGTTTTTTTCAAAATATTTCAAAAAACTCAGCCAGGCAGTTTTTTATGTTTTTTTTGTTTCCTGCGACATTCTTAGACTACCAGAACATGTAATTTGAACGATAAAACGAACGTAATTAGATACAAAATGCTGCCAACAAAATAAAATTCAAACCAAAAAAAAATACAGCTATCAGGATATTTTTATCCTGTTTTATTTTAATTTATTAAAAAATTATAGACCCTTTTTTGAACTAGAAGACTAAATCAAAAAAACCAAAAAAAAAATGTATTTTTAGCACATCAACTAAGGCAGTAAAACAAATATGAAAGATTTATGCTGCAACTTGCAATTTTTTTTTACCATTTACTATAATTTTTTTTTTGCTTGCGTTTTTTGTTTTTTGCCGCAAATAAAAGCAAATAAAAAAAAAAAATTGGTTGTTTTTTGGTAAAGTGAATGAATGAAGAGCGTCGCCGTCTAAACAAATAAAATATAAAATTGAAAATTGAGGAAAAAAAACAGTTGAAATTAAAACAAAAAAAAAAATAAAAAAACAAAAAAAAAAATTAAAAAATAAAATTAAAAAATATTATTCTTTTGACGAATTTTCTCCAAAATTTATATGAACTGCAATTTGGAAGGACCTCAATTTTATTTGGAAAAGGAATCAAAACAAAAAACCTAGGATTGATATGAAATTGAAAATTTTTTTTTAGACTTTTAGTCGATTGTTAAATTTCAATCTCTCATCAATCTGTAATTATTATGCATTATTTAATGTCTTAAACACTTCTCATTTCATAATCTGGCTGTGAAGCTTAAGTCCCAACGGTTACAGACGAAGCTTGATTATAAACCGCGGTTTTTGCGAGGGGTCTTTTAAGAGACACCTTATAATTTTACCACATCTTAAAGTATGTATTAGTTACTTAATGAACTCATAATTTTGATTAGTATTGCTTGAACTTCTGTTGGGTTTTAATGATTAACCAAATAATTATTTTATATAAACCCTGAGTTACGTTCTTCTAACTTACGCTTTGTTGTGCCAAGAGAATATTTGCAATTATTTTTACAATTCAGTTCTTTCAAGTTGTTCAATTTGTCAAATTATTTGTTGATAAAGTTGTTTCATATTATTTTTTCTGAGTGTACATAATTTTCTTTAAGTGAATTTTAACAGTCGAGTTACTACAATTCCTAAACTGTAGATACGTAGTTCGTTTTTAAGTCAACAAAATTAAATTGTAAAAAGTGAAGGATCCTTAACACGTGCATTTTCAACCTCTGGACTAATATTAAGTTTAAAAAACTAACAGCCAGGGTTGTAAAAAGCTCATATTTCGACTCAACTCATCCCTCAACTCGAAATTTTGAATCCGCTCAGCCTGTGAGCGCATGTGTATCAGTCATAGTATGAGCGGACTCACCATTTGAGTTGAGCTATGATGTGAGTTTGGCATTTGAGTCCGATCATTTACAACCCTGCTTACAACTTTATATTAATTGTAAACTTGTGTATAATTTAAATTTTTTGGAATTTATGAATTAAGTTTTCTTACTAACTCTTTAAAAAAATTATAAGTCTTATATTCGTTAAACTAAAGATTCCAACATTTTTATAGGGAATCATACTATTGAGGATCTTTTAAAAGATAAAGAATATGATAAAACTTCTTAAAATCTCCTTATTCTAGTTCGGAGTAATGGGTTAAACCTGATTAGTTCTCAGAATAATGGTTGACAGTACTTCAAGTTAAAAAACTTCTGTTACAACGAACAATTAATTACCTTCTATTAAGTACTCCATTCACTGGTGTCCAGTTTAAAGTACATTTGAACCAAGTTTTTTACTTTTTAGCACCAAGAGAACAATTACAATTTTTCTTATGAAATTGGTCTTCCAGGTCATCAAATTACTTTCTTATCAGTTAAATGGAAAACGGTAATTTTTTAATAGCAATTTTCCGAGTATTTTGATTTTATTTAATTAAAATTTTTTTTTTGGAATATTATTTTTTGAAACTTAGTGAAATGGGTTGTTGACTGTTACTTAGCTAAACTTTAGTTTGGTAGTTTGTCTTGGTCAGTTGTTTATTGAAAGTGAACGGATATTCAGATGGAAGTCAGATTTCTTCAACTCAAATTTCATCGACTTCTATAGAATTTACTTCTTGGTCATTTAGAAAAAACTCTAATCCTTTGAAAAACTTATCATAAACTCCTTTAAATTTGAGTTAGTAAAGGCAATTGATACTATCTGATTCAAATTGGAATCTAATACCACTCGATTTGGTTGCTTCAATATTAGTATTGGTTTAAAAAGGTGTTCGTTTTAAAGTTATTTATTTATTTTGTGGGTACTAAAAGCTATTACAGTAGAAAAAATTATAAAAAAGACATTATTTTTATATTTGACAATTCCACTTGCGGTGTTAATTCAAACTTCAATATTTTTTTGTAATATTTATTTTATTTTGTTTTTTAATATTGAAACAAAGCAAAGTAAATGAAAAAATATTTTCAAATTGCAAAAAAATTAAATATTTTTTTTTTATTTATATTTGTTACTACAATCTGGGGTTTTGATTGAGTAAATATTGCATTTTTTTTTTACTACTGATTATATGTTTATTTTTCAAAATTTTTTTATTTTTTCTTTTATTTTTCTTTGTTGATTTTGTCCAGTTTATTTTTTTTTTTGTTGTTGTTTTTATTTTTAACTTTAACTCTTTTTTTGTTGTTGTTTTTTTTTGGCTTTTAGTCCCTGCAATTTGATATCAACTTGATATTAAGTGTATGCAAAAAAAAACAGGATGCAATTTTAAAAGGATTCTATTTTTATTATCCTTTTTTATCAATTTTTCATTCGTTTATTTGTTTGTACGTTTGTTTGTTTGTTTAAATGCTTTTAATTTTGGCACCCTTTAATTGGAGTCGGAATATAATTTATGATAAAAAAGTTTTCTATATTTTATATTTTGTTTGATTTTTTATTTGACTGGGATATCCGCAATGAGAGAAGAAGAGTTACCAAATTTGGATTCATATAAAATATACATGATTTGAACAAAGTCATAATTTTTTTATGAGGAAATTCTTTTCAATTTCCAGTATTTCATTTAAAAAGATTTAAATTAAATAAAATTAATATTTTAGGAATTTCTAAATTAAATTTTTTTAAAGTTAGACATTAATTGAAAATAACATGAGGAATATTATTCGAATAAGTTATAGATAAAAATGTTAAATTGCTATATTGGATAAACGATTTAATTGGTTTGAGCTTCACTAATAGAATTGCATTTTAAAATAAAATATAAGTCCCCTAAAATGTAAAAACTTAAAAAAAAACAAGTAAAGAAACAGCCAGTCGAAATACCCGACATCTATTTGGTTCAAATTTAATGAGAAGTCCATAAGTCATTTTAAAACTATGAAAGCTGTTATTAGTTTGATCGCTAACCAAATTAACTTTATAACACTAAAAACCTTTTCTAATTACTTTTTCTACCCAAAAATATTACAAAATCTTACTAATTTATCTATTTAAAAATAATAAAAAACAAAAAAACTTGAAATAAATAGAAATACATTTATTTCAATTCAATTACAAAAGTGAAAAAATTTGAATTATTAAATTTTGTGATAAAAAACTAATCAAGGCATAATATATTTAATAATTAAAATTTTTCAAAATTGCAATTATTTTAAATTGTTAGTATATGTACCTATTAGAAAAGCTTATAAACGTAAAATATGCAATAAATGTATTCTAAAATACAATTACAAATTTAGAACTTTTCATATAATTCATTTAAATATAAAAATAAATTTTACATAAATGCAGCTAGTACCTTTGAACATAGCTTAAGTATCGTACACAATGTCTTAATTATATATCACCTTTGGTAATAATTCAATAAAATATATGATATAATAACATTTAAAAAAAAAGGAATCGATTAGGATATCGACTCAGCATATCACGCTAATCACAAATATATATACTTTTCCATATCTAGCTCGCTTCCTTTAGGTGGTTACAAACACCATACCAAAGTCAATATACCCCTTTACCTATTCCATAGGTGTAGGTAGATTATTTGCATTTAGGAGTGCTAAATTTTAAAAGTAAATTGCTAAAATTAGAAATATTTCTTTTTCCATTAACCTTTATCCAGCAATTTACTGCATATGTAGCTATCAGAAATGCAGCAACAGTAGCATTTTGTATGAAAAAAAAACAAAAACAAATGAGTCATTTAGTTTTTGTTGCAGTAGCATCTTAAATTTCACTTTTAAACTGTTCGTATCACAATAGAGGGTTGCTATGATCACCAAAGTTATTTTCTATGCTTTAAATTCTTAATTAAATTAAAATTAAAAAAAAAATGATTCAATGCCAAAATTTCTCACAAATAATTTTTATATTAAAATGTAAAGACCGAAACGTCAATGTTTTTAAAAATTCTTGTATAAAACCGCGTAAAACTTTAATTGCATCTGTTAATGGTGCTTCAAAAAATTTTATAAAGAGCTCAAAAATAACATAAAACAAAAAGAGAAATAGCGAAATTGAATAAAATAAATGATAAAAAGAAATAGCAACAAAATATAATATATATTAATATTAAAAAAAACATTTTTTTAAATTAAAAATTAAACCAACCAAAAGTTGACTAAAAAGTTAAATTGAAATAACACCGTGAATTTTCAAAAAGAGAAATTTAAACAGAAAACGCATAAAATATATTTCTACGTATATAATGTTATGTACTTTTTTTGTATTTAATAATATTTTGCACATTTACAATGTATTTTTTCGTTTTTATTTTATTAATTAAATATTTTTTTCACAATTCAATGCCTTTTCACCATAATAATGATGAATGATTATGTTCAAAAGTTTTCTTTTAAATGCAAAATTCTGCCGTGTCTCAAATATTTTCTACCCAAATATATTGGAAACTCTACATCAATTCACCTTTATCAAACCTTAGAGTGAGATCCTTAGAATTAAGGAGAAACGGTACAAGCCCGATTCATTTGAGAAAAACTGTGTCCACTGATATTGAAGGAAACAGAAGAAAAATAGGCAGATGTTTCCTTTTTTATACCCTCCCTGCCACCGTTCGGAACAAAAGATGGATTTTTTGTTTTGAAAAGGGCATAACCATTAAAATATTATTGGGCAAAATAAAAAAGTCTAAAACTTTCACTTCATTTCACGAACCATTAATGTTTGGCTTCCTTAACTTATTGAATCTACTATGCTCACATACACCTCCATATCCCATTAATACCTCCAATATAATATTTCCTTAATTCCCTCCAAAACAAATTTGGCTCTTTTCGATCTGTTCAAAAATAGATCTATGAAGTTTTCCTAAAGCCTCTGAATTTAATTTTATAATTAAATATTATAAACAGGTCTATTTTGCTTTCTAATTTTATTTAATAAACGGTTTTCTTAACTCTAATAACCAATGCTCTAAAGAAGGAAGGTATATTGAATTCTGGAACACTTTTTATCACATTGTACATTTTTTTATGAGCCTGTAGTCAACTTTCTGAAAAATGCAAAAAATAGGTGTAAAAATTTCAACATTCCGTGACATTAGGAGTACCTACATTGATCCAGGAATTTCAAAAACTTCGGAAAAGTAGACACTAATGGAAGAAGTTTATTTTGTTATTCACTTGTTTATTTTTTAAGTCTACTATGGAACATAGCACATCGGAAGTACATTGGATATAAATGATTGTATCGTTTATATCCAATATTGTATCGATCCATATTGTTAGTTTTTCTTCTTAATTTTCCGAACAATCGAAACATCGGTTTCATCATAAATTTAATCCAAATTCTCATGTTATAGAACAAAACTTAACACTTAAAGTTATATGTTTATCATGTTCTTATAATATATTTTTTCCTGTACCTAATCCACCTACGAAAATATGCTACATACTTTTTACAAGGTGTCATAAAATTGAAAAAACAAAAGCATAACCAAAATAAACAAATTACGAAAAAAAAATCTTTTTAATATTACAAAAGGTTACAAAATTATTTTAAAATAAACATGTCCTCCTACAGAGTTTCTTTGAAAACAAATTATAAAATGAAAGACTTTAAAACTGATATTTCCACTTATGATTTTTATCCCTTTTAAAGTAACTTAAAATTTTTTTCCCCAAAATTTTTATTGTTTTTATTTTTATTTGGCTCCATTCCCTACAAAAAAAAAAAAATTATGACTCCTATTTGTTTTCGATTTATTTTAGCAATTTAGGAGAAAAATAAAATTTCACTAGTACCCACCCTAATATCGTAAAACTATAAATTTCTTGTAATAAAAGTTTAAAATATAAAAAAAAATCCTCTTAAATCTATAATAAAATCGCATTTATTGTTCATTATAACATATATACGTATATATATATATATATTTTTAAATTCTTTTCTAAGTTTAATTTTATCGCTTGTCGTCTCATCATAGTTGAAGCGTAGCCCTCTTAATATTTTTGAAAACTAGTTCAAAAAGTTATTATAACTGTTTTTATAACAATTTTTTAGAATTTTTTCAACGTCATATCAATTGTAGGGTTCAGTTTTAAGTGAACTTATTAAAAATTTCCAGTTAATATGAGATAATACAAAAAATGCGCCTAAAAATATGCAATACCATTTAGAAAACAGATTTTATATGTTATTTAAACATTAATCTGTTCTATTGTTTAAGTTATTAAAACAAATTTAAATTGTAAATATATTTTTAACACCAATCAATCCTGCCCAGTACTAGTCCCGCCAGTTGTCAGGTAGTAGTCCCAGATTTCAATAGTGAGGTATCATTATTTGCCTTGCCTCATTTTCGTAATTTTAAAGGATTCAACTATTGCATCAATTTATGTCGCTTTGCTCATATTTGACGAAATTTGACGAATGCTCATGCCTTAACAAATTAAAAATTTTAAAGGTCCTTCAAATTATATCAAAATCAATGAAAAAATTGGTGGACGGACGCTTGGCGACGACTATCTTTAAACTAGATTTTAATTCCATATTCCCCTTTAAAAAAAAAAAAAACTCCGTCATTTATAAATGAAAAGTTCTCAATATAATATTTATATTCGAATATAAAGCTATATATGAAAAGAAAATGAAATTGCAATAAAAATCATAAAAATGCAACAACTATTAGCATTGGAATTTTAGAAGGATGTCGCAAACAGAACACATATATTGCTACTGTATAAAATTGCTTTTTTCATTTATAAAGAATTCCAAACTTTATATTATATTCTAAAACAAAACGAAAAACTTTCATTATTTTAAAAATCCTTGTAACTCGTTATTTCGAAAGGAAAAAGGACGAAGGATAACGTCATACGTATAGTTTTGAGTTTTAAAGAATTGGAAATAAAAATCAAAATTTAAAATATAAAAGAAAGGTGAATGAAGAAAACTAAAACATAATGAGAAAATTTATGTTTTCTCTCAATATGTGAAGGTTCCCTGTCCCCTCCAATCAAAAACTTTAAATTGACTTAAAAAATAATAATCATAAAAAAAAAAATAAAAATAAAAGAAAATTATATATATTTTTCTATAATATTGAATTGGAAAACTGATTCATATAAAAAGATGTATCTAAGTTCAATAATGAAAGTCGATCACAGATATCGCATTCTACAAAACTATTACTACTACATATGAAGCTTCTATAAAATCCACGATCCAATCCATTTTGTTTTTTTTTTGTATAACTGATGTTTTTCTATGAAAAGTTAACTGTAAAACTTTTTCTTTCGAAGAAGAGATGTCGAACTCAAACCAAAATTTGGTGAAAATATTTCATATATGAAATAGACTTCGCATACACACACATATTCACAGTATGCATTTTTGTTCATGCTTCAGAAAAATTGCATATGTTAGAAAATAAGAAAATAAGAAAAAAAAAAAAAAAAACAAAAAAAAAAATTTAAGACAAAAAATGTCTTTGAAGAAAAATTTTTATCGTATGGTATATGACAGGTCTACATATTTTTATATTAGCAGGACAAAATTTTTAACGTAAAAGTTATAAAGATGTAATCTTTAGAAAATAAAAATGAAATAAAGCAAAAATTTCCTCCAGTTTTTCTTTTTTTTTTGGAAAATTATATTTTTCACCGAAATTATTTTTTGAATTTTTGTTTTTTTTTTTTTAAAGTTGTTGTCTCTGTATAGGTTCATATTTGCTTTTCCAATATAGTTTAACAGTTTAAATACCGATGTTTTAATTTTTGGTAGTTAAAACGGTTTTTCTAAAGGAATTTAAGCTATGGCTTCTTTCTGCATTAAACATAAAGCACCACTGTTACACCTTGGAAAAGTAAAAAAAAATTAGTATTAAAAACGTTTCCCGTGCTGATTTTAATATACTTCTGTACCTTCATGACGTGCGTTAAGATCTAATATGACGTGCACTAAGATCTAATTCACCTAAAAGGAAAATTAGTTCTTCCTAAGGCAGGCAGAAAATTTCAAAAGGCACTTGAGGAATGTCGGATATGCAACCGGACTGCTCGTGCATTCTAATATCTAGGAAGTGAGAATTGGAAAAGTAAATTAAGTTTGTTAGCGGGTTGAATGGGACACTATCCTAGTCCCTAGTTCCTAGAAGGAATAAATTAAATTATCTTATAATTTTTTAGCGACATGAATTGTTTAACATTTTATGTTGGTAATGTAATTCACAATGTTGGTGGTGCGATTTTGAAAATAGTATACTCGTATATTTCCAATTTGGAGGTGAGTATATTTCAGAGTCTACAGGATCTCCGATATTTAACCAAGATTTAGTTTTAGTTCAACCTTTTCGCCAAATATTTTTAAAAGTATTGGAAAAAATTCTTAAATTATTTTGAAGAATTATACCTTTCTTTTTTTTTTAAGCGCTAACTGTTCAACTGTTAGGCTTATAAGCCTGTCTATACCAAAGGTACATATAGGAACAGGAGGACATATTATATTCGTGTTATTAGAATTGATTTTAGTAAATTCCACATACAATTTAAACATGACATAGTACGAGGCCTTATAACTTAGATACAATTCTGTTATTGCTTATATTGTAACATTTTGTATGAGAGTTATATGGTATTTTATATCTGTGAGTTATAATATTAAATTAAATTATTTGTTTATAATTTGAATTTGTTTATATTGTTATTTTAGTGTATTTTTTAGTAGCTGAGTCAAGTCGAAAACCAGAAAAGTTTTTACAATTTCACTGGGATTCGTACCTGGGCCTTTCAAGTGAAGTTCGGCACTTTACCACTGTGCCACCCATCTCTTAAGCTAAATCCTACTAAACTTACCTAATTCTCATTTTATGCGGTAAATACGTTCCGAAAAAATCCACGTACACAAAAAATCGCCAAAAAATATGAAGTGCATACAAAAGTAGAGTATTGGCTCCAGATTTTGGAATCATCATAAAAAAAATTAAAAAGTGTATGGCACTCTTTTGTGGTTTTATTGGAACCTTTGGAATTGTGCATTAAATAATCTTAATTTAAATTACATATTTCACAAGTAACTAAGAAAAGAATTAAAAAGCCAAGAACAAGTTCATTTGCATAAAACAAATTCGAGGTATTTTTTTAATCATCTTTAATCAGCCAAATGCATTATAATTTGAGGTGTCACTTGAATATCACTTTCATCACTTGAAATTTTTTTGATTTCAAAATCAAACTGCAGTGACGTTAAACTCTCATCACTCGAAATTTCTAATTCATTTTTATACAAATGCTGCTGCAATGTTGGCTTTTTATTGATCTATTAATGATATTATGGAATATGTTTAAGGATCCCATGATGCAACTATAACCCATTGCCCACACATTGCAACTATAACCCATTCTGCAAATTTAATAGAACGCTGTTTTAATAAAACGAAAAAGTAAGCTCCTAATAATAGTACGCTCCTATTTAAAAATGATAATTTTAATCAATTGGAATCCTTTTAACGATCCATGCAAAATGGTCGGTAGTCAACGTATTAAAAATATAACTGATTTTATTCCGAACTATATATACTTTGGATTGGCACATGTGTTGCAACTAAAAAAAAAAAAAAAAAAAAAAAAAACAAATTGTAACAATTTAAAAAACTAGGAAACATTCAGGAAGTTTTGTGTCAAAATTTTTATTATTATTTGTTGTCTTTTATAGAAAATTACTGGAAATCTTTACGGGATAGAAATTGGTTAAGATAATAATGATGAAAAGTTTCTTCCTGCTTTAAAGACAACAATAAAACGAAAGTAAAAAACATTTATAAAATCAAAAATTTTTCATAGTTTTTTTTTTTTTTTTTTTTTTTGAAAAAGTTGAAAAAGTTATTTTAAAAAAATTATACGTGTGTCTATAGTGTATGTGTGCCTGAGTCAGTATATTATTATAGGACATGGGTATATAGGTATATACATATGATATAATAATGTAATATATTTAATAGAGTTTCCTAGTTATATAAGCAATAAATAATATTTTTTAAAGAAGTCATAAATATTGTATTTGACATTACTTCATCATAAAATTATTAAAAAAAGAAAGAGATAGAATGAAAAGGAAGGAATTACAAATTGAAAGAAGCGGAAAAACTATAAGGAAATCCGCAGTGAAGAAATGCAATGAATTAATTAAAATTACTAAGTTTTTTTTTCATATTTATCGCTATAGAGGCATTTTAATTAAAGCAGGATATTTTACTTAACTTCAACATGTGCTTGAGCCAGAAAACCACATTTCATCAAAACGTTCAATAAAAATGCATTTAAAATCGCAAAATTAATACTCTTACGGAAGCTTCAACCAAAAGTTGATTTGGAAAATCTGAAATTGATTCAATGCGATCCAATACACCCTTTATTCAACTATAGAAATATGATGACAAAATTCTCTTATGTTTAAAAAGACGATAAAGAGGGAAGAGTGCAATGTATCAAGGATTAGGAACCCGCACGAGTATAAAATGAAAAATATTACTTGACTATTGTTTCCTTAATCCTCTTAGGAGCATTGAACCTCCACTAGACATTTCAATCGAACTTTGTCAGTTGAGGTTGTTTTTGCACTCTCGAGGGTTATACCTTTTGAGTTAATCTCCATAAATATTGTTCTGCGCCAGCTGCTATTCGGCCAAACACGTATTCTGTAGTCTTGCGGATTCCATTTAATTTCTATTCTAGTTATGTATCTTGGAGTTTTCACAGCATATGTTGAATCCATCACTAATTATTTTTCCTTATTTGATTACGCGACTCAGCATTTTTCAACAGCTAAACAGGTTCTCTAATTTCAGACCAACGTAATTAAACAGAATCGTCGTCGAAAAGCTTAGTGACTTATGCAAAGTTATAGCCATGATTCAAATAAACCCTGATTTATGCAAATGAAAAAGAAGCTGAATACCAGTTAAACGAACTTCCTGCTGCAAGCTATGCAATATTTGTGAAAGTGTTGGTCATACTTGACCAGTGTTGGCACTTAAGTAGTTCTCACGGATTTGTGTCCGACATAGTTTAATTTAGTTTTTAATTTTTTATTCTGATCTAATTCATACACTTGAGTCTAAGTCTACCTCATCTTTTTTGCAGCATCCCAAACGCAATGGCAAATTTTTACCCTTTTAGCTCGTACGAATATTAAAATATTACAAAGGGAGCACTTTCTACCAGTTTTTTTTTAAACAAATTTTTTTTTAGAGAAATTAAAAAAAAAAACCTTAAAATAGTTTCTATTATAACAACACTTGTTCCATAATTTATACAACAAAATTTCAATTAAACTTTTAATAAAAGAATACCTAACTATTAAAACAAAAATGACACATCCTTTTTTACCGTTATTACCCTTTAAAAACTCAACTCAAGTATACAAAAAATGGGAAAAAAATAAAACTTTTTAATAAAATTTAAATTTAAGTTATAATTACTTTATAAGTAATTTTTATGTAGTTAAAATTAAAATACATGCATACATACATACATACAAACATTCATACAAATGTTACAAAACAATAATTTAATGTTGTTCTGCTCTATAAATTTTCATATAAAATTTTTTTTGGAAAATTTTTTAATGTTTTCGCAACAAATTAAAATCATTTTATTTCATTTTTTTTTTTTTAAAGATTATTTTATTATTATATTTTAAGGAAAACATGGCTATAAATTTTCCTAGGAAAAACAACAAAGAAAATGAAATAAAAAAATTAAAGAAAATTTTCTTTTGTTTCACGTGTTTAAATTCTTATACACTTCCTTTGTTTTATTGGCACTACTTGGAATTTAACCTTTTACTTTTTATTTTTTTTTCAGAAGTGGTTTATGTCTTTGCTATAGATTTCTAGACTATATCTTTATCTACTAGTTTAGTTATATTATACTAAGTTTAACAATAATTATTGTAATTCGTATTTCGCATAAATTTTGAAATATTTAATAAGAACAATTATTTAAGCTTAAGTTGCTTGGCGCTCCGAAGCATTTTCAAATTCTAAACTTGTAAAAATTATGAGTACTTTGTAATGCAATATGTGAAACAGTTTCTTAGTAATGATTACTTTGTAATGTATAAT
This sequence comes from Dolichopus griseipennis, assembly GCA_963082915.1. Classification (NCBI taxonomy): domain Eukaryota; kingdom Metazoa; phylum Arthropoda; class Insecta; order Diptera; family Dolichopodidae; genus Dolichopus; species Dolichopus griseipennis. The sequence goes on from OY720443.1 coordinate 82,866,706, forward strand.
ACTGTAATAATACGATTCCTGAATAATTGTAGTTAAAAGTTTTAATTAATTACTGTACTCAAATATTTTGATTACGATTATTAATAATCCAAAAATAATCTATATCTATATTCTTCTAGACTATACATTTGTCCGCTAGTTTAGTTTACTATAATTATAAAGGTACTTGGTTAATTACTATTATTCGTATTTCGCATAAATTTTTGAATTATTTAATAATAAAAAATATGTAAGGTTGACTGCGTCGTTCTAAAGTATTTTCCAATTCGAGATTTGTAAAAACAATGATTACTTTGTAATTCAATACATGAAAGAGTAGCTTAATAATGATTACTTTGAAATCTATTACTGAAATAATACGATTCCTTAATAATTGTTGTCAAAAGTTTTGATTAATCAGTAATTAATAGATTTAATTCATTAAAGTTTTGACTCAAATTTTTTGATTACCATTATTATCAAAAAGTAATCTATAATTCTTATTAGATTATTATAATATTTTGGATTACATAAAAAGTATCCAAAAGGAATGCAAAAAACTTTTTTTCCTACATTATTATAAGATAATTTTGAAAATAAACTCTAATAATTAAAAAGTAATGCAGATTATTATTAGAATATTTTTAAATAACGAAAAATAATCAAAAAGTAACGGTAATCCAAACTTTTGATTACAATTATTAAGGAATCGCAATTAGATATAATCGTAACCCAAGTTTTATTTAATTGGGAACTTTTGAATGATTGGAAATCAAAGTTTAATTAAACATAAACCTTTTTTCAAGTTCATTTAAAAATTCACATCTTAGGTACTACATTAAAATTCTTAAAGAGTAGGTACTTAGTGACGAAAGAAGCTAAATTTATTTTGAGTACCAGATAAACTAAGATTAAAGTAGGATACCTATATAATATTATTTTTAAGTACCGGATTATATTAATTATTTCGTAATCAATTTATTTGTATTATTGAATAGATAACTCTAACTCTTTTAAACAGATTACTTACCTAGACGGATAAGGTGTTGGATACTGTTCTTACTTCTATTAGGAAGAAGTAGTAAAATTCTTATTCTGAATTTTTAAATATTGTACTCGTATGATTTTTATTTTAAGTTTTGCTTTTTCGGAATTAAACTTTAATAAACATTGTAAAAGCCGGACGCCCTTTTAGCAGATTGATATCGCACTTTTGAGCTTAAATACCCATCTTTCTATTTTCAATATGTCCCCTAAAACTGGAAAACGAAATTGTGAAGCCCTATTAATATGAAATACTGCTCACAAAGACAAATAATAAGTACTTGACATTCTAAAGGGATTTAATAAAAATATAATTTATCACTATTACAATACTCATGAGTAGTTTTAATTCTCTCAAAGATACCCTTTTAGAATATGTATGTATGTATACTATAATATGTATATGATGAAAAACGCATATTAGGGTGAAAATATTTAATGAATTTTAAACTTTCATATATAACATATTACATTAAATGTAATAAATTAATTGTTACATAATAAAAACTTTGATGTAAACCTGATTCTTGATAGTATATATAAAAACGTGAATTAAAAATCATGTAGGGGTCATGTTACTCTTATTGCTACTCGCGTTCATTCTTTTTTTTTTTTTTTTATATTTATTTTTCGTTATGGTCCGGAATTATAAAGAGAGTTGTCTGGGGATAGAAATGACAACATGAGTTGCCAACCCAAGTTTTTATATGAAATACTAAAATTTACTATGAAATGTCAATTGAAACAAATCCTGCAAAAAAAAAAAACTGAAAAAACTGTTAAAACTCCTGCCGGCGGGAAATTATAAAAATATTCAGTCAAATATGTTGAATCCTGCTAAATCTAGCAGGAAAACTGCCAAATTGTGCCACTCTAAACAGATAATAAAATTAATATCCAAGAAATTTTTTGAGTGAATTAAATAATGTGAGAGGCAGATATTAAAACTAGACAAGGCTATAATTGGTAAACAAACATGCTTTGCACTATCCATTTTGTTTTTCTTATTAGGAAGTTTAGTAAGTTTCCGATTCGACAACGTATGAATTGATTTTTTCTTATAATACCCATAACGTTATTTTAAGAGTATACTGAATTTACCATAACGTTTTTGACACTCTAAAGTAGTCAAGATGTATATATATATATACTCATGTGTACGGTTCGGTTAATAGTCGAAGGAAAGATGAATTGACATTGTGCGTTCGTGCGGCCACTTGTCCTTTTGTTTGTAAGATTACTGAAAAATAAAAGAGCTACGATTTTGAATTTTGACAAATTCATTTATGAACAAGGTACGATTATCTTCGCTATTCAAATTGGGCGATTTCCTTAGCAGATGCGAGCAGTTACCATAGCTTTTTATCTTCCAGTAGTAAATTTCCCTAAAAGTAGTAAAGTTTAATACAAAGTTTAAGTCCAATGTTATAAGTCTAACTTCACAATGTTTTATTGGTCTAGTGTAAAAGGCGTAGCTGCTATACTACATAATTCTCCTTTAACGCCATAGATCCTTTTACGTTGCGGGAAATACGCGTAAAAAAAATCGCCTAAGAGAAGTTTTTGATAAATTTCAAATAGTTTTAAATCCAACTTAATCATGTTTTAGAAATCGTATTAGGTATTTCAAATTCGATCGCGTAAAAGAAGAATTGAATTATTTTTTTTTTCTAATCGCGTTATTTGGAATTCGCGTAAAAACAGAATTAGGTTTACAGCTTCTTTATTTTAATATTCTAATTTTAAGGTGCAATTAAATTATATAACTTCAACTTTTCCTAAAGGAGTAAAGATAATGTTTTTTAATATTCATAATATATATAATGTTCGAGCATATATCCTATAGTTGACACAAGAATCTACTCTACTCTTTTCTTCGTCTTAAAGCTTCTTTTCAATTCAATGGAATGCAGTCATCAAATAGTACAACAACATTGTACCTAGTTATCAACTCCATTCCTTACATAGCTAATGTGCCAATGAAAGACAGAGAAGAAGCAGGGTATAAAATTAAAATCTTATAAATTTGTAGTGTGTTAAATAACTATATATTTGTTATAACAAGTATAACTGTAAACAAAATTTATTTTTTTTTGGCGGCTAAAGTTTTCTTATTTTGAAAGATGCAAAAATTACATGTAATTTGTTACTCTTAAGTACAATTTAAATGATAAAATAATTTCTTCCAAATTCCATTTCAATTCACCCTTCTTTTATTTTATTCATACATAAATATATTTTTATTAATTGTCGGATAGACTTTGTTTTTAATAAACCATATAATGAGATTCCTGTTTTTCGAATGTATTTAGCCCGAAGGATTCGGTAATGAAAATGTTTTTTAAATTATAGTGAATTGTGAATAAAATGAATGCATTAAAAATTTGTTGAACAATAAGAAATTGGGTATGAAAAAATACATAAACTATAAGATACAATAAAATGAATGGAAAATATATAGAAAGTAAAAATGACAAAATAAAATAAACATTAATTTCTTTTTTTATTTTTTTTTTTTATTCTGCAGAAAGGAAAAGTTTTTTACAACAATTTTTACTTAAAATACAAAATAAACTAATAAGAAGAAAAATTGATGGAATGAGATGACATCATTTAGTTTTTGTCTTAATTTCAGATAAATTATTGTGAGGAAAAATATTCCATGTAGAGTGGAGGGACTTGAAATAGTATTTAAAGAATTACATGGAATAGTTTAAGTTAAAAGAAAGTTGGTATAAAAGAAATTGTTAAGTATTATAAGTTTTAATGTTGTTTATAGTATTTTGTTAGTTTAATTTAGTATTTAAAATTCAATTTGTAGAATCGCATATTAAATCTAAATGATTAAGTTAAGAAATCAATCAAAAAATGCTATCACAAAGTTTATGTAGAATAGTTTTTTTTTGAGTCTATTATTTGGGACCTTATATATTATTATTATAAATAAAAAGGTATAAAATTACCTTATTTGGATTTTATATTAAATATATGAGTAAACAAAATAATTCTTTAAGGCATTGTAGTAACATATCTGACCAATGGCGTAGTGGTAAAGACGACACCTTTCATATGGAATGTCTCGGGTTCAAACCCCGGTCAGATCATCTAATAAAAAAATTTCGTAAAATTGTATAATTATATCGTAATTTATATCGTAATATAAAATAAGATTTAATAAAAATATATAAATAATTCTTGTCTAAGATTATAGATGGCGCACCAAGTTAAACTTTGTGCATTCATATTTCTTAACCTTATACAATAGCTACAGCCGAGTAATCAACGGCTTAATGAATATTATGATTAAAGAAACTGAAGCCTAGTTTAAAATAAACTTGGTGAATGCCCTATACTCCTTAAAGGAGTGGAAAAGGAATAAAAAAAATAAATTGCAGTAACATTCAGTAACATACAATGTACATTGCTAGGTTGTTATATCCTATCTATTTAGATTCTATAGTATATTCTAATTGCAATTGAATTTCATCTTTAAGAACCAAAATCTAGCATAGAATTCGTATTCAATACTTGAAACACAATACTATAATCATATAGTCATAAAGTTAGGTCATAAAGTGAAATAAATCATTTACAATTTTTACAATTAAATAATATAAGAGTTATTACATTAAATAAAAAATTTTTAAATTATTTTCATAAATTTAATTATCTGTGAGGTATAAGTATAAATTAAAATTGTTACTTTACAATATATTGGTAGTATTTGATTAGCTTTTATAGTTTGAACATAGGAATTACCAATTGACCACTAAAATCACTTTTTTCCTAATTGAAAAAAACCTCTCGCTGACTAAGTCCTAGGTTTTTAAAAAGATTCGTATCAATAACATGAATTAAAATCTCTTTCGAATTAAAATATTTTGAATTTCGAAAACAAATTAGATTGTGTTTGTAGAAATTTTATTTTTATGGATTTTGTTTTTAAGATTTTCATTTATTAGAATTTTGTCTTCAGCATTTTAGATTGAAGATATACCCTAGATTAATAGATTTTATGGAAATCTATTCCCATAAATTATTTTTAATTAACATAAAATGAAGAGTTATAGCTTAAAACTAAATTTAGTAAGTACATTAATAAATTCTTAAATAAAATTTCTGTAATAAGTATTTAATTTAATATCACTGGTCTTAGTCTATAAAATCTTAATAGTATCTATTGGAATAGTTAGCAATATTTGTCAAGGATTTACACGAAAAACTTGAACTTAACTTTTAAACAATATTCTAACCAAATTAAATATGTAGAGATATGTCTAAGAAGAATTGTATAACCCTCGCTTCTTGCATAATGTGGTTTGTATTGTAAAGTCTATAAAGTTTCTGTTAATATTTCTTGTAAAGTCTGGTCATTTTATTTGGGAGCCTCTAGTCCGTGATCCAATTTTGACTAATCTTGCAAATCGTTCTTTACGATTTAAAAAAAAAAAAAGGATTATCATAACAAAATTCATTAAAACTGATTGAGTTTTTAATGAATTATTAGAGCTTGACATTCTGAAAAATTCTATAATCTAAAGATCCAATAATATTAGAATCAATTTATCACAGCTACTCTTCATGAGCAAACACTAATAGTCTATGTGCCAAATTTGAACTCTCTCCAAAAGTTATAATTCGAGATTTCTCAAAAAGTTTGATGTTTTTGTATGCAGCCTCTCAATCATGTATTCGGTTTTGGTCCATCTACGAACTTAATCTTACTGTTGACGACGAAAATATTGATACCAAATTATATCAAAATCTATTGAACTTTATGCGAGTAATCGTGTTTATAGACAAACATACATGCACACATAGGTGCAGATATATACACACATCCATTCACACACACACACACACACAACAAACACTTTCTGGCCGAGGAAATTCAATTTTTTTTTAACTAGGAACTTAAAGCTATAACCTCTTATTTGATACTGAAGAAAACGTGAAACTCTCTTTTTACCTTAAAATATCTTAAAGATACAACCATTTATGGAAAACTAAACAACTATTTCCACTAAATAATATTCAAATTAAATATTTTTTATTTAACTTAATAGTTACAAAATATTTTTATTTATGCCTTCACTTCACACAAAAAAATAAAACGTATCTTAGAAAAAAAAGTATCTTAAAAAAATTTGTAGCCAGTTTTCAGCCAAAAAGTCAAAATTTTTGGGAAATATTATTTTTGTATTTGATTTGAAATAATTTTCTTTGAAAGTTTTTTCTCATTTTTCATTCATATTTTTTTTTTTGTTATTTTTTATGTTGCATATAAATATGCGGTTAAACAAATTATTTATTTTTTTTTATACATACATATTTACTCATCTAGTTTATCTTAAGATTTATTTACTCAATGTACTTTTTTTTTTCTGACTATTTATTTATTTATTTTATATAATGTATGAATAAAAATGAAGATGAAAATGAAATAAATTGCAACACAAAATGAATAGGAAATTTTTTTTTGGGAAAAACTTTTTTTTTTTTTAAAATGTATGAGAAAAAAAAGACGACGACATTTATTTGCAATTTGTTATTTTAAATGGGAATATTTTTTGTTTTTTTTTTTGTGTATAGAATTTTCTAAATAAATTTTATTTCCTTAAAATAAAATAAAAAAAGATACAGAAGAGAATCTTTAAGATATTTTGGAATGAAAATTGAAACTGTAATTGAAAGATGACGACATGATAACATCCTAATAAAAAAAATTGCACCCATCTATAATGTAGAAATGTGTGTAGGTATATTTATATCCTATTGTATATAGATACATTTGAAATACAGGGCAATGACATTTTTATATTGCAACATATACATATATATATATATATATATATTTAATATTTATTCATTTATATAATATACTTGTATTTATATAAAAATTATACATATATATAAATTTTAAATACAAATATTTGGGTAATTTAAGAGAATTAAGTATGATGGTTATTAAGGAGGAAAATGCCTGGTACTATGGTTCTAGAAAAAAGATTTATGATTATAAAGTAGGAAAACTGACGACAATATTTACAATTTTATAGACTTATTTTTAAGGGAAAAACTGTTTATTTTATTGCAAATTAATTAGACATTATTGGTGGTTCATTAAAAATAGAAAGTTTTTATATTTATTTAATATTGCTAGTTATTAATTTGACTTCTAAAAATTGGTTTGGGTATTTAAGTGTTTAATATTTCAGGTTTATTTTTTTTGTGTTGTCTGGATTTTTAAGGGAATTAAAAGTTTATTTTGTAAACTGGTATTGTAATATTCTGTACTAGAGCTTGAAGGTATTAATATGAACCTTCAAGCTCTAGTACAGGATATTACAAAGCTTTATTATAAAATAACTTCAGTATAAATAGCGGACACAAACTTGAGATTTTTCAGAGTGAGGATTCAAATTCCAGGATATTTTACTATATTTTATTTTTAGACTTATTTTATTTATCTGAAACGAGGTCCTATAAAGCTTTGGTTTCGTAATAATTACACATTAGCTCTAAATAATATTAGAAGGTCAGCAAGAACATGGAGAATATGAGGGGGAAGGATAGTACAGATTCCTTATATTGGTATCTTCTGCATTTTTAGTTTGTACATATTATATTATCTTATAAAAATTTCATCCCCGGAAATGGATTTTATTTCTTTAGATATTAGAAATTTTTCCTTAAAATGATCTTAAGGAACACATCAGTCTAAAATTTTAAAAAGTCTAATATTTCTATTTGTTTCCTAAGGATTAGTCAAGGTGATTTCAATAGAACTAATTGTTTTTTAAAAAATTTCAAATATCTGTGATTAGAAAATTTTTAATTAGAACTTCAAGACATAGAATTGCGGCACCCCATCTAAAGTCTAAAGATTTCATTAATAAACAAATTGCATTAAAGCTTCATTAATAAATAAATTATATATTATCAAACTATCATCAACTGACAATAAGCTAATTTTTATTAAATTGACCATATTGCAATACCTAGAGATGTTAATTGACTATTATACAGGGTGGCGCAAAACGACCGATATGTTTTCAATGTTTAATAACTATTTAAATTTATTTATATTTTTAATGTTTATTTAAGAATTTTGTGAAGAAAATATGGGGAACTGGAAATGAAACAGTACACAATAGAACAGCGATCAACAATTGTTGAATTTTATTTTGAAATTTTGATTTGAAAATGAGCGATGAAGCCCATTTCCAATTGAATGGTTTCGTAGACAAGCAAAATTGCAGGATATGGGCTACCGAGAATCCAAGAACAGTTCATCAGCGACAATTACACCCTCTTAAGTGTACTATTTAGTGCGGTGTATTCTCTGAAAAAATCATTGATCTAGATTTCTTTGTGAAATGCACATGGCGCCTCAGTTACGATTACTGGTGCTGAATATCGAACGATGCTTGACAATTTTTGAGCCCAACTGTAAAAAACAATCCACAGTTGTGACAGTTGTGGATCCAACAAGATGACACCACAGCCCACACTGCAAGAAACACAATGGCTCTGTTACGGGATCTCTTTGGCGAACACATTATTTCGCAATTATTAAGCGATTTCAATTGGCCTCCACGTTCACCGGATTTAACAGCGTCAGACTATTTTGTTTGAGGTTATTTGAAAGAAAGGGTATAAGTAAACAAGTCACCGACCATACCAGAGCTAAAACAAAACATTCGCAATGAAATTCAAGCCATAATACCGGAAATTTTATGAAAAGTTATTGAAAACTTACTGGAAAGAGCACGAATGTGCGAAGCCGAAAATGGTCACCACTTGCGGGATATAATTTTTCATACTTAAGCTAAAAATGTTCCCCATTAATATACTGTATAACAAAAAAATAATAATAATAATTAAATGAAAAATTATTAAACATTCAAACCATTTCTTACTTATAATACTGGAATCTCCTAGGTATTCTAAGTAAGAAGATTCAAATTCTTATCATGAAACTATACTTTAATATTACAGAAGTGCGTGAGAACTAAATATAAGCCTAGCATATGATAGCTGGAAGCTTTAGTCAGTAGAGTTTAGAAGCTTCAATCGATTATTATGTAAGTATAAAACTAAATTATAAAATAAATCTTTCAGGCATTTTTAACTAATTGGAACATTAATATTCAGATCGGTAATCTGTTAATACAGAAAATTTTTAAAACTTAACCTTAATCTAACCTTACTTAGGTCCTATAGAATAGTACATGAAATTTAGATTTAAGACTTGTTTTGCACTGATTTAAAAATTGATTTGAAATTAAAACTAAATATAAAAGATTTATTAAATCTAGAGTTCAAAATAATGCAATAAAATGTACCTACTAAACTTTGGGCTTTCTAATCAATTAACCTTAAAGGCTGTAAGATTTACTCTATTTTATTAGTATCTTACATTATAAGCATTATAATGCATTTATTAAATTTTAAAATTATTTTGGTATACCAAACTACTTCATACAAAATCTTAAATCCTATATACCTAATATATATCTGATATATATATTAGATAGAATATATTACATAAATTATCAAATGAATATAAAGTTAAAAATTTTATTAAAAAAAAAAAATTAAAAAAATAAAAAACCAAAAAAAATTTAATTAAATAATTAAATTTAAATAAATTAAACTTATATTAAAAATTAAAATACAAAGAAAATTATTATGACCATACTGTATTAAGATATTATATTATATTAAGGTCAATATACTTTACATATAAATTTACATATACATAATATATATGTATACATAATCCTTTAATAAGAACTTTTTGATCCTGATTACCATCACCTTTGACAAAAAAAAAAAACAAAAAAAATTAAAAAATAAAAAGAACCAGTACAACAACAATAAATGAAAAAGGATTTATTTTTTAACCTTTCTTAATTCTTCATTTTAATAAATTTATGTGTATGTATAAATTGTATGTATATATATATAAATAGGTAGGTTTATATTTTTACCAATATTTAATAATTTTTGCGGAAATTTTTTTTTATTATTAAGAAAATCATGAGAGGATGGAAGTACAGTAGAATGAATTTTCTACATGTTGTTGTTTTTATCCTTTTTATTTTAATTATGGTTTGTCGGTTTTTTAAAAATTCTTCCTTTTCGGAAAATTAAGCTTTTATTTTCATTATAGGGGGGGGTAAAATTTTATGTCAAATATTTGATCCTGATTTTCTAAAGTAAATGCAAAGGAAAATGTACTCTCTTTTAATAATATTAAAATAATCAATTGCAAATAAATGAGTGCTTTTACTTTAGTCAAAGATATACACAGTAACTGGCAATTTAATATCTTACCTGGATTATATACTAGGACCGTGTCTCGGTTTTTAAGAACTAGTTCGGTTCTCTAAATTTCGGTTTTTTAAATCTTGAAAATCAAAATGTCGTTTTGTTTTAAATCTCGAAAAATAAAATCTAGTTTTTTTTCTAAATTTAGCTGGAAGTAATGAATTTTGAGTGCCAGTGCTGCCGAACCTGTGCTAATTTCGTGATTAAAACGGGAATTTCCGAAATCATATTAAGAAATATTAAAAACTGAGATATCGTATCGCCTCCTCTATAAATTCTCATGCATTTTAGATTTTTTAATTTGTTTTGTTCATGCTAAGCTCATGTTCCAAAAAAGGACTTTCGGCAGATTTAAGAGTACAGAACAACTAATATTAAAAATTATAATATTTTAATACGATGAGGTAATTATAACCATTTAAACACTCAGTTTTGAGTTAATGTTTTAACTAACTCAGAATACTAAACTTACTAGTCGAAACCCGGCATGAGTGACAAGATATTTGAATTAAAATCTATTAAAATAAGTGACTAAAAACGTTTTAAAACATTAAAATATAAAATGCCCATTCAGCATTTTTAGATTCACAATAAGATGTCTAACAAGTTTAAAAAAATTTTACACAATTCGTTTACCTTAGCAATGGAATTTTTTTGAATTTGAGCACATTTTAAGCTCAGTAACATAATAAAACTCTTTTTAAAAATTTAATTTGTATGTCAAATTTTAAATAGGTGCGAGATATACTAGACCTGAATGCCAATGTCCAATGATTGGACAGCGGCTGTAAAAATAATTCGTATTAAAAAAGAGACTTAATATACACAAGTATTTCGGGTTTTACAACAAGCCGTCAAATATCCTACATATACCTAAGCAAATTTAATAAATCACTTATAATAATGAAGCCCGAAACACTTATAAAATTTAGCAAAGGGGGAAATTTAATCAGCTTATATTACAGGAACATCATTCAGATACAAAAGAAATAAACTTGTAGAATAATTTACAAGTGAATCCATTATTATGTAAGTTAATGTATTTACATATTTTTAATAATATTAAATATTATATTATAGGTATATAATATCTAATAATTTAATATATAATATTTATACAAAAATAGAATATACGTTACAAAAATCATAGCCCCAGTTACACTTGTCATATTTTTTTTTTTTTGTTTTTTTTCCTCAAGAAGAATTAAAGTTAATTGTATTTCAAGTGGGCATTATAACAATTATTGTGATCCATTTCAACATTTTTGTCAAGGGGGACGTTTAACAGGAAAGGAAGGTAATGAAGTCTATACTATTATAATATAGTCTAGAATATTTTAGTCCACTAATATTAATATTCCTATATTTATATACTAATAGGATATAATACATGTATACATAATACAAACATTTTATATTAATATCCCTTTAAGGATTATAAATGTCCCTTGAGAAATTTTAATTATTATTTTGACTTTGTATATAATATGTAAATACATATATACTTTCAATTTGGTGTTTTTGTTTGTGTATATAAAAATTAAGTTCAAGTATCCTGAAAAATACAAAAAAAAAATCTAAAAACAGGAATATAACGGTAAATGAAAAGTTAAAATAAAGGAAATATATTTTTTTTGGTATTATGCAAAACGCACAAAATAAAAAAAAAAAAATTATTTAAGAAATTTAATAAAGTGAAAATAAGTGCGAGTTGTAAAGGAAAAGTGTTGAATCCATTGCAGGAAGAAAATCAAATAAATTTCTTCTTTGTATTTTATATTAATTCTGAAAAAAGGGTAGGGATGGGGAAAGTGGTGATTGTTATAAATGAAAAATATTTTAATTTTCAAGGATTTTTAATAATTTAAAAGTATATTAAAATATTTAATTAAAATGAAAGGGATAATCGTCTCAAGTGTTAAATGTTAAAAAAAAAAGAAAAAATTCAAAAAATTCATAATAGGAAATCTCTTAAAAATTTCATTCAAAATATTAAATGATATAATAGTATGAATAATTTTTTCTGATATATAGGGCTATTAACTTAGGGTTTAATTTAATTTATAAATTTTTCAAAAATATGAGAATAGAGAAGGTAATAAAAAATTTTTATGAGAAAACAACAATGCGGAAGGATTAAATTTTAAAATAGCGCTTTTTAAAACTTAACTGTTCTAGAAAATTAATAATATATTTTTAAATCACTTCTTGCATACTGTTTTTTAATTTACAAAAATTATGAACTCCCTGATAATCAAAACTATTTAATTTTTAAGCAAATAATACTACCATGATCTTCTATAGTTCATTACATATTAAAATAGAAGAAATAAGTAACCCCTTTACTATATTCTAGGTTAAATTATTTATATTATTTTATTTAAATGACTGAATATAGGGGACAATGTAATAAGGACACTCATAAGGAAACCCATTTTTTTCAAATGTGACCCATATACTTTTTCAGTAATTTGTGTTTTTACAATTTTTGCTTTGTTTTTGGTTTGTACTGGAAGCTTTGGATTTGTACTGGAATCAAGTTCGCCCACCCTAGGTTAATATGCCATAAACTTATACACACTACACCAACATTATCTCTAACATTTAATATTATGAGATGCGAAATTGTAAATATGATGCATCAAAATTCATAATTCGGAATATCCATAAAATACGCATTATTAGAATTATTCAAGGCTTAGAATTAAGTAATCATTGTCTTGACACTTCTGAATAGATAGATTTTATTTAAGGAAACATGAACAGGTTCTTTTTTAGTTTCGATAATATGGGAACTTAAACGAAATGTCAATATTTTTCTTCAGATTTCATAAATTTGCGTTGAACTATGTTTGTGGGGGTGCCCTATACTTGACAACTTACACTTGGTAACATGGACATTTGATCAGTAGGCATTTTGCAAAAGAAACACCAAATAAAATGGAATTTAGCGAAAAGGACAGTTAGGAAACGGACATTTAGCAAGTGGCCGCTTAACATTTCTACATTTGCCATATCACATATACAGATATAAAAACTATTCTCTACACTTTAAAATCCCTTCTATGTTGTATAACCTGATATACATTCTGTTAAAGGAAAATAATCCTAACTGCAAAATGTCCAGTTGCAAAATAAGTAGTTGAGTGACCAAATTACTAAGCTACCAGTTGTTAAATGTCCTTTTGCTAAGTATCTGTTGCCAAATAAAAGTTACAAACTGGCCGGATCCCGTTCATAAAACTACTTATGAAAATTTGTTAAAGTTATTCAAAAGCTTAATTGATTAAGAATGATTTGGCACCATTTATTTAAGGTTTAGTACCATTTTTTACAATTTAAAATAAAATGTAAAAATTTTAACATTTTTTTTTGAAAAATTTGTTGTAATTTGCAAAATACTTTTGAAAAATTTCAAAGACACAACTGGTTAGACTTTCAATTATGTATAAATTACAATATAAGTTCAAACTTAAAGTTAACAATTATTTACATAATTTTAGACAGCCGGCTTCATTGGGTATAGGGTAATGCTCATATAAAAAAGAAGTTGTATGGCAACTACTCGAACCCTCTGCACTATCCCAACTAAATTTTACAAAAACTTTGGGTACCTACAGAATTAAACTACTTCTGACGACAAAATTTCAAATATCCAGGATTACCAAGTATAATCTTGAACCCATGAAGCAAAGTGGCTGGACTTCAGTAGTGATGATGGTTATTGTACAAAAATAAAATTTGTGAATATTTCATAATCCCAACTCCTTAATTTTTTTAAGTTATCATGCGGACGGACATATTTGCATAGCTAAGTCGATTTACTTTTCGATTCTAATCCGATCCAAACTCTGCGTCACAAAAGATTTGGCAATTTTAGAATATCCAGTTAACTTTCAGTCAAACGGGTATTAAAAGGAAAAACCAATATTAAACTGGCATTTCTTTCAATTCCTTCGTTTCATACGCACTTTGGCGATATTTCAGATTTTTTAGAAATTAAATTTCGATTCCACGTTTTTCAGATCATCTTTATCTCCAAATTCTGTTCAATTTAAATTAAAATGTTTAAAAAACCCCATTCTTAACTTAACGAAATACATATAAATTTGCTAACAACCTGCAACTTCATTAAATTGTAATTAAAAACTTTTCTAATTTGCTAACCCTTGTTTATTTTCAATATTTTAATATAGTTTCTTAACTATATTACTCATTATTATTTATTTTGTTTTTTTTTTTATATAAAATTATCCAAATCATTGTGCAAAATCACCAGCTCTCATTCTTTTCCTTATTTAAGTTTTTTTTTTGCAAATCTCTAGAAATCATTGAATTGTAAATACCATTAATTCAAATTATTCTTTAAAGATAAGTCAGTTATAATATAAAAATTATAATAGTGTATAATATATTGTATAAAAACTAACCTTATTTCATTCATTCATTTCCTGTCTACCTTAATTTTCAAAACAAATCACTTCATTTATTAGTTTTTCACAAAAAAAAAATTGGAAAGTTATAATTAAAACCCATATAATAAAAACTAATTTTTAGTCCAAAATAAAATTTTTTCGAAAAACAAGAGAGGAACTTTGTATCCATTAATTACGTGCGCTTTATTTTTATATTCTTTTATAAAAATTAATTTTCTATAATAAAACGCACATCTTATAAATAGATAAGTTCCCATATTATACATGTTTTTTGAAAAATATTGGGGTATACATCTGTATAACTAGAAAATTGGAGCCATGAAATAAGTTCCTGTGAAGTAAAGCCGGAATTCAATAATAAATAACAGTCCAGGATCTTGTTTATCACGTGTAATAACACCGTTAAAATTGAGAAATAAGCTGCCAGGGTATTATTTCACTTCCAATTTAACTTTTGACTTTCGAAAATTAAAGCTCTGGAGAAATGTTTCCTTCGAATTTGAAAACTGAATTGAAAGATAAGTAACAACCAGGAATCCTATTTCAAAAACCTTAGTATTATAAAAGGTTTTATATTAGAAATAATTTTGAATTGTATTCGAAATATAAATATCGAATATTCCTTTTTTTACAGATTTATTATTTGTGGAGGGAAGATTTTGAACAAGAGAGAAAAGAAGTAGCATTTAAAGTTCTGGATTAAGCTCTAATATCCCAATAGAATTTCATCTTTACATAAGAATTAGCTCCTAGGGGCTTTATTTTTTAAGAGATTAAAGATCAAATTGAAACAGAAATAAGCCCTTCAGTTACTCCAGAGATATTATTTCAAAATTACTATCAGAAATAATATCTCCTGGCCTTATTTCGCAGAGCTTTATTTCATAGCTTCTAGAAAATCTACTGATTCAATATTAAGATGAATCATTTCGTACAAATTTCAAGAAAAACAAATATAATATAAAATTATTTAAAAAGTCTAGAAACTTTGTTTTCCTCTTTGTCTTTATTTTATTATTGAGTCCGCTGTCCTGGACTATTTTCCCACCTCAAATAAATTTCTCTAAATTTAATTTCCCCAATTTTATTATATATTGAAAGATTTGTCTTCTGCTATAAAATAGTATCTAATAATATATTGAATTTGTATAAATTTTTTTTATATTCTATTTATAATTAAAATCAAGAAAATTATCTTAAGTAAATGTAACTTTGATTTGTTTTGCGACCCCTTCGATTATTTAATTTAACCAATGCCATCTCCCTATACGCTATCAAGGACAAAAATTTTGTACAATCGCTTATATCCCCATATACATATGAGATTAAATAAAATATAAATTGAGGAAAACTTAAGCATAGAAATGAAATAAAATGTGCTAAGAATATTAGGGAGCAAAAAGATTGATTCAGTAGACTTCTAAGATAGAAAAACTTGACCTTTGCTTGCATGTTAAGCACTAAAAACCATAATCTTTTGGTTAACATTAAGTAATATCCTCTTCCACTCCTCTTGCTTTTGAGCAGGTCTCCACTGTGCAAGTTTTTTAAAGTCTACCGATGTCTCATCTCCCAAACGGTTGCTCGTTCTCAATCGACATCACCTTCCTTCAGGTATGGCTTCAAATATTTCCTTGATTGAAGCATCGGTTGATGTTCGCTCAACATGACCAACCCAACAAAAACTTGTAATTTTGACTTTCGTGACTACATCAGCTTCATTATACAGTACATAGAGTTTGGTATTTTATCTTCTCAGCCAAGCTATGCCATCGTTTATAACACAATATATTCTACAGGATCAGATAAATTTATTCAATCTTTCTTATTATTTTCTTCATACTCAACTTTTTGATGACTTCCTCTTCTTTTGTTAACTTTTTTCAAAGAAATTAACAGTAGCAGTTTCAAAGGACGAAGTATTAAACATTTGGGTTATTGGCAAAGGAATTCATTTCAACAGAGGTAACAAAAGCAAATTTTTAAGAAAACTTTCGGTTTGCAGTAGCTTAACATCCCTTGATTGAAGATTCATCTATTTCTACATGGAAAAAAATATAATAATAAAAATTCGAATAAGCGTCTAGCTAGACTCTAGAAGTGCACACATAATTTTGTCTCCCATTGTATATATTTTCAAAGATTGTATATTCAAGTATTGTATCTATTGAACATCTGTTGCTGCAAACTTTTACTTCCTTATTCTAAATCTTCAAAAAATACAGAAACAAGAAATAAAGAACAAGTCTTTAAGAAAATCCTGTTTAATTCTTAATAAATCGAAAAGACATCAACATGTTTCATATGTATTGAATGTCCTTTGGAAAGTTCCAAACAAAATCCAAATTAAATAAAATATCGACATTATAGACAAAATGTTAAATAAAAATATTATTTTGTCTTTTATGCATAAGTTGGAGGACATTAAATTGTAGGTTTGATAATACAGACCAAAAGAGAAAATGGGGGATGATAAAATTAATTGAAGAAAAACAAAAAATAAAAAATATAATAGAAAAATTATTTCCAATTAACATCAATAAGAAAATTTTCCTAAAAATTAGTTTATAAGATTTGTTGTACAAAAAAAAAAAAAATCAAATTCAAGTTCGATGACAGGATATTTTGAAAAATCTGTAGATAATTTTCTGAACATGTAATAAAGAGCTTATGTAGTTTGTATGTATGTATACATATATATGACTCTATCAGAATTTGTTATTTGTGGGCTGCAGTCGTAAGAAGTTCAATTTTATTTGTTGTTGTAATTTTATTATAGGGATTAACTAGTTTTTAACCCTCGGTTACTGTCCATGGGGTGTAATCCACCCAAATCAAGTTTACAAGACAAAATACATACGAAAAAATGTAATAGTTGATCTCAAACCAATATGTAATCTCGTTTTGGATATTTTTTTTTAATTTTGTGTAAATTAAATGTGAGTTTTGATAAAAAAAGACCTCGAAAAATGCAATCCAAAATGGGTCTGGGTGGATTACACCCCCGACAGTAATCTTGACACAAAATTTTTTTACAAAATGGGGTAGATTACACCCCCGACAGTAATCTTGACACAAAATTTTTTTACAAAATGGGGTATATTACACCCCCGACAGTAATCTTGATACAAAATTTATTCATAATAACGAAATTTTGTATTATGGCAGATATTTGAGTTATAATTGGGAACTTTTTTTGTTTTTATTATTATAATATTATATTATTATATTATATAAAAATAATTAATATTTGAATTGCCATAGCTACAAAAGCGTACAAAATTAATTTGTGTGAATTGCTACAATTTGGAGGCAAAATCACAAATTTGTTTTTGGAATTTTTTTTTTTAATACTGAAAACTGGTGAGATAAATTACATTAATTTAATAAAATTTTTCTCTAAAAAATTGTTCCTGTTGAAAAAAATTTTGTTAATAAACTTTTATTTGTTATATTTCTGCTTTCAAAAACAACCAATTGCAAGAACGTGGCATGAAAATTATAGATTTTGTGATAATTTAAAAAGTATTTAATTTTTTTTATTTTCTTATTAAATGGAGTATTTTTGTTTTTACTATATATTTATTTATTTAGTTTTTAATAAAATGAAGTTTATATAACTAAATTTGTAGAATTTTTACTGATTTAATCTGGAAAAAAAATGCCTTAAGATATTTATGTTATAGCAGTTCAAATATGCATTTGAATGTATGGGGTGTTTTCCACCCCTGGATAGTAACTACGTAACGAAAATAGAGGACAGTAACCGAGGGTTAAAGGAGTTAGTCAATAGAAAATACATATTGAAGATTTGTGAAGAATATTGTATTGATTATTGGACGTTAAAGTGTGTGTTATACATAATCTATTTTATAATTTGTAGTACCTGCGAAAGATTGATACTTACTTACTTACTAGATCCTAGAACCCTGGTTTGGCAAAGGGCGCAAATCCTCTCCACCTTTCACGATTCTTAGCAATTCCTTTTAGCTGTAACCACCTTTTACGTTGCGCTTCTGCCTCTTTCAAAACATTACTTCTCCATGTCTTCCTTGGTCTACCCACTCGGATCTCGACTTCAATCATCTTTTGGCTCGGTTTTCGCCACAAGTTGTTGGTAATGATTTGCGGCCAACGAACTTTTAAGATGCGGCGTAGACAACGGTTTATATACGTCTGCAATTTTTTGGTGACAATGGCAGTTACCTTCCATGTTGCACAGCCGTATAGAAGTACTGATTTGACGTTTGTTTCAAATCTTTTCTTTTTTTTTTAAGATTGATAACTGTATAAATTTGCATTAATATTTTGAAATACTTTTGAAATAAGTATTTAAAATATAATTAACCGCAGTTTAAAATGCATTCAAATAAGGGAACTTGGGAAATATATTGAAAAAGGCTTTAGAGAGTCTGCAGTGTAACTTTTATTTAACTTCCATCAATTTTAATGATTTTATATACTTAACTTTGCAGTTGCCAAATATCCAATTTATGGCTCTATATAATTTCCTAAAATTCTGAATAACTTCGAGAGTTAAAAATGGAAAATAATTAAGGTCAGAAATAGTTATAGTCTAATAATAATAAATCTGTTAAGTTGTTATTTTTTTAAACTTTTGTCCGTTTTATGAGGTATTTTTGACCCTACGTCACTGAATATTTAAAAAGAAAGCTTTTTAAGATCAAATTAGTGTTTTTGAGAATTTTCTCAAAATAACTTGATTTGTTCATCGATTAATGGATTCCTTAGTTTTTTCATTAATAAACTCCACATCCTCTAACTACTAACAAATTTAGATAACACGTCCCCATAATAAACAAGCGTTCGACTTGTAAATAAGGACTGATTATAATCCTAGAAAAGTCATCGTCGACATTGTAGATAAATATGTGAAAATTTATGTCAAAACCTAGGTATCATCGGTGAATACCATTTCCCCAACATGATGAAGTGGCTCTTATGAATTTTACTGTGCCTACTCTGGGATACCCGTATGACTATAATATAAACATTATATCATCCAGTTAATTACTTTTGGCAAAATTTCAAACGTACAGCTTCATTAGCTCATATAAAAGAAGGAGCTGTATGGCAGCTACTCGAACCCTCTGCAGTAGACCAACCTAATTTTGCGGTAACTTTGGACCCGTGGACCAAAATGGCTGGATTTAAATAGCGATGACGGCTATTGCATAAAAACGAATTTGTGAAAATTTAAAAATCCTAGCTCCTTTATTTTTGAGTTATCGTGTGGAAGGACGGATGGACAGAAATACATATCTAAATCGATTTATTTTTTGATTTTGATCTAATCCACACACTTGAGTCTATATCTGCCCCTCTACTTCTCTACGTCTCAAAAGTAATGGCAAACTTAGTATACTCTTTTGACTAATACGGGTATAAACAAAAGTACGGATACGGGTATAAAAAAAAGTATGTTTATTAGTGATAAGAATAAGTTTCTCATAATTTAAATATGAGTTTATAACAAACATCTCAATTGTGACCTCAAAACATAATGAACTTTTAAACGAAAGGTTACGCTGTGAATCACTTCATGAAAATCGATCTTGAATTTTTTATTTTAAAACCCAACCCAAACCCAAAAAATAAAAATTTACAAACACATACAAATATAAAACTACAAGTACGAACAAATATATATACCTAATATATTTCAATCCAGTTCAAAGTATTTATTTTAGTTGATTGGTTTTTATTTTTTTCATAAAAACTCTTAATTTTCTTAATTCTTATAAGCTCTTTTTTTGTAAGTGTGGAAGTTTTTTTAATTTATTACAATTCAATTCATTTGTCTCTATTAGTATGTGTATCTTATGCTACATATAAATATATATAAATACAAATATTATTTATCTTCAACTCCCAAAAGTTATATTTCCCATTATCCGTATATCCAATAATATAATTTGAAATCGAAATCTTAATAAAAAATTAACTTAAGAGACTCTTATAAGAGTTATATTACGACTCCTTATATAGTTATAACTGTTAATTTGAAACTAAAAGTAATAAAATATAGAATTTGATATACATGTATGAATGTATATGTATTTGTTAATTTTAAAGATTTTTGAAGGATTTTTTGTTTTTATTAAACTTTGAATGTAGGTATATACGAGTATATGTCATATAATTATTTTTTTTAGAAGGGATAATTTGGTTTTTTTGGGGAACTTTAACTAGGGATGGGGTAATCATGGGGAAAAATATAAACGAGTCACAAAATGCTTTATTTTTATTCTTTTCCAATTTAGCTATCCTTGTCTATCCTACAAGAGAATGGGTAATCAATGGAAATATGTATATTATAAAAAAATTGGTAAAACAGAGAAAAGAAGAGTTGAACACAAGCGGGTTATTTCAAATTAAAAGCAGTTCAAAGATTACTAACTTGTATTACGTACACGAGTAAACGTTCCTTAATCAAAAGAAGATTACCGAAGATCATTAATAAAATAAAAAAAAAAATAAATAAAATAGAAAATGATATGGAAAACTTCAATTTATTATAAAAATAAAGAAGAGTGTATAGAGGACTTTGTCAACTCTGGGATACTCGCATGACCGTATATCAATCGGTTTATTACTTTTGGCAAATTTTCAAACATACAGCTTTATTAAGTGTAGTGTAAAGCTCATATAAAAAAGGAGTTGTATGGCAGGTACTCGAACCCGTGGACCAAAATGGCTAGATTTAAATAGCAATGACGGCTATTGCATAAAAACGAATTTGTGAAAATATAGAATTCTAGCTCCTTTATTTTTTGATTTATCGTGCGAACTGGCGAGCGGTCATACATAGCTAAATCGATTTATTTTTCGATTTTGATCCGATCCATACACTTGAGTCTGTATCTACCTCCTTCTTCTCTGCGTCACAAACGTAATGGTAAATTTAGTATACCTTTTTGACTAATAGTCATACGGGCATAATAAAGAAGAGTGTAGTGGACTGTATCACCTCTAGGATACCATGAACATGAACGTCTAATATATTCATTATATCACCCGGTTAACTAATTTTACCAATAGTTAAAATGGTCAACTTATTAAACCCTGCGTTATGTATAAAAGAAAATGTAAGTTGTATGACAGCTCTTTGAACCTCTTACACTATAAGTACTATATTTTACAACTACCAGAACTCTTTGAATAATTTGGGCAGATTCCAATAGCAAAGACAATTCTAGTATAAAAACGAATTTGTGAAATCCTAGCTCCTTTAATATTTTAATTATTGTGCAGACAGATGGACTTATAGACGGACATAACTGAATCGATTTACTTTTCGACTCTAATCCGATTCATACCTTTGATTATATATCTATCACCGTTAGATATAGAATAAAAAATAATATAGCGTCATAAACGTAATGGAAATTTTAGTATACCATTTTACCAATGTTCATACGGGTACAAAAACTGAAACTATAATAGCAGATACAGAAAGTTAGATGTTACAGAATGGATTCATTTTGATTTTGTACATAGGTACAAACATAGACACAATCCAAATGAATGGGTTGGTATTATAGAAGGTAACAAAGATTTAAAGTGGATATTATTTACAGGAGTAAAAAGAAAAATCAGATATAATATATTTTGAAAACTTAAATAAGAAATAGATAATGAATACTTAAGTAGGAAATTTTTTTTGTTGGAAATTATTATTTGATGGGTGGAGAGCTTAGGTAATCTGTTAAAAAGTTACTTGTCATTTTGTGATTGGATTTTGATATTTTTAATATAAACACCAGAAATGAAAATTTATAAAACAAAATTAATATTGACTATAGGTATTATATAATAGCATATAGTATAAAATATATAATAATGATTTAAAAATAACTTTTGTAATAATCTAAAAATAGAAACGGATATAACGTTTAAAAATTGTAGAAAATCATCAACTGTATAAAAGAATTTTATCCACTTCCGGTATAATTTTCACTAAGGCATGACGATTATAATATTATGGTGTATTATTTCCTTATTTAAAATTAAATACCAATTTTGAATGAAGTCTTTTATAATATTCTAAATGAAAGTCAAATTTAAATCACTCTGGGGGAAAATGTAATAGCTATAAAATAAATTTATAAAATAATGATTGAATAGTTTATCTAGTATTTTTTTAAAAAATATAAAATCATCGCCATTATGTAGTAAAACAAAAATGTAGTTATAAATCGAAGATGGATTGTACAGAGTGGTGTCGCAAAACGATCGATATGGTTTGAATGTTTAAAAACTTTTTTATTTAATGGTTAATTATTATTATTATTTTGCTATACAGTGATAATTATTAATGGGGGATATTTTTTAGCTTTAGTAGAAAAATTATGTCCCGCAAGTGGTGACCGTTTTCGGCTTCGCACATTCGTGCTCTTTCAATTACATTTTCCATAACCTTTCGTAATTTTTGATCGCAGTTCTGTTGTGTACTGTTCCATTTCCAATTCCCCAAGTTTTCTTCTAAAAATTCTGAAATAAAAATAAAAAATTTAAACTAATTTAAAAAGTTATTAAACATATACAAACATATAAGCTTTTCTTCTTGAATAATGTGGTTTATAATGTAAGGTCTGTAAAATATGTTAAAGTTTCTTGTAAAGTCCGGTTATTTTATATAGGAGCCCCTCCTTCAATAGTGGGGTCCAATTTTGCCTATCTATATTTTATTTTGGCAGTAACAGCATACTAAATTTCATTAAAACCGGTTGAGATTTTGATGAATTATTAGAACTTGACATTCCCGAAACTTCTAGAATATTCAGACTCTATGATACTAGAATCAATTTATGAAAGTTACCCACCCATTCATTTTAACTTACTACGAAGGTTGGAACTCGAGATTTCTCGTAAAGTTTGGTGTTTTTGTGTTTGGGACTCTCCCGGTCCCGTGGTCAGATTTGACCCATTTCCGAAGTTAGCTTTACTTTAAAGAAAAAAACATTCAAAATTTAATTAACACTTACAACTCACAAGTCACCGAATTTTAAGAATCGATCAATCAATCGAATTGAGAGTCGATCAAAATTTATAACAAGATTTTATCTAGACAAGCTAGTACTAAATTATAAAATGAAGGTTCCACTGATGTAATAGGGCAAGAACTCCACATTTACTAAAATGCCCATTTAATATGTCAAATTTTATTTGAGGGCGGGGTATTTTTATTGAGATCAACATTAATAGATTTTAATAGTTTTTCCTTATTGACTTTCACTTTCTATTGTTTTCAAATCCTCCTGGAACCCCTTTATTCAAAAATCTAAAAATAATGAATTTTAAAAAAAAATTTAGAAGTAATAAAATATATCGGAGAAAACCCCTTAAACAAAATTAAAATCAAATTAGAAAAAAATTTATTGAAAAAATAAAATGAAACCCATACTAAAAAATTCACTAAAATTTAATAATCCATAAGAATATCATCAAATTTTTATACTAGGTAGCTGGGTACTATACCTTTTTTCTTAGTATTTATCTTAAAAATAACCAAATTAATTTATTAAACTGTTTTTTTTTACTTTGGTTAGAGTTGGAGGATTCTTGTTAGCATAAATATTCGGTTTATAACGGTTTTGGGTGGTTCATAAGATTCACCTTATATTAAATGAATTTTGTAAGTTTATTATTCAGGTGTAAAACTTAAAATGAATTTCAAGTTTTTTTTTTTTTCTCAATCATTTTTTATCATTTAAGTTTTTATCTTTGCTCCACCTTTTTATATGCACCCTCTGATCTGAATGATGTTGTTTCGTTTATTGAAGTGTTGTTTGTGTTTATACTTTTTAGTTGTTGTTATGTTTTTGTTTTTTTTTGTTATTTTTTTAAATTAGCATAAAAAAATTGACATTTAAATTATGTTAAAAACTCAATTTAAAATCGTCCGGTAACTTTTCACTCTTAGTTTTTTCATTTTTCGTTTTAATTTTGTTGCTGTTGTTGTTTTTGTTGTTGTTTTTCTTTTATTATTATTTAGCAATTTTATTCTAATTTCTTTACTTTTAACTTTATTTTTTAATTCAATGATAAAGACGTATATTTTTAGATAAAAAGATACCGATCAAAATTTTATTAGATACTGAAATAAAGTACAGTTGAAGAAAAAATATTGGCTTCGAAATATTAATATTTTGGATAGAGTATTTTTATATAGTTATTTGCGAAGTTTACTAATTATTTTTTTTTCAAAGTAGAGGTCTTCTACGATATGAATTTCACCTTTTTCAAAAATTAGTATATATAACCTAAAATTTTTTTAATATATAACTATTGTTGTTAAAGAGGAAATCATTGTATGTATTCTAACACTTACATTAGTCTTGCGAATCTAATAATCGATGTGATATTATTTGCTTCTGTTTGCAATACACATTTATTTGCAGTTATACATGAAGCTCCCAATAGAATATGTACAGAAAAATTTATTTGAAATTTGTGAGCTCTGTGGGATTTGAACTCACACTTATTGGCTTGGCATTAGTGAAAGTAACATTTTCCAAGAGTAGAACTCAAAAAATGTAAAATTAAAAAATGTTCTCATAAAACTCTTATTATACACTATAAGGCTTTCATAATTTAAATCTTATAATAAGAATTAAAGTAGCTCCTATAGTACTGTTACTATAAGATTTTAATTCTTACAGAGTTAAAAATCATTTTACTCTTATAGTGAAACTTTCTCTAAAGACGTTTTTGATCATCAGAAAATGATTATTTATGGAACTATGTGTCTATACCTTATAGAATTAGGTTATTAAAAAAACTCTATTTTAAGAATCAAAGTTCAATAATACTTGTAATAAAACTGTTGTTAGATTCTAAGTGTAAGACTATTTACTTAAATTCTGTTATGTTATTCTCCTGTTATTAATATTATTAGATATGGATTTTTCAATTCTGTTACCAATCTGTGTTTTTCCATATTATTAAGTGTAATATTACTGACCATATCCAAACTGATACTGGCAGATGTGTAATTCATAGGCCTCGTTTTTAAGCATTAAGGCATTGTTTGGTTAGAAGAACAAGAAAATAAAGCTCAGAACAGACCAAAATCAAAAAATTTTACAGATTTTTTGCATGACAAATTCTGAAGACTTTAAGACTCTAGAAATTGACCTTAGAACTCGCCGTTGAATATTCTTTATTGTATCTCTAAGCCTGATTTGTTGTTTTTCTCAAACCTTTTCAACTTAAAACCACTATTATGTGCCAACTGTCAAACCATTGACATTAGATCTAGTTTGTCGAATTCATCTAGGTTCTTAAAAAAAATGATAATATCCATTAGATACTCATATTAGAACCAGAAAATCCGTTTTCCACTTGAAAATAGAAAATAAAGTATTTTTTGTTTTTGAAAATAATTTCATCAACCCAAATTTTTGTCCATCATTGTATTATACCCTATATGCAAATTAATAAAAAACCAACAGTCTTTTAAATTTGTAATTCTTGGCGAGAAAATTGTTTGAAAATAAAAAAAAACAAAAAGAAAAGTTTATCTAAAGTTTTCTTTTTTTTTTTTTCAGTATTGCCTTGTTTAGAATTATCAAAATGGTAGGCAATTATATTCTACTACTCGTGTTACTTCTGTTTATATTATTATTCTTCTTTTATAATATTGTTGTCTTTATTGTGTACTCACCTCACCTTACCAAAATATAGTTTTTCTTCTCACTTGTATAAAAAAAGAATTAAAAACCAAAAGAAAGACAGCAAAAGAACAGAAGATATGGGGATAAGAAAATAGGATAAGTTTTGATATATTTTGCTATTATATATTTTCTTTATATTTTAAGAGTATGCATAAAATAGCATCACCCCCAAGGGAACACTATAAAAATAAGAGAGAATTTTTTTCAGCATAGAATGTATATATCTACTGGTTGTTGCCCCCTCATTCAAAATACAGGTCCATTCGGTTGCCTTTGTTTGTATTATGATATTACTTAGTGTTCTGCTGCTCCGTTTTTCTTAAAACGGAACTTTAAAAACAAAATGGTGGAGAAAGAGACAGAAAATATTTATTTGATGATAGCTTACTACCATAGAGCATAATTTAAAGTATAAGATACAAAGAAAATATATTAAATGATAAAAGATACAAAAACAAATAATCAAAAAAAAAAAATATGATATGAAAAATTGTTACAATAAAAAAAAATTAAAACTTGTAAAATAAAAAAAACAAGTCTTTTGTTTTTATTTACTTAGAGTTTATCGTATTCTAGAAAATGTTAAAATTATTAAGAAGTTATTAATATGAAATTATATTAAAATACAAGCCCTCGTAAAAATTTGAATAATATTGTAAAATATTTTTTTGCCCTTTTCATGATACCTATTGAAAGGTTAACAACTTGAGTACGGTTTAGTTGAAATCTAATAAAATTTATAAGAGTCATTCATTATTTGAGAGAAATTGGTTTAATTTGTGGTTTAAGTATGTTTTATTAGGTTTGTATTTATATAACGAAGAGATATTTATTGCATGGATGCACGGATTTTTTATATGTAAACTTTTAAATAGTGCATGTTGTAGGAGGAACAAAGTCAAATCTGGTATTAATTAAAACAATATCAATTAGTTATTTTGTGTGATAGGAACTAGAATAAAGTGAAAAGAAAATTTAGAGGGAAAATTAAGCGCGTGTTTTGCTGCCATTTTAGCTTCATTCTTCAAAGACATTAAAAGTCTGCTTTTTATACAATATTCGGGTAAATTTTATTTGATATCTATTTGTTTTTAACATATTAGTAGCCTAACTAGTCTTGTATTATTGAGAATGTTTTAAAGAAATAATTTTTATTTTCTAAAGGGGAAAAGGCAGCTAGATCTCCCGGTATTGTGGAATTTTTACTCAAATTAACAACCTTTACCGCAATAACGGAATTAGCATCTAACCAGGTTGAGTAGTATAATGGATGAAAAGTAATGATGAGACATAAATGTCTATTAATTTGTAAGTTGGAATCCCAGATTGAATAATTGGAAACCTCAAAATTGGAAACCCTATCTTCAGCCTTGGTAGGGGTTGAACCTTGAGTAATAAGTTAACTCAATTCTAACATTTGTTAAATTTTCTAAATCATAAGTATTCAAAACCACATGTGGTGGTAATGTCTTTTGAAATTTGTAAATAATTTCCTATATTAGATTCGCCCTAGTTTAAAAAAGCTCTACAATACATATATGCAATAGAGGCTGTGAGTATTTTGTCGGAAGGGTTGGATTTTTTTTCTGAAGTATTGACTAGTTGATAAATTAACGACGATGGCTTGAGAACCTAAAGACAAAGCTTTTGGGACACTCTTATAATTAATACTAAGTATCTAATCCAGATTTTGAAGACCGATGGTCCAGCAAATAATGATGGTTCAATAGAGATCTTAACATCGTATATAAAGTTTGATTTTCCTATTTGCAACTAAGATGCACGGGACCGCATTACCAAATTGATAATCTTCAATGCATTGATAGTTTTAACTTTCTTTCCTTATTAAGAAATACCCAAATCTCTTTAAATTAGTTTAATAATATTTACAAAAAAAATATATTTTTTAATACATACGCCTAAATGGATAAATTAACATTGTTATTTTTCATCATTTTAATAATATGCAAATAATAACACCCACAACACGTATTCAATTCACATTTTTCGTTTTTTTATTAGTTTCATAAATTTTTTGTTTCAAGGAAAATATTACGAAGACAACAATTACATACAAATTTGTATATATAACATTTGTATTATATATGTATATTTATATGCTTTTAAATTTTATGTAGAAAATCATGTCTTACACTAATTCTTTAACTGTTAACTTACATAAAAAGTTTTTCTTTTATCTATATTAGTATTATGATTCTATATATACTTAGTATATTAAATTAACTAAGACACTTTAGTACGTATGTTTTATAAAATAAATATATGCATGTACAATTGTTTAACAGAAATTTTATATTTGAAATATATTTATATATATATACACTACACATGTATGTATATCAAAACAAAAATGAAAACATTTTGTGTGTGCTCTCTTGGAAAATTATTTTCGTTACCTACTGTATAAAAAAATGTCCTTGGGTTCACATTTTTTTATGGTCACCTGGAGGATATGCAATTATTTTTGATTATATCTTTTTTATATGCCTTTTGTTTTGATTTTGAAAAAAAAAAGAATATAGAAAATATTAACAAAATACATTCGTAAAGTGAAAGTAGTTATATATAATTAGATTATATTTAATATATCTATAATATACAAGGTGTTTAAAAAAATATAGTAATATATAAATGTTATTGTGAATATTTGCATAACAAAGAATTCAATTGTGGTTTGATTATCTAGGCAATAGACTCATGCAAGTGCAAACCCTTGACCAGTGAGCAAGTGATTTTTTGTTGGGCTTACTCGCTTCTCTTCAATCTTAGCACTTATATGAACTTAGCTAAATAGAAATCAATACTTCTGAAAAACACTCTCCATCGGTGTACAAAACCTGAGGTCGTTGTAATGAAAAGTCATTACATTTAAGAATATTTGATGTAATGCCTCAAAAAATTAATAAACTGTAATTACCTCTATCTGACCAATGACGTAGTCGTAAAGACGCCGCCTTTCATGTGGAAATCTCGGGTTCAAACCCCGGTCAGATCATATCTAATAAAAAAATATCGTAAAATTATATAATTATATCGTAATATAAAATAAGATTTAATAAAAATATATAAATAATTCTTGTGTAAGATTATAAATGGCGCACAAAGTTAACATTTGTGCATTCATGTTTCATAACCTTATACAATAGCTACAGCCGAGTAATCAACGGCTCAGTGAATATTATGATTAAAAAAACTGAAGCCTAGTTTAAAATAAACTTGGTGGATGCCCTATACTTCTTAAAGGAATGGAAAAGAAATAAAAAAAAAGTTGCCTCTAGGTCAATAGGATCCCACATTTATCTCATATCTAGACTCTGGTTCAATCAGAATCGAAACAATTTGAAGAAAATTATATTTTGGAACATATTCTTCAAAAACCAGATATTCTCTCAGGCAATCATTTCATTTCTTGCACACCCTATATCCAAATTATTATCAAATCTATTGTCTTAACGGTAAAAAAGCACAAACAACTTAATAGAAAATATTCGTCCTTGTCACATAACACATTACAATTTTTGTTTCTATTAATTTTTTGTATCATCTTTTTCTGTTTTTTGTATGAGGTTTTACCGTTATTTCTCTTTTTACCTAGTTTAGTCTTACATATTTTTTTTTTCTTGTAATTTATAAGTATATTTTACCTGATTTTTTATATCCTTGTTTCCTTTTCATTATTTTTTGTTGTTGCTGTTGTATTTTGTTTTTTATTCTACTAAAAAAAAATTTTCACATAAAAAGGATATGACAAAAAATTGGTTAAAGAAAATAGTATGTATCTAAAGATATAGTCAGTCACCTGTTTAAAAATTTGGGTAACAAAACTCAAAGTACCATCTAGAAAAAACCGAAAATCAAAAGAATAAAAACAAAACTTAAAATGAAAGAGATAGAAAATGTTAATGCATATTTTTTAGGAATACTTTTATTATTGTCTTTTTCTTGAGTCTTTCGCTTCCTTTCAGTAGATTTTCCATTATATCCAATACCTTGTCTTTTGTTTCATTATTTTTTCAACCATTGGTTTTGTTTATCCTAATTTTATTTTTTGTTTTCTTTTTTTTTTGGTTTTTTTGGTCCTGTTTCCGTTTTTTTCCTTTTTTTTTTACATATAGAAGTGTCATTTTAGTTGTTGTTGTATTTTTAAACCCGTATAACTATATAGTCAAAGGGTATAATAAATTTGCCATTACGTTTGTGAAGCAGAAAGGGGGAAGGGGTGGAGGAGTAGATATAGACTCAAGTTTATGGATTGGATAAGAATCGAAAAATAAATCGATTTAGCTATGTATGTCCGTCCGTCCGCACGATA
Organism: Dolichopus griseipennis; assembly: GCA_963082915.1. Taxonomy (NCBI): domain Eukaryota; kingdom Metazoa; phylum Arthropoda; class Insecta; order Diptera; family Dolichopodidae; genus Dolichopus; species Dolichopus griseipennis. The sequence goes on from OY720443.1 coordinate 82,897,533, forward strand.
ACTCAAAAAGTATTGGAGTTAAAATTATGAAATTTTCACAAATTCGTTTTTATGCAAAAACCGGAATCGATATTTAAATCCAGCCATTTTGGTCCACGGGTTCGAGTACCTGCCATACAACTTCTAATTTTATATGAGCATTACACTACACCTAATGAAGCTGGGTGTCTGAAAGTTTGCCAAAAATAGTTTAGTGTAATGGACAAAATTAATGCAAAATTTAATTGGTCTACTGCCGAGGGTTCGAGTAGCTGCCATACAACTCCTTCTTTTATATGAGTATTACACTACACCTAAAAAAGCTGTATGTTTAAAATTTTTCCAAAAGTAATTAACCGGATGATATAATGTATATGTTGCGGTCATACGGGTATCCCAGAGTTGACACAGTCTACTCTACTACACTCTTCGTCGTTTTACCTGGATTTCTGATTTTTATTATATTTTTTCCTATCATTATTATTATTTTTTTTTTGTTGTCTTAATTTTTGATTTTTTGTTGTTGCTGTTTTTTTGAGGTGACATGTTCATCATCATAATCAAGAGTTGAAATAACGGCCTCAAGCATTAGAGAAGATGGGAAAAAAAATGAAACCTGAAAGTACATAATAAAGAGGAAAAATTACAAGTAAAACATTAAAAACTACAATAACAAAAACAACAGTCAAACCAATCTGAATAAATTAGAGCTTCAAGGAATATAGAGAGAAAAATTAACGAACAAAAAGGACATCATGTTCATATGGTATATGAGGAGTATCTGAAAGGTGTGGTCATAAAAAAGAGAACTATGTTTTTTTTGGATTTCCATTTTATTATTTGTTTTTTTTTTTTTTTTTTGAAATTTTCTTTTAGTTGTAAAGTTGTTGTTTTTATTTTTTTTTTTATAATTTTTACGTGTTTGTTGGTTAGTTCCTTCGGTTTTTTTAAGGTTTTGTTTTTGTTGCTCTCGTCTTTTCTTGATTTTGGACCTGGAAATTTTTGTACGTGTTCTTAAAGTTTTCATTGTTTTATTTTTTTTTTTTGTATATTAAAATAACAAAAAAATGTAAGTGCAAAAACCATTACAAAGTTAAATTTGTTCTAGAAAACTAAAAAAAAAAGGAAAAACCCAAAAATTAAATGAGAGGAAAACTGAAAATGTTAACAAACTGTTACTAATGTTGCTGATACAAATGTAGCGCAAAAATAAATAGTTATGATTTAATTTTAAAAATTTTTTATTTGTTGTTAAAATTAATGTTTTTATTTATTATAAAGTTTGGCCTAAATTTTTTTTAATAAATGTAGGTTTATATTTGGTAAAAGTGGGTTTGTATTTTTTTAAAAATTTTTTTTCTGGGAGATGCATTGAAAGTTTTTCTGAATTCGCCATACTGCAGGAACAAATATAAATAAAAGTGAAATTGAGTAAACATTAAATAGTTTTATTCTATGATTTAAAATGAATTTAAATTAAAGTATTCCATATAGAAAATCTAACAATGGAGACTTATGAGAAAAATTTATAGTTTCTAACAATTTATAACAAGTTTCTTTTAGTTATTTTTCTATACAATACGATTTTAAGCAAAACAATTGTGAATTGTGTGTTAGAACTATTTCGATTTGAGATCCTTTTAACTAAAAATTTATTGAATGCTTTTGCTTTATAACAACTTGGGGTAATAAGCAATAATTAAGTACCATAACAGAGTTTGTGATCGATAATGTACATTAAAGAACTGAAGATTAATGCTTATACAGAGTTAAACTTAAAATTGAAGTCAACTGTAAAATTTGCACTTCAACAGATTTTAAACAAATTTTATATCATTATCAGCACAGTGGTTTTTTCGCCTTCTCTTAGAAACCACTCATTGTCATTGATTATATTCGTGCTTATATTGAAAGAATGGTATCTGTTTCTTCTGCTACTGCGACCGCAGAAGACATTGTTTGCGGATATACTTGCATCTATGTCCGGGATCACATTATGAAGGTTTTTATCGCTAATTACAAAATATATATTATCCCTCCCCTGTCATTTTCAACACTAATTACAAAACGTCTCATAAGATTTGAGCATCCTTTAACCCTAAGTAAGTTCAGAAAAAGCTGTTAAAATCAATTTCAATGTTTAGTGTGTCATACAATCCTACAGATTTTTACGGCGTTTTGCCCCATAGCTATTGCCATATATGACCTCTTTAATTTTAGGTAGGGCATTCAGCCATAATTTTGTCAAGTGTGTGACTCACCATTGAGGGATATATTCCTAAGACAATATTTGGTGGAGATGGTAGGAGATAATCATTATGACTTGGGGTTAATAGGACCTTGCCAGTATCTTCTTTCTAATAAATAGTTTTATCTACAAACGAAGCCAGAATTGTGAGATGATCCTAAAAGCTCCGCCCGATTTGTATTAGGCTTGATTAGTAAGTATATGAAAAAATATGAGATAAATAAGTTGAATTTTTTCTTGAGTTTTCCTTGGAAAAAATGTATTATGATAAAAGCTCACACTCATATTAGAATCCTAGATCAGCTAAGTGTTATAAAACGTTTTTCTAAAATTTTGTTGAACACCTTCCACAAACATGGTGGTTCAGGCTAGTTGTTTGACATTAGTTTGAGGATCTTATGTAAAGCATTATACACGGCCTTGTTAATTGTTCCTAAACTGCTTAGTGTTAAATTAAACTTTTGGATATTATTTGACAAAATTTCAAAGCACACATCATTTACTCACAAAACAGCCTATTTATTATGGTGCTAACTGTTCTTGTAAACCTTTTTAAGCGACCCGATCTTATATTTGCCATTTTCAATATTAGAAAAAATTTTACTTCGAATAACTAACAGCCTAATGAAAATATTCTTTTAGTTCATTTCCACCATATCTACAGGACCTCAAAACCATCTCTATATTTACACTATTTTTTTATGTAAAGTAATTAATCCTTTACCACTAAATTTTATCTGTTGGATTTTTAGTCCAATATGCTGCAGAAAAAATATTTATTACTTAATAATATTAAATATTAAAATAATACATACAAAAAAAAAAAAAAATTAAAACCATAGAATAATATTTCACTGTTTTTATTAGTAATATCCTTAATTCCTTTTTTAGTTTCCTGTTGTATTTTTTTTTGTTGTTTTTATAAAAATTATTCTACAGTTGAATATGTATTGAGTATTTATTTTTCCAACATGTATATATATATTTTAGGTACATATATATTTTTATTACCCATAGCTAACATGGATATCCTATTGGTAATTCACCTAGATGGCATCATGTCCTTTTGTTGTGTTGTTTTGTTTTTCTCCCGCTTTTTTTTTTTTTGAATTTTATCATTACTGTTAGTTTCCATTACTGGTAGCTTCCATTACACATTTGGTATAAAATAAATTGGCCTCAGGTTAAAATCAATAAACACGGCGACCGATGTTTGTATGTTTACATATTATGTATGTTTGTATATTGTTCAATTGTTATTTGCATTTTATTTTAAAAAATTTTATTGTTATTATTAGCTACTGCCATCTACTGTTAATTGGTGACAACTGTTACAGAAGAATCGAATTGAGTATCAGTAGCAGACTATTATTATTGTTATTGGCAGAATCGGGAGATAAAAACAACAACAACAACAATAAAGACAACAACAGCAACAAAAAATGCAGTTAAAAATTATTTTATAATGTTTACAAAAGAAAAAACTAAATAAAAAAAATTAAAAAAAGTAACAATTCCCTACAGCAACATCTGTATGTTATTGTATTTAATCTATATAGAACAGATATAGAAGTTAATAAAGGGGAAGAAAGTGATATGTTTTTTATGATAAATATTTTTTTTAGGATTTTCAAGCAATTAAAATACTGTGAGTAAGGGTAGAGAGAGTTAAAATTGCAAAAGGATCCAATTAATCCAATTGCTTTAATATATGTACCATATCTCATTAAAGTGTGATATGTATTTTAAAGGACAAGGCAGTTTTTTTAATAGGATTTAGTGGAATACGAAAAGTCAGGAAAACTCTTAAGATTTTTTTTTGAAAATGGCTGAATTTCGAAATTAATGAAAAAACGTCACCCACAGACTTAAAAGCTAGTAAAATTTCTAAAGATTTCTTCAAAAATGTCTAAAAGAAATCTCTTGTAAATGAACCTCTTTTTTTGTTTTTACGAGGGAATGGAAAGTGTCAAAAGCCACCCACCCACCGAAAAGCTTTGATTTTAAAACAAAAAATAAATCTCTAGAAAGTCCTAAGAAATGTCTAGAAGGTCTTAAGAAATCTTTTGTAAAGGAATCTCTTTTTTTACGAGGGAATAGAAGCTAGGGAAAATTTCAAAAGTCACCCCGAACTATGTGGTGTTCTTTGGGAAACGTACGACTTTAACTAACTGAAACCAGACCCTTTATGAACAAACCTTTACCAGGAACATTTAGTCGAATTATGTGGGGTGGGAATAAATGGAAGAGATATTAAGAAGAAAAATGTTTATTTATTAGTAAAGGAATCAATCAATCTTTAGTAGAATAATCTCAGATTTTCAATACCAGATATTTTTTATATCATCCATAGGTAACTGTTACCTTCTTCACGAATACCTTTTTTAAAGGTTTATTAAAGGTTCATAACTCAATATATTTACTCCTTTCAAGTGAAATAGCAGACTTATTGAAATAAAAATAATATAAATCTCGAAAAATCATACTTACATGCTAAAAAAAGACGCCGTTGATAAGCTTAGATTTCAGTATTGAAAGATGAAATCTCTATAGGCTATACTTAAAAAAAAACATCTAGGAAATATATATATTTAGAAAAATCGTTGGGAGGAAACTCTAAGAAAACCGAAGATAATATATTGTTATAACGGCAGAACTGGAAAAGGAGTAAAAAAACCTTAGGAGCAAATGAAAATCATGATCAGCAACCAAACCCAATTGAGGAAATAAGTTAAGAGGCTACTGAGAATGATCCTAACATATAGTGATGATTTAAACAGAATGATATTATAGAATAGAAGCTTTAAGGAAACTGAAGACAATGTTAAACCAATGGCAACAAGTAATAGTGATAGAACTGCAAGTTGTAAATAACATTGGAACCACTTATTGGTCACGCCAACAAGGGAGCACAAAGTTAAGGAAATAAATTGGAGGAGGAGGTTCTAGGCCAGGAGTATCAATTATCAATCCTAAAATACAAACCATTACATTCCACCTACTTTTTTGTGTTTACAATATTTTACTTTATTTAAATTCGTTACACTTTTTTGAAATTATTAGTTAAATAAATTTTTAAATCAAGCTTGTTAAAATATATTTGTCCTGTCATCAGGATCATAATGCAAAAAAAAAAAAAAATTGTCCTTTTTCAAATAAAAATTTATTTTATTTATTGTAAAAAATCTTAAAAAGCAACAAAGTGATATTATAATATTCTATATCATATAAGTTCCAATTGGTTTTTTTTTGAGCTCCTGGTGGTGAGTTTTAACATCTATTTCTATTTTAGATTTTTTTTATTCGTTTTTAATAGACTTTTGTTTGTTTTGTTTGAATTGTTCAATTTTTGCTTTATTTCAATACTTGTATGAACATATTGTTGCACAATATACATACATACAAGTAGTGTCCAAAATATAGTACAAGTGTGCATATATGTAGATAAGTTATACAAAATTTTACTGATACAATTAAAATAAAAAAAAGGAAAATTTTATAATATTTTTGATCCTGCATTTTATGAACTTCCCATTTATACATACATTTTCAAATATGTATTATATTCGTAAATAGTTATGGATAAACGTACATGTATATATAGAGATATATATATATCTGAATGCACTTTAAAAATTAAAAAGAAAAAAAAAATAATATGTAGAACAATGAAATAGAACAATACAAAACAAGAAATGAATACAAAAAAAAAAAAAAGGATTCAAAACAATGCTAACGGGGGAATATATATATGTATATATAGTATTCTGACTGAATGCTCTCTTTTGTGACATTCACAAGAGCTTTTGCTTAACCAGAACAACTGGGAGCAATACTTGTGTTGTTTTTCATGTTAGCTTTATGTCATTGGTTTTTGGTTTATATATATATATATATTTATATGTATATATATATATCTATTTTTTTTTTTTTTTAAATGTTTTCTATATATTGTTATTTTGATTTTCTATCATTTATTTTATATTTTGTAGTTATTTTGTTGTTATTGTTGTATTGTCCTTGTACTGTTTTTATTTTTTTTTTCTTTTTTTTTTTTTTTCAATGTCCTATTTGTTTTATTTTTTGTTATTTGATTTTTATTTTGTTTTCATTTTATTTTCATTTAATTTCATTCACTTTTGTTTAATTTTTTGTGTATTTGTTATTTTTGTTGTTGTATTGTTTTTATCTATAGGTATATGTGATATTTTATAGTGTTTGATATAATATATTCTTTACCACTAGTTGTGAGTGTCTTTAATATGCCGTAAGCCATTAACAATTGACATTGCATATTCAGACAACATGATAGGTCTTATTATATAATATAGACATATAAATATATAATAATAATATTCTATAGAATATATATATATATATGTGTGTATGTATAAATTAATATATAGTTTATAGAATATAGATAAATTTTTCACAAATTTACATACATATACATACATACATACAAATCTAAAATAATTGTATAGTAATCGATAGAAAAGATAATTTAATATATAGATCGTTATATATATATAAACATATATATAATATATGTATATATAAGGATAATATATATATATACTTACAAGTGTGTGTAGATATAGAAATTATTTTATAGAAAATTGTCATAGGTGTATACATATGTCAAAAATTGTAGTTGAAAAAAGGAATTTTAAGGAAGAATCAGGATAACTACAACAAATAAACTATATTAGATAGATATCTATATATAGTTTTACATATATACATATAATTTGTATATACATATATATCTATTATAAGAGAACACATGTATTATTTGTTATTTGTATAGATTGTGAATCTCAGATTGTAACAATAGAGTAGGGTACATATAGTTTATAAAAATCAAGGATACTTTTAATATAGAATCAATACTTTATTAAATGCAATAAATGAACTTTGTTTTTTTTGTTGTATCGAATATCCAGGGGTGAGTATCAATATTATATTTTGTATGTTTTGATTTTTTATTTTTGATTATTTGATTTTTTTTTAAATCTCTGAGTATGCATTTTATAGCAAATTTTTAAATTGTAATATCTATATATTTGTATTATATTTTTATGTATATATGTTTTTCCAACTAACATTTTTAATATTGTACAGGTTTTTGGTAAAGGGTTGTGGAAAGTTAGGTACAAAAGATAGGGTTGGCAAACAAAAAAAAAAAAACCAGAGATGGGAATGAATTAGAAAGAGAATTCAATTGTTCTTCTATCGATTTCAAAAAGTACAAAATATAATATTAGATATTATTTGCTATGAAATTTTTTAAATATTAAAGAGAAACTAAAATATTTGAATTTAATGAATTGGAAATAAAATCTTATAAAATAAAATGAAAAAAAAAAAAATATTAAAAATTATATAAAATACATATCCTGCAATATATTATAATATTATAGTTTGTATGTTGAAATACGTTATTGTTGTGGAAATTAAAATGGTTTTTAAGTATCTACTTATTTTAAGTTTTTAAAATATTGACAAATTTATTTTCAATATCAAATAGGTTATTATTAAATATTTGAGAGTATGTGGACATTAAACATATTGAACTCTTAGCCTGTATTGCTATTTTACATAAACGAACTTCCATTTTAACCCATTTTCGGCCACTGATTTTTCGAAAAGTAAAATTTACTCTTTTCATAAATGTTTTTTTTTCAGAAACCTGAATATTTTATATTAAAATTGTAAGCAATAAGAAGCTATGAACTTTCCAATGAAAGTTTTCACTCAAAATAGATTAACTGTTTCGCGAGATAGATAGGGGGCGTAAATATGAGTAATGTAAATACCCTTACATTTACTCATATTTTGGAAATTATGAAAACTAATTTAAAACTTATTTTCAAAAAAATATCCAAATTTCCGATTTCCTTTAATTAATTTTAGATTTTTTCATACCAGACTCCTTGGCATTCATACAAACACAGCTGTTCGAAAAATCGAACATTGGCCGCTTTTCGACATTTTTTTTTCCAGTATTATAAAAATTTCTTGCACTTTTAAGTCTTTTATAAAAGCAAATTTTTTATTCAAGCTTTCTAAGAGTATAATAACTTGTCAGCGGCCAGTGTTCGATTTTTCGAACAGCACTTTTCCAGGTTCACGAACAAGCTATCTCAAATCTGATAACGGATTTGAGTTTTTTCGTCCTAGATTATCCTATGTTTAAGATATGTTTTTTTTTTTTTGCGGAAAATGGGGTAACTTAATTTAATTCTTATATATTATACGAAGCTTTTTAAAGAAATTCTTTGAGCTAAAAATGTTGATTAGAAAATAATTTTTTAACAAGGTAATTATTAATTTAAATTAGATTTTAAAGTATCTGATCGATAGGGTAGTCTTTCAGTCAAAAGATCTCGGGCTCAAACCCTAGTCACATTATATATAATAAAAAAAATATATAAATATATAATAAAAAATTATAAAATATATACCTGCCATATCTGAAAAGAAAAGATAAATAATAAATTTTAAAACAGGTAGGGTTATGAATAACTGGACTCACATAAAGTGACAGCAACGCCAAATCTTTCACTAAAAAAATAGGTTAAAGGCTAATTTAAATCAAAAGTAACAGTTTTCAGAAATTTCCAACTCTTAAAACACTGGAAAATGTAAGTCATATAGGTTCTAATCAACAAGTGTTTCAGATATTAGAACAGGCTACCGGGTTTATGTCTATACTGATTTTACGAGTATTTAAAGTAATTTGATTATTTTGTAAAATATTAAATGTATCTATCATAGAAATATTCTTATAATCCCAGTTGTTGAGATAAATTTTGCCACAACTATTTCCATAAAATTTTTTATCTTTTTATGTTGTGGAAAACTGTAATTTTATAGATTTTACTGTTATTTAAAAAAAAAAACAAAGATACGAAAGATAAGTTAAGTTTATAATATAAGTATATATTTAATTTAAAACAGAAACAAATTTATTTATTGTTTAAAATGAAAAAAATATAATAATTTAAAAAAAAAATAATTTTTTTAACATTTGAAATTTTATAATAAATAAAATTTAAAAATAAGGATAACGCAAAAGTGTTCACCTCTTGACTTTTGTTCTACAGATACTTGATACATTAATATGAAAAATCAAAAATGCAATTAGCATTAGATGCAAGTAATCATATGTGGTAACTCTTAATTAAAAAAACCAGGTTCCGGATTTATCTAGATAAATTAGGGCTTAAGTAGGTTTAAAGTAATTTTTATGTGACATACATTCTGAATTGAATTTAATCTGAAATCAATGAGAGCAATACTCACATTTGCGATTGGTTGTTCTGTTTCATTAATCGACTACATAACCAAGAAAACGGGATAAAATTAAAATTTCCTGAATTTTTTGGACCTTTAACTTTTCTTGATTATAATATTATGGAAGAAAAGGTTATGAGTTCGTTAGTGACAAAGTAAAATAGAATTTATACCCTCCTAACTAAAGTTGTCCCATTTTATCGGATACGCGTAAATCCGAAAATTTTTTTTGTGTGTTCGTGTATGTATATGTATGTGTGTAGGTGCATCTATCTGTGAACCCGATAACTCGCTTAAATTTCCACCGATATTGATGATATAAGTTACAAATACTGTATTAAAACTAAGTTTAAGTTAATTCTAAATTTAAGTTCATAGATGGGCTAAATCTAATCACGGAATCAGAATGCTTTCATTATTAAACACCCGACTTTCCGACAAATCTCAACTTCTAACCTTCGGAATAAGTTAAAATTTGATACATAGACTTTTGGTGAGTACCAATGTACAGTAACTTACATAAAATAATTCTAGTATCATGAGGTATAGAGCTTCCAAGAGTTAAGGGAATATCAAGTTCTAACAATTCATCAAATATCAACCGATTTTAATGAAATTCGTTGTGAACTCTTTTTTGTAAATATAAAGAATGACTTCGCAGATGGGTCAAATTGTTTACAAGGCAAGTACCAAGTTATTAGAGGTTGAAGATAAACCGAAAAAACACATTTATCATAATTTTAAGTTGTCAGTATTGTCAAATCCGAAACATTGAGGCCTATTGCAATCTCAATATTAATTAAATTTTTTTATGTGATTACAATACTTTCTTCATGTTTCCTCCATAAAGGCAAATGGTTTTATCTCTAATTTTTTTTTAAATTCTGATTATTTTATATTAAATAAAAAATTTATATTTACTGTATTTAGGTTTTTTTTATTGCATTCGTTTAAAAAAAAATTTATTGAAACATAAAAATATTATGTTTCTAAATTAAATTAGGATTTTTTTTTTTATTTTTAATATAAACATTTTTTCTTTAATTATATTGTGTAAATTTTCTTTTTCAATTCAATAAATAAAAAAGAAAATTAGATATAAATTTTATTCTTTAAATGACAATTTTGCAAGTTTTTTTTTTAAATAAAAACTATGAAATTTATTGTTTTAACTTTTAATTACAAATTTAAAATATTTTACTGAATTTTTATATTAAAGAAATATATTTTCTATATTAACTATTTTTTTCAGTAAATTTAATATAATTAAAGATTTTATAAGTTTAAATAAATTTTTGAAATTATTAATTTGAGGAATGATTTATTTTAAGAATTTTGTTCAAAGGTTTCTGATCCGTCTTACCACTGCATAATTATTTGTTCAGCACTGAAGATTGTTGCGTAACTAGTTCACTGTAGAAACATATTTTTATCTTTAATTGTGTCAAACGTTTTTTTCTCCAAATTATTAGACTTCTTATAATGGCTTTGTATTTTAAACGAATAAATAATACATTTATTAATTTATACCGAATAATTTTGATAATCTAAACCGAAAGGTCTCTAGGTTTTCATTAAAGTATCAAAATACATTTTATTGAAGCAATTGAAATTCAAGATCTTAATCTGAATTATCGTTTTAAATCTTTTTATATCTTAGAAAATTAATTATTATTAATATAATTACATTAAAATTTTAGCTATATAAATCGTCATTATTATATACTTTTTTATTAGCTTGCTTGCGTCTGTGGGTTTATTTTTCAGTCAGTCACTTAGTGATATCTTAATTTTAGAAATCTGACCATAAATTTATAAGAATTGTATGAGGAAGAGGTTTGCGAAGTGGCTTCAGGTGTAAAAAGATCTGAGTTTGATCGTTAAAAGATAAAAAAAAAATTTTATGGTTTTGTTTTTCAAATTAGAAATAGTTCTTCTTTCTATTAACCTTTGTCCGGCAATTTGCATTTATAGTAAAACACTTTTAAATACAAAAGATTTACCATCAATTAAATCAATTAAAAGTTTTCAATCATGAAAAGAACAGTTTCTTATACCAGCAATTTACTTTTATATTAAACCAGTAAAAAATTCCCAAGATCTACCTTCAATTTTTTATTTTCTACATTTTAGGGGGCTAGTAATACTTTAATAAAAGTATATATTGAAAAATTATTTTATTTTAAATAATTGTTTTACATAAGTATTTACTAATTTTTAATTTTAGCTTTTTTTTCTTTCAGGTAATTATTACTATACGTGTCAAAATGGATTAATCGAATTTATATATTTAAACATTCGTACCGTAAGTAGCCGAAGAATAGTTTATATTTTGAAAATTTGTTTTTTAAGAAAAATATTTTTTTTTAATATCAACAACAAACCAGCTGTTGTACAAGGATTTCTAACTAAACTTTTAATTTTTTAAGGAAATTTTTCAAGGTATAAAAATGTACAAACTACTTTAGATAATGTTCGAATACTTGCATACTATCAATTCGTTGATTTGATATTGATGAAAATACAAGCATTTATGCAACTTGTTTCAATAAAACAAACTCCAATATTGTGCGTGTACAGAGAACACTCAGAGCACTCAAATTTAATAAAAAAACACGATTTTAAAAACTGTCATTTTTATTTTAGTTAAATTAAAAATTGATAACTTAAAATAAACAAACTAACTTGGCTTTTATTTTACAAGTATAATCTTAAACAAACTTCAAAATGTCTTTTTATTTTATTTTGCTCAGCCGTACTTGAAATATTTTAACTGAGCACGTAGAGCATGCTCTGAGCGCGCTCAGATTTAAAAAAAAAAACACGAATCAGAAGCTCTGAGTGCTCAAAGCTTAAAAAAAAGCACTATATTTTTTTTTGACAGATCAAGCTCTACTCAGATTTAAAAATAAAATCCTAATATAATGCGAGAATTTTTTTTGACATTGAGCTTGATGTGACAGATAACGCATCGCATTCAATGATGCAACTATTGTACTAACCTTTGCAATAGATTAAGTGATTAGTAAATTGCCACTTTGGACTATTAGAATATTAAGAAGATTATTACAGTCAATTCTTAAATAATTAAATAAAAACTTGAGAACCAAGTATTATTAAAAAATACCACCTACATGCTCTTATTATTATTTTATAAGGTTTTGTAAAATATCGTATTAAAATATTAAAACTTCTATATTTTGGGCTGATTTAAAAGAGCCATTTTTAAATTGTACAAGTAATTCTTTATTACATAAAGGAATCTTAGTTAATTAAGACTTGGTTAGTTAAAAACTAATTTTTCAAACCAATTATACTTATATACGAATATTATTCTATAATAAACAATAAATTAAAAAAATAATTCATAAACATTGTGAGTGATTGGATCTTAATTAATATTTAAGCTCCAATTCATATTTTCATTACTATTCCCAATTCCCATTTTTCCCAAGAAATTATCAATTAAAACCCCTTTTTTGTTTACAAATCCACAAATTAAATAATTTATTTTTGATTATTCTTCAATATTATAAATTTTTAATCAAACAAAATTCTTTTTAAAAAACTGACCAAAAATTTTTGGTATAAAATATAAGATAGAATTTGTAAAAGGGTCAAAATCCCTGTCTTTGTATGTATTGTATCACTGGACATTTATGTAATGTGTCATTTTTAATATAAGTAATTTATTTAATTATAAATATTTTTTCCCAGAAAATCCTAATAATTTTCCACTCTACGGAACTAAAACCCTATTTTAATTTTACAAAAACTTTTAATTAAATTTTTTTGATAATTATTTCCTAAAATTTATTTAATTTTAAAGTAATTCTTTGAAATATTCTTATGAAATAAAAGATATTTAATTTTTTCAAAGCATTACGTGGTTTTACTTAGAATTTGACCAATTTGGGTTTTAATAAAAGGAGCACAGAATATTCTAGTATTAGATATATAGATTTTGATTTTCAATTATATTCTTATGAGTGGAATTCTCATTTTGGGTGGAATTTTTCGACTCTCAATTAATTAAATGAAATTGTTGAGATATATTTGAATTAAATAGTTTTTTTTTGTTTCAAAATTCAATTTAAAGAATTTTCTCAGAGATCCTAAAATAAACTTTCATAAAGTTTATTTTAAACGATGTTACTTATATCTCCAAGAACTATACTAAATATTCCGACTTTGTAATTAATTTATTATAAGAACACCTAACCGCAAAACGAACAGTACCTCTTGTATCTATAGTAACCCAAACAATAAATTTGTAAAGTAACGGCATTTGCTGCCGTTAATCTATGCGATTAGTTACAGTAGCATTAGATGAGTAACCAATTGATATATTTGATTAATTTTATATTAATTATTTTTAATAATCCGAGTATTATACACTTACCGAGTATTTTGCATAATATTAAAACTAAATAGCAGTTAATTTTCTCAATTCATTCATGCTGTAATAGATTCCTTTTGTGTATATTTGTTCTTTTACATATATATTTCAGGACTACCAATTCTTTATGTAATTTCAATTCCAACTTTTTCATCTCATTTCTAAATATTTTCAAAAAAACCTTAAAAGAATGTTATCTTATTAAAAATTCAAATTTCAAAATGAAAAACCCTTGCTTTGTTTTTCTATACAATAATTTTCATAATAAAAACCAATTTTCTTTTGCTATCTCTTTCTAATACATTCACTTCTTACTTTCTGTCCCTTTCATTGGTAAATAATAGTTTTCATTATTTTTTTTTTATTAAATAATCAAATAAATTTTGTATTCTAACTACTTATCACTCTCTTTTTATGCATCTATCTTGAGGTAAGCCCCCTTTTCTTCTCTCAGTTACACGTTTCATTCTTCAAAGTATCTTTTCATTATATGGAATGCGTTGTGTTTTTGTGCTTTTTTATTTTAAAATTTCCAAATTTTATTCGGTAAACTATGGTTGACTGGGAGTTTTGGTTATTTCGGTTTTCTTCTGATGGCTTCTTATTACACTTGCCTCATCTCTTTAATGAAAACCGAGTTTTTCCCAAATCAGGCTGAAATACAACACAAAAAAAAATTCATTTTCTTAAAAGGTTTTTTTTTAGATTTTTCTTATGTTTTTTCGTATTTGAACGTAATAAAAGAGAAGCCAAAGGCACAGCAAACCAATATTCAAAAAACAAAAAAAAAAAAAACAATAAAAACAAAAACAAAAATCGTATTACATTATGATTGTCTCAGTGCGGTTTTTATGGTTTTAACTTTTCTAAAAACTCGAATAAATTTTTTAAGATTCAAAAAAAAAAAACGAACTTAAATTAAATAAAATAATAAATGTTTATGGATATTATATTTTATGTATATGTATGTATAAATGTGTGTGTACAAAATTAAATAATAAGAAAATAAATAAACGCAATATAACAAAAAAAAAAAGGGTTGTGAACCCCTGAATGAATATTATAGAAAAATTAAAATATTGAAGAATATGGAAAGTATATAATATCCTTAGACGTTAGTATGTACTCATATCATTTATGTATTAAAATAAAAACAAAACCTTGTTAGAAGGCTCATCATGTATTAATTTTCACAAAAACAACAACAACAACAACAATAATAATATTAGGTATAAATTTATTTATATTTTGTTTTAAAGTAAAATAATATAATATGTAGTGGCTAGAATGAGCTGGTATATGGTTTTGTATTTTTTAATGAATAACTAGAAACACATAATAATTTTATTATAAACAATGGTGAGCTTAAAGATGGATCTATATATAAATTTAAATTCAAATGAAATTAGGAAATATTAAATTTTAAATAGCTACCAGATTAATACTCAACACATATTAACCCACTGGTTGCCAGAGTTGCCATTTATTCGGTAATCATTTCATGCTGAATGAACGATTCAATATTAAGTTGGAAGGTCTTGTTATCCATCTTCATAATCTTCATTTGAATAATTTTCTACTTTTAATTTTGCTCTAAGGTTCAGAAAATTTGTATCTTAAGATATAGCGCAATTAAAAACAATGTTTTATATAGGGTACGACCTTATAGTTAGATTACGAACAACATTTTTAAAATTGGAAGTGAACCTAAGTCTTAAGTGTTGTCAATGACTTCATATATTCTTTGATTTTATTATGATTTAAGACAGCACAGACTTCCTGTTAAAGGACTTTAAGAAATTTAAACTCATAGAATAATTTTAATTTTTCAATCTTCTTTACAGAAACCCTCCAAACAGCTTCAGAACGTTTTATCTTTCAATATTACTCACTTTAACTCACACCTATCAATAAAGTAACAATAAATAGGTACTTTACTATTATTAAATAATTACTTTAGATTTCAAGTACCAGTATAATATTATAAATGAAAATTTTTGCAAAATACTTTAATAATTTTAATACTTAACAAATAATTGAATTCTTGATATTTAAGTATTTCTTAGTACTTGATTCCTCAAAAGTATTTAAGTATCAAAAAATGATTACAAAAGTAATTAAACTTAAAATTAAAAATTATTAAAAATTATTTAAAAATTAAATTAAAAATTAAACTTAATTACTTTTTAAATTACAAGTATTTATTTTAGATTCTTTTACTTATACTTAAATTTGTAAGTATCGTAAACCTAAGTAATACTGGTACTTGACAAAGTAATGAGTATCTGGTAATAAGTACTTTCAACTGTACTTAAGTACCATTTTGCTCAGTATTATGAAGGTTTGATATACCTATAATATTATTTTAAGCCAGATTATGTTGTAATACAAAATTTATAGGTCTAATCTGGTATAAAGTATTTCAATAATATAATAAATGGTACCTTGAAAATAATTGGTACTTGACAAAGTAATGAGTATCAGGTGATGGTATTTACAACTGTACTTGAGTATTTTTTTACTCAGTATTATACATATCTGATAATTTTAATTAAATTTATTATTTTAAAGGAAGACTGCGTTGTAATACCAGATTTATAGGTCTGATATGGTATAAAATATTTCTTATATAGCTTAAAACTGATATTTTGTGTTTTTTTGTTTTTATTATGCACACCACTGTACACAATATTAATATATTATTATGTATATAATTTTCAATTTAATCCTTTACAAGGATTAAAGTTTTCAAGTAGATTATTGGTTAATTTAATTTTATTACATTACATTATACATTATACAAGGAATGATTTATGGGGTGTTTAAATACATTTTCTAGTTTAATTTTCTTTTAAAATTTTCCTTTAGTTTTTTTATTCTAATTTTTTTTTTTAATTTTCTTCCTTTTTTTTCTGAAATTTTCCTTTATTTTAATATTCTTTGTATGGTTAGTGAAAAAAAAATTTTATTTTATTAAAGTCTAATAAAAAGTATATATATATATATATATCTTGAAAAATTAATTTCTTTTGTGAATAGATAAAGAGTAGTGCGCGGAGCTTGGTATTAAAAGGGTGTAAAAAAACTATAAGATGAGGGTGTGGTTGGTTTCAAGAAAAAAAAAAAAAATATTAAAATAGTTTTGAAATATTTAAGAATAGAAAACGGTATTAAAGAAATAATAATGTTTAGATAAAATTAAAAAAAAAATAAGAAGAAAGAAAATATTCAAAATTTTCTTATGATGCGGTATTTAATAAAAATATTTTCTTTTATACAAAGTTTTGTTCAATGTGTTAAAATAATTTTCTGGTTTATCAAAAACTATTTGGTTTTTTGGGTTTTTTTTTTGTCTTTGTGTTTCTTTCATTTTTTTTGGTTTTTTTTCTTATATTTTCAAAACAATTTATTCAATATTTTTGAAATAATATTATGAGAATTTTTATGGTTAAACTATAAAGTAAAAATAGAAATGAGATATTAGTTTTTTTTTTCTTCTATGGTTTTATATTTTATTTTTGTATAAAATTTAATTTGTTTTTAATGGATATTGACATGTAATCGCTTCTGTATTTTTTCTAAAAGGCAGAAGATAGGTTTTTTAAACATTTTATTAGTTTGATAAGATTGGGTGCAAAGGGAGAAAGTAAATAAAGTGTTTTTGAAATTGTTTATTAAGTACCTCATCAAAAACTGGAGTATTTTTATTAATTTTAATCAAGTAATTTTAGAATTACAACTTTGATCTGAATCTACAAAAATCGTCCTTCATTTAACCTGTTGGGTCTAGTAAGGTTTTAAATCAATAGATGAACACTTTATGTTTTAATTAAGTTATATTAAGCTTAACTAAAATTTTAAAGCAATTATTTATTTTTAATATCACGAATCATAGAGGATATTCCATAATTTAATATTACGAGTACATTCCAACACCATGGTTTTAATTTTCCTTACTGTTATTAATTTATATATCTAGTGTCCTGAAGGAGTCTAATTTACATTTCCTTGATTAATAAACCTTTACCTATACTCACTTCGTCGCCAAAACGCATTTCTAACCTACTTTTCAACTTATGTAACCCTTAAAAACCAAAGTGAATAAATTGCATACCTTTAGGGGCTTTTTATGTTATAATATCTTTAAAATAAACTTTTACAACTCAAATCTAAATTACAGCATCTACTACAACTGCATTACATCGATTTATGTAATATTATATAATATTGAATAAATTCTGAATATAAATTATTTATAATAACATTTAAAATTAATAATAAAATATTTTAAGTAAGGTAAAAAAAAAAAACTACGAACATTTTAATAGTTAATTTTTTGGGGTTTTTATTTTACAAAATGTATAAATTTTTTATATACGATTAAAAATATAATGTGGGTGGAATATTTTTTTATTAATTTATAAATACATAATATTTATAAAATAAAATGTTATGTTGTTATATTTTTATTTAGGTAGGTATATGTTAGGTTGTTAAAAATATTTGGGGTTTTATAAAATGTTTTTTTAAAGTGTATAAAAAAAAAAAAAAAATTGTACAAGTAATAAAAAATAGTTATTGTTTACACATGATTAAGTTATAAAACTTTTTTAATATTAAATAAAATATTAAACTTTTTTAATAAATTAAAACGTTAAAATAGTTTTTTAATTTGTTTTTGTAATTTAATTGATTATGTGGGAAAACAAAGAGATAATTATTATATAATTAAATTTTTTTTTTTTATTTTTGAACTTTGCGTAAAATAATTTAATTTAATTTTAATCAATTGAAAGTGTAATATTATAAAATTTTAATTTTTTAGAAAATATAATATTTAATATTTATTAAATACGTAATAAAGCAATTTAATGAAAAATATTAAATACCTACCATATATACATACAATAGTAAATATTACCTGATATTATAAAATATATTTGTATTATGTGTATTTAATTTGTAATGAAATATTTTTAGTGAATTATAATGAAATTAATAATTTTATTAAATTATATAAATAATTTAATTATTCAAATTTATTTTGTATCAAAAAAGCTTTAATCAGTTTTTGCTAACACTAAATTTGAAATTAAAATGTTCTAACACTAAACCATGATTTGTCAAAAATGTCAAAATTTGAAGTACTTGTCTAAGTCAAGTATTAGCTTTTTGGTAATTGTACTACAATTTTATATAAATGATTTTTATTACATATGTATACAATTTTTTTATTTAACATCACAATTTTAATAAAAAATAAGCCTTATAACAAAATTTAAATTTTATAAGATACCACATTTATTTATTTATAATTAGTACCAGGACAATACTTAATATTGCCTAATATTATTATAGTCCTTTGTCTATTTGGCATTTGGGCTTCTCAAATTAAATACTATTTATTTATTTATAATTCCAATATTGATTATTTTGTTTATGTTATATATTTGTATGTTTAAATTAAATTTGGTCACCATGGAGATTTGTAAGGAAAAATGATTTTTTCAATAGTTTTTTTCAATTATCGGGAATCGAAACCACACGCCTTGTTGCATATTTAAAAATTAAACAAAAAAACTTTATTCAGGAATTGGGATATCAAGTTTTCTCGATGGTTGAGGGAAATAGTCAACAAATTGTAATATCTAGAAATAACTATCAAATTTTGTAAATGCTAATACTGAACTAACTAACTATAATAGATTATTACAATGTAAAAAAATAATATAAGTTACCTCATTAGCTACAAAATTAAAATAATTGTAATTTCAAAGTTCAGTATGTCAAAGATTAGCTAAATTTAATAATAGAAGAATTGCATGTGCCTTAGACGTTCCGATATATTTCATGTTTTAAGTACATTAGATAGAGATAAAGGTTTTTTTTATAATTATTTACAGTATTTTTTAAAAGAGTTTTAATATTTTTTTATAAATTAAACAAAGAAGAAGTGTGCGCTCTAAATTCCATTTTGGAACCATTTTGCCTTCTTACAGAAAACCGATTTATTTCACCCTTTAACGTAGATTTATTTTTCTAGTTCTTTTCTAGTTCTTACTAATTAGTCAAATAAAGTGAAATCACTACTCGCGTAATATTCCACATACATTTCAGAATTCATTAATAATTTTGTCCAAAATCTAGTCATAGGTACACATGCTATTCCCCTATTATTTAGGTATTAATTTTAATTAAATATTTATTTTAACATGCTATTAAAGACTTAAACTTAAATTAAAATAAACTTCATAGAAAATTTTCATGTTATAATTTTAATATTAGCGTAAGAAACTTTTTTGTACTTCCTTCATAACTACTCAAGCTGTTGGTTAAGGTGTTACTTAACGTTCTACTGGATAAAATTAATACTAATGCAATATCGAAAAATCTTACCTTGGTTTTCAGTCAAACGTAATTCTTCTAATTAAATTGAGACTACCATTTTCTAAAGGATACATACATTTTCTAGAGCAATGCTAATGTTCATTACTTTTTGAAGCAAAAGCAATGCTTAAACACTTAGCTTGAGATCCTTTTCTAAAGAATTTTATTTAAAAACATTCCGTAGATAAAAATCCATTTTTATTTTAATCCATTTTACCAAAATCGTAGAACCAAATTTAATTTAATACAAAGTACAATTATTTTTAAGCACTAACAAATTAATCATTAATAATTTAACATAGTTATCTTTGTTCTCAACTAGATAATCTTGAAAATGTAAATTTAATAAAACAAAATTCTTTGAAATTAGTATCCAACGAAAATGACATCATCATTAACTTGACCATCATTTTTTTTTTTTTGTTTTAATTCACATTCATCTGACCATAAGAAGTAAGAAAAAGTTTCTATTGACCTTGTCCCAGCAATTGAATGTAATAAATTTTCTAATTTTTGTATGGAAATATTCTGAATACTTGAAAAACAATTTGTTAGAAAGAGAGAGAGACATAAAATAAAGTAGAAAATGAAAAGGACGAAATATAAAATGAGAAAAAGAAGAGGATAGAAAAAGAGGAGATTAAACAAAATAAATCACAAGATAATTAAATGTTAACAATTTTTGTTATTATAACGGTACATTCTCCCAACCATGTTTTAATATTTTTTTAATTCTTTTGTTTTATTCTTCTTCGAATTTTCCGTTTTTGTTTGTTTTCTTCCTCCAAAAAAACAGAAAAAAAGAAATTGTATTTCCGTTTCCCTAATATTTATTTCCTTGTTTTGTCTTTTGTTTTCGTTTATTTTTTTTGTTATGTTTGTTTTATTAATCGCTTTTGTTTTATCTTATATCTCATTTGGTTTGACTTAATCATTAATCCCTCCATTCATTAATCCTCAAAAACAGCTCTGTTCCTTTTTTAATATGGGAAGAGATGATGGATTTTTTAACTTCAAGATTTGCTCCTCTTTTTTTTCAATTTTGAAGACTTTCTCCCTTGAGAAAATTGGTTGTTTCCCCATCGGAGAAAGTATAAATATAACTGTAAATTTCGGAATAAAATATATTCTGCATCCAATAAGAGGAGATCTTATCTTTTGTCCTACGATTTAATTTCTATTCCAAGTAACGGTTTTCCAGAAATATAAAAATTATGTTATCATCAGTATCTTATATTTAAACGATTGTATCCTTTAGATTTTTTCATTCCTCGCAACCTCCTCATTTCTTTAGCATACACTTCATTTCTTCAAATAACTGTATTATTTTTAATATCTATGTTATTATCATTGAGGGAGGCTATATGAAGCCTTTCTCATTTTTCCGAATGTTTATTTTTCAAGTTGAAGTCTCATTATTTGTTAAAATTTGGGATTGCCGTCAGCCATCTTTTGACCTTGTCCAAAAACTGAAATTTTGTAAACAAAAACAATGATAGTAAGTTAAAGATAGTAAAGGAAGTGTAAGAATATAATAAAAATGTGGTGAAAAATGATTATAAAATAGACGAAAGAAAAGTAGACAAGGCAGGGTTAAATGAATGAGTTTTTTTAATTTTTTTGTTTTAGCGGTAGTTGCTCTTCAATTACATCGTATTATTAGACTTGGATATTATGCAATTTATTATATAGGTATACGTAGGTATATTGATACTTTATAACAGGATAAGATAAAAATCATTTAGGATAATAGATATTATCTGTATGTTTTAATTATACACTTAGTACTGAATGCATTGAAAGTAAAGGATTAGAGCAACAACCAGGGAAGGATTAAGATTATGGTTACTTACTAATAGTAAGTGACCTAAAATTCCTTAACAATAAACGATATGGCATTGCAAGCTTTTCTAGTGTAATCTACTTCGACATTTTTTAAATTATTCTCAGATACTGTGTAGGTATTTTATCCTCAGATACCTTAAGATAATATTTGTAACTGCGGATTTATATTTGATGGATGCTAATCATTGAATGAAATCCTTGATTTGAAATAAACGTTCAAAAGTTGGTCTAACTCTTTAACAGGTGTGTTTATTTTTCTCTGATGAAGCAAAAACCTTCATAATTCTTCTGGAATTCGAAACGCCATTTGAAGTGACAGATTGCTACTCAATTTAACCTCTCTTTTTTGAGGAAAAGTCCGATGGAAAGTCAAAAAATAGTCATAAGCAACCAAACGCTGTATAAAAAATGTATAATATCTCCTGAAAATTCTATCCTAAGTCTTAGTACGAGTTAAGGTAAATGTTGAGATATTTTGCAAAAATATTGTCTGTGTCAAAGAATGAGTTATTTATCTGGACTATAAGTACCAAAGAGCCACAAACTCATTGGAGTAAGAATAGGAAGAAAAAGTCTTGTAGGTAGTCAGTCATGCTCCTACACCTGGACAAACGACTTATTATTCCAACGTACCACGTCGAAAATTGTAAAATTTCCTATTTCCATTCCTGTTAATTAATTTTAAATAATCTCTTCCGGTTTTCCTTTCTTCTTGTGGGAGCAGAGGGGATATTTTATCTTCTTCTTATTTTGCTTTGTTCTAGCGATAGCAATGAATTTTAAATACAAAAATAAAGTAAGATAATCATCCGTGTATTCCGTGTATATATAGTTTAAAAGATACCTTGTATTATAGGATAAGCCGTTATAAAATCGTTTTATTGTAACTGAAGAGAAATGAAACATGGAAAATTAAATGAAATTTACCTCTACATGTATAATTATATTTATATAATATATAATACATTAAATATATAATTGTTCGTATCAAAGGATATCTTAATATGTTGTTGTTGTTTTCAAGGATTTCTTAGGAGAAAAAAACATTTTTCTTATTCTTCTCATTTTGTTGTTGTCGTTGTTTTTGTGTAATGAGAAAACTTAATACCATTTTAGTAAACTTTGTTTTCTTTTTTTTGCTCCCATTTGGTTGTTGGCTGATTGGTTGGGTTTTACTTTTGTGAGTTTGGGGTTAAATTGGTCTGGATTTTTTTCTTATTTCATTTTCATTTTTATTTCCATTTTTTTTTTAGTATTTTCTGATTTTTTTATTATTTTCTTCATCATTTGTTCAGTCGTTACCTCGTTCTTTAAAACTCATTCATTTACTTGTTTTTTGTGTTTTTAACAGTAAATTTTATTTGGAAAAACAGAAACCTCTAGGCTATATGTATCTTAAGATACCAAAATAAAACCAAAAAAAAAAAAGAAAGAAAAATTGGGCATAATGTAGAAAATGATCCCAGAAGAGCGTTAATGACGACAAAAACGATTAAATAAAACGAAAAATATACTCTACTTATGAGTTTTACTTATACTTGAATGTTATTACTGTTATTTGTTTTTTGTGATTTTATTTTTCGATATTTAGTTTTCTTGGTTGGTTGGCTTGGAAAAGGAATCAGAAGGGTTTGCGTATTCTGTTAAATTTAGCAATATGATTTAGGGGAACCTTTGTATGATTTATTGTATCTTTTTTAAATGCTTCGATAACTGACCTAAGGATTAGAAAGGCTCGGGCGTTCATTTTAAAACAAATGAGTATTGCAGTCTTTTGTCATCTTTTTCGTTTTTGATTCTATTGATTCCAAAATTCAAAATAGAATCAAATATTCAATCCTCCAAAGCAGAGATTAATAGAGTTCTATTAAAAATCCCAAGATATATACCTCAACTATTTTTTATGGAGATTTGATCTTAAACTGGTTTTCCTATTGAATGGTAAAATTGTCATTGCCCTAAAATGATCTTAATTTCTTCAGCAAGTTAATCTCACAGAGATATCAACTTAAATCTGAACCAATCCAATTAATCTAATTATTTAAAAAGTCACCGCAGATAAAGGCTAAAGGTTTTTTAAAAAACTTAAGGGCATATTAATATTATTAATTATTTTTGAAGTAAATTTACATGTTTTTCCAATTTCCCTTGGAAATAAAATATAAAAAGGGAGAAGTCATTCATTTGATATAAGTATTAGTAAAAATTGATTCATTAGTAAAAATATTCGTGAAGGCTGACCTAACATATCAGTTACCTTTAAAAGCTAGACCCGTAGATTATGTCTTCAAACACAAAGAGATGGAATCAAAATGCTTTTGCAGCTCAATTAAAAATTGCTTTCCAAAATGGCCGTTATTTGAATCCACAATTCTTCGGTAAATTTAGTGTTAGTGTTACTCTTAATATTTTACTCAATAATTAACTAATTTTATTTAAGATCTAGTCCAGTCACTGGAGGCATCAAATTTTTAATAGAAATATCCTAGATCAAAAACTTAAATTAATTGATATCTACTTAATTCACGACATAGTTATTTATATCGAACTAGTCAATGTTCTATAGTATGTAACATTCCTATTCTATTTAAATATGAAGAGTTTGCAATTTTTGAAATGTAATACGCTTATTATAAACGTGAAGAGGAGCACAACTTACTGAACAAAAACAAAGTCCTTCCAAGAGCCATTCCTGTAAAGAGTCCCATGCAAACGAACTGAAAATCTAATGATTCTCTGGAAAAAAATTGTAAAAACCTCAGTTTTATTAAAGCTAAGCGTAACCAAAGTTTGGAGACAGACAATATGCCAGACAATCGTGATCATCAACTTTTATAAAATTCTGGACCAAAATCTATAATCTTACTTCTCCATATTCTAGACTTCCTATTTCTCAATTGCAGACCTTATCGCTTCAATTTTAAAATTTTCCATTTAATTAATTGAAGCTTTAATTTTTAACATTCATATTAGCGCCGCGCATTCAATGCACGGTTGGAAAAATTTTTTAAGGACAAGCCTTAACTTTTTAAAAACTATAATTAAATTTATAAAAATCGCATTGACAAATTACCCTCACGTTATAATTATCAATTTTGTTTTTGTTCTCCAAAATATATGTCACCATTTTAGCCAAGACTTCTTTATTATCCACAGACATTTTTCCGAAGGAAATTAAGACTTTTGAATTAAAAACAAAAAGAATAAGAACAACAAAAAAAATTCTCATTATCAATATCCTGTGATCTAATACTATCAAAATATTACAATAATAATACTGATGGTATAGTTAGTTAAATAACTACTTCTGGTCTTTTATTTTATCTTTTAGTATCTAATCTTGGTAGTTGGTATAGTATTTCAGTAATATATACTGTTATTATGTATAACTATCATTATATAATATAGTACACTAGCTAATACCCGGTGCGCGTTGCTGCGCCTCTCAATGGAGGATTACTTGAAGTTGATGTTACTGCAAAAAGTTAACACAAAAATTACACACGGTTTACACATGTAAATTTTAAAATGTATGATGCAATCTTTTTAAAACGATTTTTCTAGGATTATTCTAGTCATTTTTGAAACTTTCTGTAATTCAAAGCAGTACCAACTACTTTCCAAAATTTGACATCATTTACTTGCAAAAAATTTTTATGACCAATCGTAGGACCGACTGTTAACAGACTCAACTCCAATTTCAAGTTCTGGGCAGTTTAGGAGTCTATTCGCTACAAACAAACAAACAAACAAACAAATAAACAAACTTTCGCTTTTATATATATAGATTATATACAATAAAGAAGGCAAAAACAAAAGACTTAGTTTCCAGATTAATTGTTAAAGATTTACTTAGACTTAAGGTACTTTTAGATACTGTGTTGTTTTCATGTCTTTTTATCTTTTTTTTTTTTTAATAATGAATTTTATGTTTTGTTTTTATTGTTTTTGTTTTTTTTTCTTATAATATATTATTTAATTTGTTAAGTTTTCTATGTAATTGTATATGTAATTGTATATGTAATTTTATATGTAATTGTATATGTACAGTTCATTTAGAAAATATTTCGAAAAAATTTTTAATCTTAAGATAAAAATAAGAATGAGAAGAGATGAGATTTTCTTCTTAACAAGATTGTTCTTAAGATTTTTTGTATTCGGTTGAAAGTTAGATTGAAAGATGGGTTTTTTTTTTATCTATTTTTAGAAAATTTCAAATTGAAAATCGATTTAAATTTTTATTTTCATTTTAAATTTTTTAAATAACATGTTTTTCAAAAGACTAAAACTGAAGACGATTTAAAATTAAAGAGATTTAAATCGTAGATGAAAATTTTTTACAATGAAACTATTGGTAAAAAATTTGGAAAAAAGTATTGTAATGAATATTAATGGTTATTAAACCTTTATTTTTAAGAGGAACATGGAAATCTTCGAAAGCGACCTAGCTGGGCGTAGTTCCAATATAGGTATGGTGCTAATTCAATATAACAACAACCTAAACCTTTTTTGAACCAAACTTTAGGGTAGAATCAATGATGTAAATGTAGAGCTCGGTTTCGAGATTAGGAGAATGTGAAATTGTGTTTGGTTACCATAAAATTCTGGAATTATGTTGGATGAGAGAAATTGAATTTGATATTAAGAAGAAAGACGTTAGTATTCTTCTTAAACTTTTCTGAATCGTAAACATATGCATTAGGGGACATATTTGACAGGATATATTTCCATATCCGAGATGATTCGTTTCACATTTCAGACATAATTCAATTAAATAATAAAATGATAATGCCCAAATCTTTATTTCTATGAGAATTCAGATAAATGAATAACTTTTAGGCGAGTTATTATTCTCTGCCCAACACTTCATGCGGTCATCTGCAAAGGCACATTAGTCTAATCCTCAGTAACATGTACAGTTTTATTTGCAATAAGTGATTAACAGATAAACGATCATTAAAGACAAATATCTATACTGATTAATTAAATACAAAAAAAAAGAACATAAACTATTAGAAACGAGGAAAAGTGTAGGAGAGTAGACTGCGTCAACTCTAGGACACCCGTATAACCGTAACATCGACATTATATCACACGGTTAGAAAGTCATATATTATCATCTAAAAGAAAATATAAGTTGAAAAACAGCTCTTCTAATCTCTTCCCCTACACTAACTATTTTTATTAAAACGTTGGCCATGAATTTTAATTACTATTTACATAATTTCAGACATACATTTATTAGGTATAGAGTAATGCTCATAAAAAGAAAAAGTTGTATGACAGCTACTCAAACCCATAACCGACCAAATTTTGTACAAAATTTGGCAAAGAACTAAAGTATTTTTGACAAAAAAACACCCAACTTCTTAGGGTATTTATAGGATAATGCTCTAATAAAAGAATAAGTTGTATGGCAAGTACCCGAAGAGCAAAGTTGCTGGATTTCAATAGCGGCGACGGCTATTGCATAAAAATTTTATGTTATCGTGGTGTTGGACAGAAGTTCGGGCAAACGAATGGATAGGCGGACAGACATGCATAGCTAGATTGCATTACTTCCCGAATCCTACGTCGATATCTACCCTCCATCCTTTTCTGCGTCACAAACGTAATGGTAAATTTAGTCTACCCTTTTGACCTATAGTCATACGGGTATAATGAAGGCAAAAAATTAAATTAAATTTTGAAACCAGTTGTGTAGTTTTAACTCCATTTTTCAAAACAAGTTTACTTATTTTGAAACACCAATGACCATAGTCTGAACAAGTTATAATTTAGAACTTTTCTATAATTCTATGACAAAACACTTCTACAAAATTTCCCCATAATAACACATCTTTTAAGCAAATTTTTTGTGGGAACCTGGCAATGCTTTTTAATATTCTTAGCTGCACAATTTAAATGACAACATTTTTCCAATATTTAGAATAAATTTTTATATCTTTTGTTTTATTAAGAACTATTATTTTATTTCTTAAACTATAAAATTGATTTTTCTGCTCGACTCCATTCAATTAAATTTTTGAATTTTTTAAAATAAATTTTCTTCTGAATAAATGTAGGTACAAAATAAAAAAACAATGAAATATTTTCACGAATTGTTTAAAACAATAAATGAAATAAATAAAAAAATACAAAACTTTTTAAATTCTTGAAACAGAAACATTTTTCCCTAAATTCATTTCCGACATTTACCGTTCTTGGAATTTGTACAGATTTATATATTTTGTTTGAAATAGGAAAAAACGTGTTTTAATTTTTAATTTTATATCTTTAGATTTTTGTTTTTTGTATCTTTAAAAATAAAACTTTTACTATTATAAATTTTATTAATCGATTTCGAAGAAAATTTGTACGATGCAATCATTTTCACTGCAATATTACGGATGCCAGCGGCAGTAGGTAACAGATAACTAGGAAATACAAAATTTCCAAAAATATTTCTTCACACAATTCCTTAAGTGTGATGTTTTTTTATAATTTTCTATAAATATTTAAAAATATTAATAAAAATCAAAAGATGTCTGAAAAATTATACTCAGAGGGTGTTCAGCGGTTGACTTTTTCGTGTAAATGATTGTGGTGCAATATTATTAACTTACATCATATTTTCTTTTGAACTTATCAGGCTTTTTACATACCAATACTCCTTATATTATTATACATCAGTACCTCCTTCTAATTAGGCCAGGTCCGAAATCAGATGGAACCGCTTCATGTGAAATGTTTGGTTAAAATTCGATTCTCTAGGCTGCTGTGCTAATTAATTCTTATTTAAGAATAAGTCACCTAGTTCAGCACAATCGAAGAATAAAGTTATACCTACTCTCAAATTTACTTTTCTGAGAGAGTTCTATTTTCGAAAATCTCGAAATCTATTTTCCACTATTACAATTCTTTTCCTATTCCACATTTTGCAGCAAGAATTAAAACAAGCAGTAGGTAAGTATTTTTGAAGGTGTTAAAAATCATTGCGAAAAATTCGATTAAAACAAATCTGTGAAAATTGGAAAATTCGATTATTTTTAAATATTTTAACTTTTAGTATTTTCAATTACGAGTATTTATTTCGATTTTAAACAAAATTAAAATAAAGAAAATATGTTAGATTGTACTTCAATCTTCAGAATGGAAGAACAAAAAAAAAATAAACTAAAAGGGTGTTAAAGATTTAAAAGAAAATTGGAACATTCATCGCCAGTCAATGCACCTTAGACGATGTTTGTTATTTAAAGGGTTTGCTAGGTACTTAAAACAATTTTAAAAGAAATTCCTCAAAACGTCTTGTTTTAAGAATACTCTATTTATTAGAAAATAAATGCATTTTAAACACAATCCAGCTGATTTATAACAGCTTTACTTAATTTAGAAAATGTGTTTTTAAGCAATAAGTTGCTTTACGAATAAATGCAAAATCTCTAAATACTGTCCAAGCTTTTAGGTTAAGTCCTAGTGTATTTAGGAGAATCGTATAATGTGCACTTACATCAAGCAAGTATTTTTTAGTCTATATTTAACTGTAAATGCTTTTTAAATATCATAATATACAAGTACTTTTAATCCACCAAAGGTATTAATTATCGAACTAACACGGTGATGACTTCTTGACGCCTATAAATATATAAGATATTCCAGATCAGTTACATCGTAAGTTAAACTAATCAGAATACCTTAATAATCTTTACACTGTAGGATACCATGTTCGGAGACCACCTGACAAATATCGAATTACGGAATTGTATTCAAGAGCTTATCTCAAAAACTATTGCAAATAAAACCTTTCAATTCGGAAAAAGAATGTTCCGTCATGTTCCCTTTATTTTTCAAATGCCTGTAGCAAGCATTTTCTCAAAAGATCCTAATATTCATAATGTCCAATTCTTATGAGTTTAACAGGGACATTTTCAGTTCCATTTTTTTTAAATTTATTCTTTGTCATAAAACTAATATAGAAACTTCTCACTTCGTCTAGGACCACACGCACTTTAATTTTTAAAAATACCATAATATTATTTATGCATATTATTTATGCCTTGCATTTATGGTGAACAATGAAAGAAATAACCAAATGTCTGAATAGTTGTAAGAGAATGCAATATTAGTTGACATTCTGTTATATTTGTATTACATATAACTATGCCCATTTAATATTTAAGTAAGTATATAATATATATATGTATAATATGCATTGTTCATACAAAAAAGAATAAAAAAAGGACAGAAAATGTATGCTAAAGGTAAATTTGTCTTTGTTATTTAAAAAGTCACTCAGTTTATTGTTTTAATATTTATTTAAATGTAAAAGTTTGTTTGTACTTTGAGGTAAATTTTTTAGTACATATCTTTTGTACTCATCCTTAAGATATTTTGTTTTAAAGTGAACAGTTAATTAGATCAACATAACAGTTCATATTATTATTGTACTTCTTATTTTATTAATTTCCTGAGTTTTTTAATGAATGTCTCTTACATCAAAAGCCTTCAAATCATTCAAAAGCAATTAAGGTCCCCAAAAATAGTTAACTTAGTTCTCGAGAAATTTTAATTTAACTTGCTAAAATAATTGAGTTTTCACTTAATTCTGATATCAGGGGGCTTTTGAGTTAGTCACGTCTCCGAATTTCTCTATGATTTCATTCAAGAGCAACTCTTGTTATTCCAATTATGTGCTTTTTAGAGTGTATCCAACTACCCAGCTCTACTTTTTACGCTTAATTTGAACCATTACTAACAAGTGTTAACTGCCATTTACTTCCAGCTGCACAGGTTTATCCTTGTTTAGGGTCTACATATTTAGCATATTCTTCTATGACATTTATTTACGAGTACCTACTAAATTTTAGATGAATTCTATACAGTCACAAACATTAGCAACAAAAAACAAAAAAACGGATTCTACCAAATTTTAAGAATTAATACATATGGCCACCTTATTTAGAAAAAAAATCAGATAGAAATCATCCAACCGTTTTAACAAGGAAAAATTAGAAAAAGAAATAAAGTTAACAAACATTTAAATTTAGAATATATTTTTTTTATACTTCTGCATACTTAATTTTAACTTTTTCATTTTGATTCTTTATTGAAGAATTAAATCCTTGATGAATCCTTAATTGTGTAGAGATATATTATTTGATATACTAAATTAAATACTTTGAAATGTATTGTAGTTCATAAAATGTTTTGAATATTGTATTTTAAATTTTTATATTAGAAATGTTTCACACTTTAGAAACTTAAGGAGTTGTAAGGCGCTTGCTTAAATGCTCGAGATAATGACATTAAATAATAAAGAGCTTTAAACCTAAATTAAAATTATACTAAACGTTGAACTTTAATATGAAAAGCACGCATGGTTAAACGGTGCCTCATGTGCCTGTATTTCATATGTCCGTAGTGTCATCCCTAATTTAATAATATGCAAATTTCCTAAATTATCATTTGACTGTATTTCGTGATTGAATCGAATATTTACAGTCAATACGGTCATACAGTCGTGTGAAAATGATATACATTAACATCTTTCTCCTAAATATTCCATCCGATTTCTCTCATTCCGTTTCAATCCAGAATCCTATATTTTCCAAACTCAATTTCCAATAACCCTTTCCCATATTTTATCCTCTAAACCAAGCTGTTCATTTTGTATCACAGGTCTCTTCCTAAAGTCTGTTTCAAAAAGGGTTGTGGTTTTGTTGTATTAAAGTTGAACTAAACCCAACTCCAATTGGTGACTTTAGAAGCTTGTCCTCATAAAAAAAAAACCATCTAATGATGAAAAACAGTTAAATACAAAGTAGTCAAATGAAAAATAGTCTTGTGATACTATTTAATCCTTAATATTTTATCCAAATGCGATTTTAAGCTTTTATAGAATTTTAAGTAAGACTTCGAGTAAAATTGAAAAATTGATTTCGAATTTTGAAAATATTTAACATTGGGATTTGTTATATATAACCACCTTCATATTGATGTTGTAAAATATTTCTCAAATGATAATCCAAGTGAATCAAATATTCATGACTGGGTTTCATAGTCAAATTCCAGATCTTTTGTTGGGAAAACCATATCTAAACCTCCCATCACAATTTAAAAAGCACATTTAATTAAAATCCAATAAAATATAGAATCTATATGTTTGAATTAAATTTTTAATATTTTTTTAATATCTTAAAACACTTGAAAATCTACTGAGAGTACCTAGCTTTACCTTCTAAAATCCTTTTACTTTTTTTAATTATTATGTATATAGATACATAATATACTTATATATTTTATATGTATATAACACAAAAAAGGAGAATAGATCACCTGGAGCTAAAGTATAATAATATATAAAATAAAAGAAAATTTGAAATTAATTCTTATAAACAACAATTGAACACCTCTAATTAAATTCGATTTCATTTTTTTTATTCTTTTTCCTTAATTCAATTATTTATCTTCTTATAATCACTTCCAGATATATTAATATATATATATGTACATTTATAAAATATATGCATGGATATATATATAATATATATAATAAAAAAAAACGTGTATGTAATTATATTTTTATTGGTGTAACAATTTTCTTCCTTTAGGTATAACGCCATTGTAAAATTTAAGTGAATCATCCCTTCTCATTATTTAGCTTTAAGATATTATGTGTAATAATGTTTTTAACACAATTTATTTTATTTTTTTTTTTGTTTTTTTTTTTTGCTTTCCCTTTAAACATAAATATTTAACACTTTAAGTACCGATTAGATTCTTCTTTAGGAAGACAATGTTTTAACCCTTGTTCCTACATGAGAGTTCTCTTTTTTGATTTAGGTGCATTTTTGATACACTGACTGAAAGAATCAAGGAAGTCCAGGAAGTACTTATGCCACCTTAACTGAAAATTGGGGTACCAATAATAAGTCCTCACCTACGTAACCTTTAAAAATTTATTCGCCCTTCTTTGTGTTTTTTGTA
This sequence comes from Dolichopus griseipennis, assembly GCA_963082915.1. Taxonomy (NCBI): domain Eukaryota; kingdom Metazoa; phylum Arthropoda; class Insecta; order Diptera; family Dolichopodidae; genus Dolichopus; species Dolichopus griseipennis. The sequence goes on from OY720443.1 coordinate 82,930,655, forward strand.
TGTATTAGTTAATAATTGCATCACTAATCGACTGAGCTCTGGATAGGTAATCTGTCTTCAACTTATGTGCAAGTCAGAGCTCTTTCCTTTTGAAATTTATTTAAGAATTTTACTTTTAGAATAATACTTAGGTGTTTTAGAGTAATTTTAGTTATATATAGACATGGTATTACTTGAATAATAGAAGCTGTTTGTGTTTACCAATGCATCAATAATCAACTGAGCTTTGGATAGGTAGTTTGTCTTCAACTTACGAGTAAGTCAGAGAAACGTCTCTTCAGATATGTTTAAAATTTGTACTTTTAGAGTAATACTTAGTTCTTTTAGAGTAATTTTGTTTATAGTTAGGCATGGTATTAGTTAAAAAATGGAGTTAGTGAAGAATTTTCCAAGTTGAAGACGAAGTGAATCTAATGACAGTGGGATAATACCTGAATATGTATCGTGTTAATTAAATATTTCTCACTTATCTATATCCATTTAATAGAATCTTTAATTTTTTTCACGTCTTAGTATTATTTGCAGATAAAAAGTGAATTTTCAATAAAGAACGAAGAGCTTTTATTCAATTTTTAACACTTAAATTTTCTTTAAAAAAAAATTATATTTTTTTTTTTCAAATCTTCTTCTTTTTTTTCTTTATTATAAACGTTTAAACGTTTATCCTGTAGGTCCTGACAGAAGGATATTATTCCTTATTTTTGTGTTTTCTTTACTTTTATTTTTGTTTTCTGTTTTTTTTTTGTGTTGCAACACAAAATGAATATTTTCTTCCTCTTAAGTTCTCATCACTTCCATTTTTTCACTTTTTTTGTTTTACTTCTTATTTTTTACTGTTCTTTTCGTTATTTTTTGCTTATTTTTTATATTTATTGCATTTTTTAGTTGAGTGTTGTACAAACAAATTTATATACGTATACCTATACTTGCATGTTATGCGTTACATTGATGATGAAATTGATGAAAAACAGTTAAGTGGATAATACATATAAGTAAAAGTAAAAAAACGAAGTGGGAGTAGCAAAAAAAAAAAATAACTATTTAAACTCTTGAAAACAATAGGAGCAAAAAAAAAGGACGAAGAAGAAGAGCAAATGAATTCAAGTGATGAATACATAGAAAATATAAAAGAATAAATAGAAAAAAAAAACAGGACCTATTCGATGAACCAATATTATTATCCTTTTTTTTTCCTCTAAGGATATTAATGTAATATCTGTGTCTGATAATGTTAGAAAAGAGCTTTGATCAGTTTTTTTTTTTTGTTTTTATTTTTTTTTTATGCAGGTCCTTTTCAATCTTAGTTGATTCTATTTTTCCTACTCTTTCTTTTTATTGTTTTTATTATCATTCATTTTCTGTTCTTGAAAGTATTATTGAAAAGATTCTTTTCATTTTCATCCATTTAAAAATCATTAACCATTTGCTACTACTTGTAAGATAGTTCTTTATCTACTCTTTTTACCTCTTAAAAGTTTACCATTACACCTTCTATGATATATCTCCACCTATAAAGATCATTATTTACAACAATTGAAAAAAAAACAAAGAACAACTTAAAGGAAATTAAAGAAAGAAATTGTTAAAAAAATAAACCTGAAAATAAAAAATGGCGGGAAAAAATATTTAAGAAAAAAAATAATATTATAAATTATGTATTGATGAAAAATAACTAAAAAAATAATAGATTGAAAAGAAAGTATCTGTTTTAAAAACATTGGTATTAAATATATTTAAGTAAATAAATTCAGTGGTCAGTTTGTTTTTTTTTTTTGTATAATTTGATGGGAGCAGCCATTAAAATAAGAAAAAAGACGTTTAGATTTAAAATTAAAGAGGAATAATAATGAATCATTTGAAAAATATTTATTGGTGTAAGATTGTAAGTTTTAAATTAAGATGTAAATAAAATGTAATGTAAGTAATAACAATTTGTATTAAAGTTTTTTATATTAATTGAAATTTTAAAATGACTGCAATAAGAACATTTTGTGGAAGCACACAGTTATTGCAAGTAGTGTCCTACATTATGTGCAACTAGTTTTTAAATGTAATATATATATTTTTATGATGGTATAAGTATTGGTAATCTGCATGACAGCTAAGTTTAAAAACCCAAATTTTATAAATAAAATATTATAAATTGAAACTTCCAAAATCCACAAGCATCAACATCTAAATGGATCAAATCCAAACTTTAAAAATCCTAACATTTAAATCAAATTAATAAACTAGGTAATATAATAGAATATATTGCCCAAAGGTATCAATGATATAAATATTGTAGTAATTAATATAATGTGGCGTGCCGCAGACACCTCTCCAAACCTCTGATTTAAACAAATTACTGGAACCCTAATTGTGTATCCAACGTTCAAATCTCTCCTAACTTTTTTTAATAAATAATAAGTCGGCAATAAGCTTTTATTAAATGCCTCTTATCCATATAATATTCCGGAAAAATTTTGAATCTAACTCTAAAATTTGACCCAATTCAGAATCTCACGAATACAAAAATATTTAAATTTCCTTGAAAAACCTAACCTAAACCTTTCATAATCTTTATTTTTAAATAAAACTGTAAATAAAACTTTTTCCTAACTATTTCAATAACAAAGTGAAAGCTGCCTCTCCCAAACCCCACTACACATATTATATTCGAACACTGATATTATATTATTATATTGAGTAACGGAAATATTGTAACAACAACCCTCCAAAAATTGAACTTTTCCAAATAATATATATATAAACTATAAGGTATTGCATCCTAGTTATTTTTAAACAAGTTACGGAAACGTGAGAGGAGAATTAAAACACACAAAAAAAAATAATAATTTTTTTTATTTGAGCATGTTATGAGAATGTCTCCGAAACTTATAAAATATGGAACTTTTAAATTTTGGTGGAATTGTGCTCTGCTGTATGTTCCAAAAATTTTGAAATGAATAAAAGAAGTGGTTCAAATAGCTGTCACATGCCTCCTAATGCCAAACTTTCGTTTCGGGCATTCACAGGATTGTTATTATTTATATTAAGCTTCCATGTCTTCAAACTTAAAATGTATTAACTTTGAAGCAGAAACCTTATTATCTTTTGCTTTTTAATACATAGTTCGTAGTACCTATTTGATTTCCTTAATATTCAATTGCATTTGCAACATTAAAGATTAATTTCAACAAAGACATCTTAAGATTTTTCCAACTAAACATTTCTGTTACTTAACACAGATACTTATATACTCGTAGATAGCTAATAATATATTTCTTCAATTTAAAAATAAAATGATTATATTATTTTTTTTTTCACTATAATTCTCTTTCTCTTTCTATTCTCTTTGTTTTCAAACGAACCCTCGATTTATATCTTTCGTTGCACTTTAATACTTTTCAAAAGTAAATATTTTTCTTAGTGATACTTCTTGTCTTTTATAAGTAAAATTTTATTTTATTTTTCAAATTTTCACTTTTATTGCACCCACAATGGTTTTCCATTACCACCACCACCAAAAAACAATAAAATCTATTTCCGTTAAGTGTGAGTTCAGGAGATCAAAATATATACATATAGAGAAAGAATTCAAGAGTTTATTTTTAGTTGGTTTTAGAGATGCGATGACAAGTACTTTATGGAACTCTGATAATTTTATTGTAATATCTCTTGTATTCTTTCACTGGATATAGTTTTTCCACTGGATGATGTTTATCTTAAAGTCCCTGTAAATTGAAAAGTTCTGAAGGATACAGCATATAGAGAATATAACTGTAGAATAATGACAGTTAATATAACATTAAAAATTGGAGCAAAGGATATAATAAGGATCTTGTAGATATATTTAGTTTATTATAAATGCAGGATTAAATATTTAAAAGTATGTATGTAGTTGTAATTTTTAAAAATGGAAAACTTTATGAATTTATAATTGAAGTCATTTTTAAATGAGCAAATTATATCTGTGATATAGAACCTAATTAAAATTTTTAAACATTAAAAATACATCACAGATATTTTTCTGCAATTTTTTAATGAATTTGCTGAATACTCTACTGATACTCCAATGGTAATTCATTGCATTTTAATATATTTAATGGCCATTCATTGTGATTAATGCATATTTGAATCCAATAAATGAAAATGAAAATTGGTACATATTAAATAGGTTTTTAACTAATTTTAAAGAAATTTTTATCTTAATGATGCATTATAATTTTTTAGAGATCTATGTTAATTAAAGGTGAATTCCTCACTTTAATAACAACCTGTCACTGTTATTCCTCGCTTTTATAACAGTGGGTCTCCGTAGACTCTCCAAACCTTTTAGAAGGCATTGATATTTCATTTTAAATTTTTGACAAAGTTAAAGCTACGAAGCATATAGTTGCATTGGCAACCAACAGTTTGAAGTTTGCGTCTAAAGTTAATATTGTCTTCAGATACATTACTTTTACTTATAAATTTGATGTGAACATCAAAATGAGTTATTTGAATATAAAAATGCTTAAGCAATGGACAGTTTTATTTCTAATACACATAGATACTACATAGCAGCTAATTACATAACATTAATATAAACTAGACTCTGGTTTAATATACTTGTAAACCACTCTGGACTCCATTGTTTAAGTGTTGGCCATTGATGAGTTTGATTTAAAGTTTGTGTTAATTTTTAATTCACTAAGTTTAATTAATTATAAACTTTAAATTTCCTATACTTAAATACAAAAGAGTCCCAGTTTTAAAAATAATTAATATTCATTATTTTGAGACTATTTTTATAAATAACCCCACTTTAAAGTAATTGAAGTAAAAATATAATCCTCCTGAAAGTATGCAAAATTTACAAAATTTTTAATTTTGAGAGACAAAGTATATACAAACACATCAAAGACTCAATATTATATTATGTACATTATTTCCTTCATTTCGAGAATGTATACATTTCACTAAAAATTCTTATTCGCACACAAGCATACAAATTCTTATATTTAATTACTTATATACTAATTTATGAATTTATTTAAGAATATTGTTTTCAAAAAGCACTTTCACCACTGCTTCAATTAATTTTCGCTTCATATTATATTGCTACAAAATATATATTAGTGCATTAATATTATGTATATATAATATTATATACATTAAATTATTATATACAAATTATTCTTTTAACTTTTGATGAAATCTCTAAAAATTTATCGAGACAGAAACACTGCAGTCAAAGTTAAATGATTCTGACCGAACTTATTAAAAATATTTTATAGTATTAAACGTGAATTTAACAATTTTCTTCTGTGGTAAAAAATTGCAAACTGAATACTTTTGAATTGAATACAAAGTTAAGTGGAAAGAGATCGCAGTGAAGAAATAAAAAAGTGAAAGAAAGATATTATTTTCATTTTATATAATGAGAAATTGCAACGTTTAGTAACAAATTTAACTATTCATTATTTGCTGGGTTATTTTCTATTTCTTTCTAATTTCTTTTTCTGTGAAATGAAATTAATGATTGTGATATTAAAGTAAGAAATTAATTAAAGACATGGCAAAATTATTGGGTTATTTGTACTATATTGAAGGATTGAAGGATATTGTACTGAGTTATATCGGAGGATTTTAAATTGTAGAATAATTTGATACGAAGTGGAAAAGTTTGACAGAATCCCTTAATTGCATTTCGTCCTACTTGTTAATAGTGTACGATAGACAATAACTATGCCTCACTGAGGTAGATAATGATTGGGATTCTTGATATAGGAGTTATAGTAATAACAAAGTTGATGGACCAAGGCATGGTCTTTTACAACTTTATTAATAATTAGTCTATAGATCATAAAACTTTCTGATTAGAGTAATTAATATGGCGACGCTCGGTCAACCTTTGATTGTTGATACACTCCTCAATATTTCAGGCCGCTGTTGTGACATAGCACCTAAGTTTATTATAGCTCACGACTCATGACATATCATCTTTCAATGAAGTTTAAAAAATAACTTTAAAACAGTCTTAAGTTGGACTTATTTTAAGAAGAGCAGCAAGCAACTAAAACTTTTAGAGAATTTACCGTTAGATGTCGAATTTACTTTTAATATTTATCTTATAATTTTTTATCACAGTATGTACGTATGCGTACGTGTGGTAACTGTAAATTTTGTTTAATTAAATCGAAAAATTAAAATCAAATCTCATTATACCGAATATTACTTTTCCATGTTCACACTTAATCATGATGTATTCCCTACAAATTTATCCTTTGCAATAATTATTTAATTCAAATTCTTCTTCTTCATCAAAATACACATACACATATATTATCAACTAACATAATATCTACCATGTTCATATACATACTACTTAAAAAATTTCTCTTTAATCACCCGTCTAATTCATTCATTTACCAACATCCCTAGTCTTTAATAAAAGATCAAAATTTAGTTTATTCAGAAGTCCTTGCAATTTTACTTGAAAACACACACTATTACAAACATTATCTAATATTTACATATAGAAAAGGACGATAATAACACATTATAGTTTTGCTTTTTAGAAATTCTCAATATCAAAATGCTAATCCTAATTAATATCATGTGATTAAAATCACCTTAGAGCTAAATTTTTAAATTATTTATTAAGAGTTGGTATCTATTCATCATGGTACTGATGTCTGGTGGCTGCTAACTGTTATATATCTTAGTGTCTTTATAGAAAGAAAGGAACTAAACATAAAAAGAGAAGAAGTATATAAAGGTATGTACATTAAAATAAAAATGAAAAAAAAAATTGTTAGAAATTTGTTTCAAAGGACTTATAAGGATATTTTACAGTATTTTTATATGCAAGCTAAAGGGTGTGTAAATTCGAATAAATCGAATTTTAAGACATGTTAATAACAATTTTAATTTATTTTTTGAAGAATTTTGTTGAATTTAAAAAAGCAAACGAATCCCAAAATAAGGAAAAATGATGAGTATTTAAATTAATGAAAATTGTGTGCTTTCAAAATTTACTGTTGAGTACATTTGCACAAGGTACAAGGCTCCTGCAAGGTTTTTTAAACTTTATTTAATATTAAATTTATATTAAATGAATGCTTTGGATTTGAAAATTTTTGAATTCTAAGTTTCTGATTTACACTTATAAATTTAAGATAGCTATTGCATCAATTAACACTTGTAATTTTGGTTATTACAGTGATTATAAATATTAATATATTCAATTTATTTAAAAAAAAAATTTTTATTTCAAAAATTAAATAAATATAGTTTAACCCATTGCCTAACATTTCCAATTTTTTTGATCATTGCGTGCTTAATGATTGGAGGGTAGTCAATTAGATTAAATTTGGGTTTTTAATATTTTATTCATATTTTCATGAAATTCTGTTTATTTACAGTAAAGTAATTTTATGAATATCTATACACTTCTGAACAACTTTTGAACTACTTTTGAACTCCAAAATAGTTCTAATAATGGAGGAATTACGATCTGTTGAATTGCGGCATTCCAAAGTTAGTTGGAACCCAAAAATAAGACAAATTTAAAAAGAGTTTTTAAGAGGACACTCTCAAAAAAAAAAAAAAATGGTATTTTTATATATAAGAAACGAATAGGTATTATAAATTATAATTTTTCAACGTTTTTTTGCAACCACACTTTGGTTACACTTGGGTCGTATAAAAATGGATACTGCTCAGAATAAGGAAACCATTTTTTGACCTGAGGTAAAAGCCATTTTTTCTAAAACTGCCTTTGCTGATTTTTGTTACAACTAACGAAATTTTTGACAAAAACCAGACACCATATGTCGTGTTGTTATATTTTGAAAATATTTAAAATCGTTGTAACCATAGGAACAAAACTAGAAATATGTTTAAAATATGATTAATTCTATCATAAGATCATCTTAATCCCAATGTTTAAGAAAATTCGTACTGACACTAAAAAATTGGCAACCCATTTGTTGATATTTAACTTATTATGATCTTATATTTCATATCTTTTTCCTGTTTACTAAACAAGATTATTGGCCTGCTGTACCTATTCCAAATGATTTTTAATTTCATGCCTTGTGGAAAAGACGATGCCAAATTTCTCTGCAAGATGTATCTGTGTTTTCCTAGCAATATGTCACTGCGATTTTGTATACCCCTATCTCTCGACGTACAGAATAGATGTTTGTTAGGTTATTTCATGTCGCATATGCATATGTAAATGATGTCAACTGGACAGATGTATATGTTTATACATTAATTTTTATTTACTACTAAGCTATAGATTATTTTTGGGAACACGATAGGTAATATTTTATATTTTATTTTTTTATTAATTATTATTTTTCTATTTTTAGACTATCAGATATTTAATTATAAGTTATTTTTATATAATTTTATATTGCTTTATACTATTTATTGAGTTTACCAGCCAGGGATCGAACCCGGGACCTTTCGCTAGCAATTCCGGCGCCACAACCACTGCCCCATCAGGTGGATATTTCATATAAATCTTCTTAACTATCAACAACTATAAAAATTTTGAAAAAAAACTCTAATTGACTTAAAGAAAACACTTCTGTTACACTTCCAACTATAATCACTTCAAAATTATTTAAATATTTAATATCTACAGTATAATTTATGAAGGACATTCTTGTCCAAATGACATAAATCTGGTTCAAAACCCAAGATGATATTAAACTTTAATAAAAACCCAATTTTAAATTTAAACAATTTCTTAATTTCACAAATTTAACGGATTCGCTATATTTTAGGAATTATCCAAGATTTAAAAAAAACACATAAAATTGTTCAAAATAGAAAAAAAGTTGAGGAAATCCCTTTAAAAATATGGAACAAAAAAAGGAGGAAAAAAAAAAAAAAACTTAGAGTGTAAGACCACATAAAACATTTAATAGACCTAATAAAAAAATACGAAAATTCTTTTGCTTTAATAAATTCAAGTACTGAACCATTAAGGCAACAATTTTTTTTACGATTATTTTAATCAGCATTATTTATAGGTACGTAACGTATATAATATTAAAGGACATGGGCATATCCTATTAAATTTATATACCAAAAAAATTCCTAAAATATAAAAAAAAAATTAACATTATATCTATCTCTTTCTATTATACACACATTTAAAAAATGTATTTATGACATATATATAAAATGAAAATGAAAAAAACATACAATCAAAATAATTTCTACTTAAATTTAGTATTTTTTAATATATATCCTGTTCCAGGATATCCCTTTTTGCTGAATAGCTATATCTATATATTTATAAATATATATATATATATATATATATAAATATACATTCATAACCTAAATTTACTTGCAATATATAACCATATTGATTACAGGACATTTTATATAATTTAGATTTTTAACATTTGTTAATGTGTGTGTGTGTGTAAATATTTTATGTTTTACTATTTAATGTTTTGAAAAGTAACTGTCATTTCCTGTCTATACATAATTATTATGTCCTCCGGCGATTTTTTGGGAAAACTCTCCTCGTATAGGGATTTAATGATATTAACTGGGATATCATTTAAAATTATAAAAAAATGAAATGAAAATTAAAAGAATCATTTATACTCGTATATTTCAAAAATAAATAAGTAATCCTAGAATATCCCAATAAAACACTTTAAGATCCCATAATATATATTATACTATATAATATATATACTTATACATTTGTATATAAATATAGAATGTGTTGAAAAATTTTATCTTGTTAAGAGAAAATCTTTAAAATGCACCCATTAAATTTTAAAAGAGGACGATATTAAAGATATATTTAAAATAAATTGGTTCAATAAAATTTTAAATTAACTGTTTCGTCCATTTTTTTTTTCAAAGTTTCACGTAGAATACCATGAATAATAGACCATGAACTAAAAGTTGCATTTAGAACATTTGTAACCTTGAATGGAATCAAAATTAGTTTTTTAATGCAACAAAAAGCGATGACTTTAGATAATCAAATAACTCGCAAGATTCGACGACAATATCCTAGATTTACAATTTTGCTCCTAATTTGAAGTTCCCATAATCTAAACAATCTGAAACTTAATAAAAGCCTTGTGAAGCAAGGCTGTCCAAAAAAAAAAATCCCGATGCGCTATTTCACATTTAACCCTAGGCATTATTTTTAAATTGTAATGGAGGAGTAAAGAGCCCCAGAGGAATTATTTCTTATTAAATGTCTAATAACATTTCGAGGTGTTTGTTACATGGGGTTTTATTTCACGAAGCCTAATTTGAAGTATAAAGTGCCACAGTAAAATAAACGTTGAATAATGAAGATATTGGGTAATCAAATGCACAAGATTCGACAAAAGTGTTTTAGATTTATAGATTTGCGTCAAGTTCAAGTTCACCATCCTTTAAACAATCTGGTTCAAAATAAAACGCCTTGAATTAAGGACCTGCGAAATAATAAGTTCTAAACCATAGTTATTTCACACTTAACACCGAGGTGTTATAGTTTATTAGTATCGCAGATTGAAGTCGAAATAAGATCCCAAGGACTTTAATTCACAAAATCTCATTTTGCTGTACCCAAAATAAAGTACAGAGTGCCAGCTATAATAGAAGGATAAAATATCTTCTAAATAATAAAATCGTTATATACCTATACACATATCATTAAAGGATCTCTTTGTAATCACATTTAATAAAAAATCAAATAATAATCTGTCCAGGAAAATAAAATAAATTTCAAAACAAAAATATCATATAAAATCAAATGAAATAAAATAAAATATATAATATTCCTTTATATGAAAGATACAATCTATTGCATTATATATACGAAACTTGTTAAATAATAATAGGTACATTTTCTACACGATTAAATCTATAAAGTAAAAGATGCACAAGTCCACACCACAGCCTCTTACATTAAGTCCATTGTATGATCTGTAGTCTGTCTTTTAAAAACAACAGGACTCTAATATGACAAAAAAAAACTATATAAACACCATTGGGATTGTCTCATCCTTAATCTACATTTTTTTAATCAAAAATCTTAGTTTCATAATGTCTCGTCCATGTTCAGTCGGTTTGTTTTTCCTTATCAAATTTTTCATCTACTCAGTATTGCCTTTAGTTAGTTTCATTTAATAAACTTTGTCTTTTAATTTGATGACCTCTGTATGCTTCTTCTAACATCGTCTGTCGTGTCGTCTGGATTCAGACGACACAGACACAAAAAACTGCTATAAGAAGAAAAGATTACTTGATAACTTTTAATTTGTGAAATCTGTTATGGTGCAGGATTTATTAAGTGTTTAACTCACGTAGGCATATTAAGTGTACTTTTTACAAAATATATAAAAATTTTATAATCATACATAGAATCAAATGGAATCGTATTAAAGTATTTTTTATACCCTACACCTCATATATGTATAGGGGTAACTTTGGTACGGTATTTGCAAAAACCAAAAGGAAGCAACCTAAATAAAGAGTTCAACGTTGTTCAACGTCACCTCCTGAGTTGAGGTCCGTAAACACTATAACTAAAAACTTAATGATGCTATCTTGTTAAAAGTTACTAATGACAAAAATACGGCGGAGATTTCAAAAGGGCAAAATTAGTCTATCGGTTCGGAACGTGGAAGCTTTTGATCGAGCTATTCGTCTTATAAATGTTCCCAGTGTTACCTCAACGCTACTTCACTCAGCCATCGTTGCACTGTTGGGTCACTGACCTTGTTTAATAGATATCTTGTAGGGACTAAAACCTGTTCTAAAGAGATCAAAAAACTTATGCCTCCATTCATGATTTTCCAACCGGAAAGGAGGAGGTCAAATGATGCTCATCCCTACAAGGTTGACCAGATGGCGTAACACGGCCTATGGAAATTCGTTTGTCATTCGATCATCTCATTTATGGAACCATATTCCACCAAATATGTTCCCCAAAGTTAATAATGTATATGTATACGATTTAACCAAATTTAAGAAGAACATTAACATCTTTCTTCTAAAAATCCCATCCAATTTTCCACATCCCCCATAACCCAAATAACTTCCATCATAATCCTAAATCCTTCCATATCCTCATCTCTATAACCAAACTTTACATTTGTATTATAGGTTCCCTCCTAAAGTTTGGTTCAAAAAGGGTGAAGTTTTGGTGTGTTAAAATCATACACTACCCAACGAAACACCGCATAGTTTGAATATGTGGCTTTCGAGCTCTCCATTCCCTCGTGAAAGTAAAAAAAAAAAACAAAAAACAACAAAAAAAAAACTAACATCAAATGAGCATAGCTCTGAAATCAAAAAAGATAGAACCATCAAATTTGATATAAAATTTAGTGAAGGGTCAATTCAATTTGTTAGGTGTAGGATATTACTAAGTCGATTGCATCGACTTACTTTTGTTTCGTTACTTGTTTTTGTTATTATTTTATTGTCACTCTTCTTAGTTCATTTTACCTTAAGGGGTAATAAACCATGGAAACATACAAATATCTTTAAGATATTGAGGTGAATATGTTATATTCAATATTGTATATATGCATTTATGTGCGCGTTCAAATCTTAAAACGTTTCCTTAAAGATATATTTAAAAATAAAAAACAGACAATTTAATGTGAACATAAAAATGATTTGATGGGAGTTCATATATATCACACTCTAATGTCCATCGCCTTCTTAATTTTTATCCTATTTTTTTATTTCATTTTATTTTATTAGCTATACTTTTTGCAATATGGGGTGACAGAAAAGTATTCGAAGGATCAGAGTTTCATACTCATTCCATATATACAGAAAAACATAAAATCAAAGGAAAATCCAAGGAATGGATGTAATACATCAGGGAAATGCTACAAATGAAGTGGACAATATTTTATGATTATTTTTAGGATTTTTAGGCACGAAAATAGAATCTCTTTTTTTTCTGTCTTTTGTTGAACTCAGAGCTGGTGTAATATTTTGCTGATTATTACAATTTTTGTTTTTTCAAAGATTTTGATGACCAGTTGGTTAATTTTTATGTGATGAAAAAAGGCCCAGTCTCATGATATTCTAAATATTTATAATATGAATTCATTGTTTTGTAATGATGAAAAAAATGAGGAGAGAGCATTTAAACGCGAACTGTTTTGCTTCTTTATTATAATAACATGTCCATAAATTCCATATATATATATATAAATAATAATAAAATGATGAAACATGAAAATAGAATTAAATGCACCTGCTGAATCTTTAATATGACGACAATGGTCTAGAAAATATTTTTTGGGTTTGACCAGTTGGCCATGGTATAATAAAAATAACACCAAACCAAAAAAAAATACCTCTTCATATGTTATAAAAAATAATGATGAGTTCAGAAAAAAATATTAAAGAATTTAATGAGAAAAAAAAATGTTTATTTGTGTAGAGTTTTCGTTTTTTGGACCCACATTAAATCGTCAGCAAAACTTTTTCTAAAATATTTTTAAGAAATTTTGATCCGTTTAAGAATATATCACATTATTCTATATTTTAATTTTAAACGTTTTATATTTTTCCAAATCTGCAAGTTCTTAGAATCTTATTCTATAATTAAAGGCTAGTTCCCCTAAATTTCCTAAAGTCTGCTTCCCAATGTTGAGTTTGCAATTTATAAGATTTGAAATTTAATATAAGAGTTCAATCTCGCTTTTTTTTCAAACTAAAGCTTGAGAAATTATTTATACAGAAATGGGAGCTGTATATACATTTTCATAAGGAATTCTATAAACTCTTAAAAATGCAAGTCCAGCCTGCTTCGAAACGAGCTTTCCCGAAATTGTATCACAAATTGAAATCCTCCGTTTTGAAGGAACAAGTTTTTTTTTTGATTTTATAAAGTATAGGTGAAAGCTAAATTAAAACTTTGCTTCAGTTTCCTGAATCGTTATTTAGTACGTGTCCTCATAATTACTGGGTACTAGAATAGTTGTTTTCAAATACTTCTTTTGTGTGCTCTTATCGAAATATTGCACCAGTTTGACGAAGAAGGATAGAGAACTGCTTCTTCATTGATTGGTCAATAACAGTAATTAATAGATGTATGCTAATTAAAAACAAGGTTCGTCTAAAAATGGAATGTAGTTAATATAGTCTCATACCGTATATTTTAAGCACAAGACGTCTACCTTAATTTGATATTGATTCCTGTTAATCTAATTTTATACCGTGTTTGTCAATTTCTTTCTGGTCAATCCTACAGTTTTCATCTTTCTACCAATCTGGACATACGGACAAATTTTTATACGGACATTGTCTAATTTCTGTTTATAGCGACTTCTTGATTTGTTTTTTATTTCCTAGCAGCCTTTTTTCAAATGCAACATCATTATTATAAATAATATAAATTCATTTAAAGCATTTTTAAACACAGAGGTCTTTTCTATTAATTCACTTTAGGATTTACCGTTAATTTAGGAGCACTAATTAATAACCTTCATACCTACATTATCATTGTATTTCGTTGCTATAGTAACAAGGAATTAATTCAAATCTAAATTTATAAAAATTTTTAAATTTTACTTTTGATACTTGAATTTTTATTTCTGAAGCATAAACCGTTATATTTGCAATTTGACTCTTATTAATGCGATTCACATGGCAAAACTTTCTATTGTTTGACGTTTCTTTCGAGGCTTCGTTTATAATTGGATATGCCTATAATAATTAAGTTTACTTATTAAACAAAACTTGATATATGTTTGTATATGTAATGTATATTTGGCATATAATTACATATTATATTAAATTGAAAATCTTTTAAATAGTTCCTTTTACTACTGCAAAGTAGTTATTAAATATCACAAACAAAATACCATTTTATAAAACATTAAAAATACTATAAAAGTACTAAAAGTATTTTAATATTAAAAGCTTATAACTACTTAAAGTTCTTTTCTATATAAAATAAATTCCATATTGTTCATTTTTATTATAATCTATTTTAAGCAATACAATATAAATTTTCAATTAATTTTTTTCCTATTAAATTTCTTTCAAAATAAAAGAAAAAAAAACAAAATATACAAAAATCCCTTTTAAAAATTTGTTCTCAATATGAAATCGACTTGAAACATCTAGAAAAAAAAACAAATAAAATTTAAGGCGTTCCAATACAATAATATTATATAAACATAATTTTTTCATAATAATAATATAATGTCCTTCCAATTTTTTTTTTTAGTACATTTTCCAAAACATTTTCCAATCCTGTCTATCTGTCTGTTTGAAATTAATTTAATGGTTGAAATAAACAGTTATTTTTTGTTGGGTTGGCCCATCTGGAGCAGCAAACGCACAAATTTTAGAAAATGCCTATAATTTAAATGTTATAAATTCAATTCATATAAATACACAAATTCATTAAGGTATTTCAATCTGAAAACGCCAAACAACTGTTGCTTACATTGTAAAATGAATAAATTAATTTGTCAAACGGTAATTTTATTTACCGTTATTCAAAACTGAATTTTGCAAAATTGTTGACGTCTTGTATCTTCCAGACGGTTTAAATTAGAAACATGAAAGTATGAGAGGTGTTAGATCCTCGGGAATTACTGTGAGTAATTTACGAAAATATTTATGTGTCGCCTTTGGTTAAGGAGCTGTAATGAACTTATTGACTTCCTTAAAATTGACTTTTCGACCTCCTATTCGGAGAAAGCACCTAAGCATTTTTTCATATAAATACAATAAAGGTCTAAGAGTAGTTCTAAATATTGCAGTACGCCTCAACTTTGATTCCCAGAACCTGGACATTTTACGACTGAATACATTTTTGAGAATCTGTATCAGATTCCTAAAGAAAAATTTCGGAATCGTTTTCTACTAAAAGGCTATTAAGGCTTAATAATTCGTATTTCTTTTTGATTTAGGTTTCGTAACAATATTTTTTACTGGATAGGGCTGTTAACCATATGCCAAATCCCCATCTTTGGGTTGGGTTTGAAAAGTTGCTTCAGAATTTGCCATATAATGCGTTGAAGTTCTCATAACAATGTTACGAGTTCAACTGAATTATACAGCGTTTTCCTACTTCCTGAGACGCCGATGTATGTGGCCATTCAGGTTGCAGGAGGCCAAGGTTTGACAACGGACTGTAGAAGAAGAAGAAGAAGAAGATTTCTTTTTGAACCATTGGCATCTGTTTATATTTTTTTAAAATTTAAATGTTGAAGCTCAAACATTGAGTTCTGTTAGTAGTAGTCAAGTCAAGCCAAATACAACGGACTTTTCTCAAATTAAATAAAATGTTTCCCAAAACCTAATATGAAACAAAGTTTAATTAAGGAAATGTGCTTTTTTCAAAACCTTTGCTTTACTATTTTACTTATTTTTTTATTTTATTTTATTTTCATTTTATTATTATTTATATATATATATATATATATATATATATATTTTTTTTTCTGTACAAATTTTATATAATAAAGTCATCATTCATTTGAAATGAGATTCCATTTCATTAAACATTTTCTATATATACATATATATATATATATATATGTATAAAAAAAGTTTTATAGTCATTAAGCTTAATTTCATTAGCAGAGAATAAAAAAAAAAAAATATATAAGAAAATAATTTTATTTTATTTTCAATATATTTAAATACATACACACAAACACACAAATCTGAATATGTATATAAATTATATATATAAACCATATATATATTTTCATATATATTCAATAACAAATTTCTCATTTAATACACAATCATACAAACTAATAAATTGAATTCAATATTAAAAACTAATAAAAAAAAAAAAGTTCTTTATTTTTTGTCCTGTCTACAGGATACAAATGTGAAATTGTCGAACTGAATTCTATTTTCTTTTTTTTTTCAATTGCTTTTCTCTTTCATTTCTTCTGTTTTTTTTTATTTTAGCTTTAAGGAACCTACTTATAAAGAAATAATATAATATATATATAATATTATGAATCCTTTATATGATATCCTTCCTACAAGATCCTACAGAAGTATTAAATATTATATAGGGAAGGATATTGATCCAATTGCCCATTCGCAAAATATTTTCATTCTCTTTGGTTTTTTATTTTTTTGTTTTTTTTTTTTTTTTTTATATATTTTGGATTGTTATTGTTTTTGTGTGTGTTGGTGTGTTGATGGTGGTATTTTCCAATTTTCTTATAATATTTATTTTATAAATTTTTGGCTTTTCATAAAAATAAGAAAAAAAAAAAAGTAGAAAATAAGAAAAAAATAAAAACTTAAAATATATTTATGAACGTGTTTATCTTTTAATAATAATCCTTTTAAGGCAATATTATTAAAGTAAAGAATATGGTAAATAGTATAACATTACATTATTGTGTGTGTACATTTTTGAAAGTTATATACGATATATTTATGTATTTTATTTGAATATTAACATTGGTTAACAGGAATGGATAAAAAGTTTTGAATAAAATTTTTTAGGCTTTTAATGGAGTTCTACTAGGATGTGGTGAAACATGCTGATGTCTAACATTATTAGCATCTAATTTTATATTAATAACAACAACCTTAGTTAGTTAGCATTTAAAAAAAATTACAATATATTATTGAACCTAGATTAATAACAGTAATAAGTCCTAAACTTACTATGGTATATAGAATCCTAATTTGGCCATTAAGTCCTTGTCTGTATTTCATATAGGATATATAGGGTAATTAGTATTCTGAATTGAATTATAATAAATAAATCTAAAATACTTTAAAAAATATTGTAGAAAATATCTCAAATTTTTTTTAGGTGCCACTTGAGAATTGTTTATTGTACTGGAGCCTTATTCTTTAAGTAGCGTCTTAATTTACCTATAAGTTTTTGGATTTAATCTTGATTTTTCTCAGTTTAGTTTTTAAGTAAAACTTCTAAGTAGTAGGCGGTCTAATAGTCAAAACTTTCAAATTAATTAATTTAGTATTCTAATTTTTCCAATTCAATGCAAATTAGCCCTAAACTAAGATAATTATAATGCCTTTAATAAGTCATGTTTTAAAAATTTCCTTTAATAATAGATCTAATTTCCGTTATTTGTATTGCATTTTTCTATTAAAGAAAGTAAACAAGTGTAAGTCACATATTCTTAGGGTGCGTTTATATTGCAACTATAATAAGTGATAAGAGCGTCCTTAAGAGCACAGGATAGAAAATTATATAAATGATTTTGGTAGAGTTATTTATATTGAAGCGTCGTTATGATCAACGATCAACCATAAAAACGATGCTCTTATCGACGCTTTTATCACACTTTTAAGCTGCGATGAGTGATAAGACAGTCGATAAGAGTATACCGTAGAAACATTATATTGCTTATCGATGATCAAAGCGATTCTCCAATAAAAATACCTCCACTTAAATCAAGTATATATTTTTCAACGCTATTCTCTTATCAACACTCTTATCACTTATCGCAGCTCCAATATAAACGCACCTTTAGACAAGAAATTTTAAATCGATTATAATTTGATTGAGCCATTCTCTTTTTATGCAGAACTTCGGCGAACGTATCTATCGCGTAAAAAGAGAATTAGGTGTAATTCTAAATTAAAAAATTTTAAGAACTTAGCTATTTTTATCCAACACTGTTAATTATTATTACATACGTACATTCTTAAGAGTTTTTAAACATAACAATAATAAGGAAAAGTCGTTGTTTTTTGTTTTTTATTTTACGATGAGAGGTTCTTATATTTTTCTTCATATTTTTGATCATATCTTGTCGAATATTTTCAATTGTTATGATTCCCTTTTTCATAATTTTTTTGATTTTATTTTTTTATTATTATTATTGTTTTTTTTTTCAAGATTTGTTTTTGTGAAAAATTTTTTTTCATTTAAAAAAAAAATATTTAAGTAAAAATATGTTAAATGGATGTCTATTGAAACTCCGAAAAGTAGTTCTTTAATAAAAAATTCTGAAAGCTTTGACATTAATGAAAATTGTAGGAGATTAGGTGAATGTCTAAATGAGTGCTAGCCTAAGATCCTGAAAATCTTGCATAACAATACTTTAAGGGCTGAAAATTATAAAAAGATAATAAAAGGATACAGAAGGGTATCGATTGCAATATTGACATGAGACAAACCCTGTTTCAAGATGTAATTGCCATCGTTACTAATTGTATAGTCCATCTCATATTCATATCAATTAATAGTTTCCTCACATTATCCTACATATAGTTTTTCATTATCTTAGCATAAACCTTTCCTCATTTATCAATTTACGTATCTGTCATTGCCAATTTTCATTTTGATTGATTATAAATTAAATAAAAATTGATTTGATTATTCTATTCGGAGCTGTATTAGGGTTGTACAAAGTTTAAATTTCATTTGATATCAGAGCTGAGCTGTAATTTGAGGTAACTATTATCTTGATATCTTTACAAAAAATAGTTCACAAGCTGAGCTATTTTGATTGATTCCTCAAAATTGATTTGATTATTCTATTGGGACCTATATCAGGGTTGTAAAAAGCTTAAATTTTAGCTAAACTCAGAAATTAGCTAACTAATACATTGATTTATAAAAAAAGTTCAAACACTGAGCTAGTTCGCCTCGAGTTTTCCGCTGACATGTGAAGCGAACTTAAATTTTGAGTTGAGCTTAAGTTAAGCGCAAACATATTTAAAATTTTAATTCATTTATTATCAATGCTTTATTTATATCTAATTAAATTAATTTGAGCTTATTTGAATTGCGCTCAACTCAAGCGCAACTTTAAAATTGGGTTAACTTAAAATTTACGTTGGCTTAAATTTTAGTCAATACAACGTGTTAGCTTAGATGGGTAGTTCAGCTAAACTAGCCAAGCTTGTGAACTTTGTATTAAAAATTAACGTATTAGTTAGCTCAAATTTTAGCTAATTTCTGAGTTTAGCTAAAATTTAAGCTTTGTACAAATGTGATTTAGCTTAATATTTGAGTTTGAGTTAAGCTTAAGGCTGAGTTAGCATAATAGGTGAAAATTTATAAAATAATTAGATTGATTTAACAGACAGCCTACCTTAGACTTGTCCTGCCAGTTGAAATCTAATATAGTAAATTTACTCATAGTTTTAAAGAATATACTTAGAGATTTTAACTTTCAGTTCCAGTATTCATCTATTTTAATAGGAATCCTGTTCAATGAAAATTTTCTTGTAGTGCCACTTACGAAGAACACAAAGCCGGTTTCCTCTCAATCTTTCATTCTTTTGTGAAATATTCAAATATTTTCTTTCTGCTAATTTTTTCTCATATTTCAATGGCAAAAAAAAAAAAAACAAAAAGCAAAAAACTCAAAGAATGAAAGGAACTTGAAAATGAAAAGTTTCCAATTTTTGTGTTTAAAAGGAAAAATAAAAAAAAAATCTGGGAGCTGGAAATTTCAAAGAAGAAAAAAAAACGGAAAAGAAAATGTATATGAGAAATATTTATGAGAAAAGTTTATTTTTCCATTTTCAAACAAAAAATACAATCAAATTTAAAACCGTTATTCATATATACATATTACATACATTCAATAATTTTATATATATTTAATTTAAAATTACTTTTGTTTTTTAATATGACATGTACCCCTAAAATTTTTTTTCCTCATATGTGACACACATATACCCACACATAATATAATATGAAATTTCCATTAAGGTGCTTCAATTTTATTTTTGGATTTTTTTTTTCTTTTTATCTTTAATTTTTGAGGTTCTGCTCTTGTTTTTACTTTGAAAATTATTTGAAGATTTCAAATTAAAAGAAAGCAGGGATGGGGTATGATAAGATTCAAATAAAATTTTGCAAATAACTGTTTTTCCTTAAATTTGTTTTAAAGAATTGATCAAATTGAGTTTTTCTGGAATATTGAATTCAAAGATCTTTAAAAAATCGGCTTTTTTTAGTTCAAGAGTTCAGAAATATGATCAGGACAACTAATGAACCCAATGTTTCAACAAATTTAAGATGCCTGCTATCAAATAAACGAACCTTCGATTTTTCACTTCATAATTCTTTCGAAAATGTATGAGTTTAAAATTTTTAGCCCTTTTTGATCCTGGGCAGATAAATAAGTGGAAAACTCTTGTTTAACAACCATGTTGTTCAGTAGTTAAAGATTCTACGATGTTGCCTTCAGTTCTTAAATAGGCCGTAGTGGAAATTACTTCTAATCTTTGATTTGACCTGAATTGCTTCCTTTTCTGGCTGATTTGAAGGCACCTTCCAACTTCCCATTCCCAGCCTGAGTGCAGTTGTAGTTCAACTTTATTTCAATTTGGTCAGATTTCTAAAATAAATTTTCAAAAATTTTGGTAAAGAAAAACATAGAATAATAAGATGGAAATTTTGCACTTTATAGTTTGGAAGGGTAATGGAACGAATTTAAATTTTCAAGGAGGATTTTCGAAAAAAATTAAATCATAAATTACCAATGAAAATAAATTTATTGCGTTGAAAAAAAACCTATCAGGTAATTTACCATACATATAAATATTTTTTTAAAAAGAGATAGAATGCATAAAATGAATAAAATCTGAGGTAATGGTAATAATAAGTTTAAAAAAAAAACACTATAAATTATAAATTAATTCTTAAATTTATTTGCAACTTTCAATTCGATATTAAAAATTCAATTGATTAATCGATTGGGGTGAAATAATTTGAGGTAATGTGGAAGTTGGGGAAATTGTACGAAAACTATTCCTCCTTAAAAAAAAGAAATGAAATATATAAATTTTAGTATATTGATTCAAAAGTTTAATGAACATTTTCATTACAACGATTTAATTCGTTGGTATTGCTAAAAATTTGATTTCATACAAAATCTTTTTCTGGAGTCTACCCCATTGCCACGAGTCTCACAAAATTCGAAAAATTCTATATTTTTATTGTTAAAATAATAGCTAGGTATATGGGATATATTTTGAATCTGATGCCAAACGATAGCTGCTTTTATAAGCTTTTTATAATAATATGTACCCATTCAGTACTTTAATTTACCGTTATTCGAAACTTAATTTTATCAAATTTCTTGACTTTTTATAAATTTCCAAACGTTTTGAGTGAAGTAAGATCTTAAAAATAAATAAGGTTCAGTTGAAGAAATCGTTTTAATAATATTAATTGGGCTTCTTTCAAAGTAATTTTGTCTTTCTTTAATAGTTCCTTCCTTGATACTCTGGAGTCAAATCACTCAATGTCAGAATATACTTAATATATTTATATCTTGTTAAAAATCTCAATATCCCATCAAATTAAATCGATATCAAAAATTAAGAGATATTGAAATAATCCGCAAATACTTTAAAATTACGAGTTTAAAAGATGCAAAATATATGGGGTCCTCGGTGGTATACACTTAACGATGAGATGCAGATTCGATTCCCGTACATGTCATGGTTCCCTTTCGTTC
This sequence comes from Dolichopus griseipennis, assembly GCA_963082915.1. Taxonomy (NCBI): domain Eukaryota; kingdom Metazoa; phylum Arthropoda; class Insecta; order Diptera; family Dolichopodidae; genus Dolichopus; species Dolichopus griseipennis. The sequence continues at coordinate 82,953,076 of OY720443.1, forward strand.
GATTCTCGTACAGGTCATGGAATTTTTAACTGAAAAAAATTATTGATAAGTAGTTTTTCTTTACAAATCCGCTTGATGACCAAATTTATGGATAAATATGTTCTCAATTTATGTAAAAATCATACACATTTCTAAAAAAATGTTGTCAAAGTTCGGCTGAAAAAAAAGTAAGACACCGTAGGTTTAAAATTTACGAACTAAAAATGATTAAAAAAAAATAATAAAAAAAATATAAATTAAAAAGAAAAATTTAAAGTGTGAAAAAAAAATATTGAGACGCAGCTACTAAAAAGGAAATAAATTAAAATTCAAAGTAGATATTGTGTTTAACTATTTTAATTTTTTCTTCAATAGGTCTGTAAGAAACCAAGTCGAGTATATTTCATTTACACAAGAAAGTAGTGCATAACGCATACATAGAAATAAATAAATAGAATGTAGATACCAGTTTTGTAGCTTTCATTGTAATTCTGAATGATTCAAATTTCGTACAGATCTGTTACTGTTCCTTAGAATCCTTTACATTAAAAGAATTGTTGTGGATAAATCGCGTCACATTCATTTACAAAATTTTTAAGAGTTCAACAATTTTTATATAGATACTAAGATATTGTAGAAGCCTTAGCTTTTCTTAAAGTAGAGGAATTGTAGAATATTAACATTCGCACTGCTGTTGCTTGAAGATTAAAAGCACATTTTTTTTCGACAAGAATAAGTAGAAAATATCAAAAGTCATACAAAGGAACTGCATTAGATTCGTCTGGGTAATCTTGGGAAAGAAAGCGAAAATAGGCTAGAAGAGGAGAGTTGGGTGGTAGGTTAGAAACGAACTTATTTAAGTTCTTCTTAAAACGTTGCAAATTGTATGAAATGAAGGTCTATTTCTATCAGAGAAGAACACATTGGATTGGAAGCATGTTCCGTACTCTAGCAGTTCTCACAATAAATGAGTTTCCATTACCAGTTTGGAGCCAACTAAGAATTTCCAATGTGTAGAAGTGAGCACTTGAGACTTCCTTGGTGTTGCGTTGGAATTGTTTAAAGGGTAGCATTATTGATTATAATTTAATAGAGCAAATGTCAATATTACTACGAGTGCTTAGAAGAGTAAAAGTAACCTGGACGGAAGGGTCGCCAATTAAGCGTAAGGCGCGAATTTGGATTTTGTCCAGGTAATTTAGTGAAGTTTGGAGAACGCCATCCCATATGTGAGAATTATAGTCCATCTTAGGTCGTATGTGGGTTTTCTAGATTTTGGTCAGATCGCTAAGCAAATCACCTGTCATTTGAAAACCAATCTTTGAAACTAATTTTATATAGAACAGTTTGGTTTTGGAATCTCTTTTAGTAAAGGAAACTTGTGAAATATGGATTCAGATGGATAAAATAAGAGTCATAATTCAACTTTAGTTGCATCATTATTTTCCTTAAGCTGTTATTTAACTGAATCAATTGTCAATCAAAATAAAAAGAAAATGTATTTTGGAAAAATTAAACTTAACAATATGTTATAGCTATGATCTGGCTATTTGAATCCGAGGATTTTATTAAATAGGCCGTGGCGACTTAAAAAATTGGTTATATTATAATAATTTTCTTGATGAAAGTCAAAAGTGCATCAAATTGGTCAAATTCTTTCATCTAATAATTTCACTTAAGTAACATTCGATCAAAAACAACACAAAAATTCTCATCCTGGAATACCTTTAAGTTGTTTCAATATTAGTTTTAATCATTTTATCTTTTAATTTTTTTTTGTATTAAATCCAATATTATTTTTTTAAGTCTTCTCGTACTTCCTTGCTTCTATACATATATTTTTTCTAAAATTTTTAATATTATGAAATTAAACTTTTACTTTTTCTGCCTCCCACAAAAAGCATAGTTTTCTCTTTATACCGTTATTTTATAAAAAAAAAATAACCAAAAAACTTTCTTTTTCTTAATATTATTATATTTTTAAGAAGAAAACATTCTTTTAATTATATACTTTTTATACCCGTATGACTATATAGTCAAAGGGTATAATAAATTTGCCATTACGTTTGTGACGTAGAGAAGGAGGGGGAGTAGATATAGACTCAAGTGTATGGATCGGATCAGAATTGAAAAATAAATCGATTTAGCTATGTATGTCCGTCCGTTCGCAAATTCGTTTTTGTTGCAATAGCCGTCATCGCTATTTAAATCCAGCCATTTTGGTTCATGGGTTTGGATAGCTGCCATACAACTTCTTTTTTTATATGAGCATGACTCTGTACCTATTACAATTGCGTGTCTGAAATTTTGTCAAAAGTAGTTTAGTTTTATGGCCAAAGTTTCTGAAAAATTTTACTGGTCTATTGCAGTGGGTTCGAGTAGCTGCCATACAACTTCTTATTTTATATGAGCATTACTCTCTACTTACTGAAGCTGGGTGTCTGAAATTGGGCTAAAAATAGTTTAGTGTAATGGCCAAAGTTACTGCAAAATTTGGTTGGTCTAGTGCATAGGGTTCGAGTAGCTGCCATACAACTCCTTCTTTTATATGAGCATTACTCTAATAAAGCTGAATGTTTGAAATTTTGCCAAAAGTAATTAACCGGATGATATAATGTATATGGTACGATCATACGGGTATCCCAGAGTTGACATAGTCTACTCTACTACACTCTTCCTTGTTTTTTGTTTTTTCTTTTTTTGAATATAAATAGAAATAGTTTTATATATATAATAATGTTAAATATGTATAATGTTTATATAAGTAAAAACAATCTTTAAGATACTTTTAATTTTAATAAGTATTCAACTTAAGATATTATATTAAATAGCTAACTATTCGTATCCTTTCTATTAAAAAAAAAAAAAAAACAAAAAAAACCTTAAAAGTTGAGTTTTTAAATTAAAAAAAAAATAAAAACAAAATAACAAAAATAAAATACAAAAACAAATATCTATTTATATTATTTTGGTAGATAGATAGGTACTATAAGATACGTATAATATACATATTATTTGAATCTATGTAGGTATATTTTTTTATTAATACAAAATAATAAAAAAAAAAAAAAATTCTCAAAATAAAATTAAATGAAAATGAATATTAAAAGAAAATATTTTAAGGACCTTCTTACTTTTTAAGCTTTAATATTAAATAATAATATTATATGTATATTATTATTAGATTTATTTATACAGGGTATCCGGGACTCAAGTACGCGCACTACACACAGTGATTGGGGGCATTAAAACAAACAAAAAATTGTACTGGAGGGGGGGGGGGGTCTATTGTGGACCCTTTTCGAGATATGAGGGATTAAAGATTTAAGGAGACTTTTCATAAAAAAATCAATAACTTTTGAACAGCTTACTGTAGAGAGATAAAAAAAAATCCATTTTGTAGAGTAAGTTGTCAGCTTTAATTTTTGTGGAATAATGATCCCCATATACCCAACAGTTACAAAGTTATGAAGGTTCAAAATAATTTAAAATGAAAAAATTATGTTTCAAATTCTATTTTCTTTTGAAGCACACTGTATTTGGGGTATTTTTAAAGGGTCCACAATAGACCCCTCTCCTCCAGTACAATTCTTTGTTTGTTTTAATGCCCCCAATCACTGAGTGTAGTGCGCGTACTTGAGTCCCGGACACCCTGTATATGTATAGATATAATATAAATTTTGTAAAATACAGAAGATCTATAGATACTTTTATATATTATTATTATATTATATTTATTATATATATATATAGATATATAATATATATATATATATTATATATATAATATCTTCACTATATTAAAAAGTTGTTTATATCTTAGCGGTTTTAATATTATTACAAACTATAGTAGTTTAAATATTTTCTTATGAAATGTATTAGGTATATAGAGGATCAATTAAATACTATCTCTACCATTGAAATTTTGGAATTTTTTTTTTTTCATTACTAAAAAGGGACCGTATTTTTAAATTGTATCTTTTGGTTTTATTTAGTATCTTATGGTTTTTCTTGGTATTTTTTTTTTTAAATTATTATTTTTTTGTAAAACATAAAGAAACCAACAATAGCTTTAGGCGCAGTATAAATATTTTTAAAATTAATAGCTATGTATGGTATTAGAAGTAGTTTGATGAAATGAGAGAGGCTGTAAAAAGAACTAGGATTTAGTTAAACTTGATTACGATGTTTGTCCTAAATGTGACAATTCTATTTAAATTCTATTTAAATTGGAATTGAAAATTCAGTTTAAAAAGAAATATGAAAGCGCTTATCTTAGCTGTTTTCTTTACAAATTTTCTTACAGCAGTAGCTTCTTGAGAAACCCTCTGATATTTGATTACAGTGACTGGAAGCATTCTTTTTTTGTATTTTCTGTGACCATATATTGGCTGCATCCTGGAAGCCTGATATTTTATAGATTGATAGTATAGTGATTAACAGCTGGGTGGCACAATAATCAAAGTGTCAACATCATATTCCAGGAATTTAGGATTCCTCTGGTTTCGACTGATTTAACTAACATTTATAATTGGGTTTAAATTATTGACAACATATAACTGTAATCTATTTTCAAAATAAAAATTATATAAAAAAATATGAAATATAAACAAATAATTTAATTTAAAAATATAATTCGCAGATACAGAAATAACTTTGAACTCAAATATAGAACTTTTGTATGGAACTACAAAATATAACAACCTAAATGTCTAGTCCTACTCCTGCTATCAATAGTAATTTTAAGGGGGTCCTTTGGGATCAATTCTAATTGTAATAATATTTAATGTTCGAAATCTCCCCTCCTTTAACAAATCGTTATTTTGATGAAGACAGACTTGCTATCCGAAGAGTTATCTCAAATACACAGACAAGACAATTTTACAATACTACTAAATCCTGCTTCTGCTGATAAGTTTTTAGATTAGAAAATATGTTATGTGATAAGTGCTGTAGCGATAAGAGATTAGATTAGAAATGCTTAAAAATTTCTTTAAAAAAGCAAAATTACATGGAGCTGTAAATAATTCATCAGTCTTTAAAGGTTAAAAGTGTATATATGTATAATGAGTTTCTTCCACAGACTTTAGAGTATCAGCATTTGAAGTAAGGTTTGCTACTAACATTAAACTTTCCTCCAACTTCACCCATTTAGTTAAAAAGTGATATTCAGAATCACTAAAGGTCCTGCTCACAACCGCTTCATCCAGCTATATTTCAATTAATAGAATTTATTCTATAAAAAAAAGGATACGACACCATTTTCTCAGGACAACTTTTTTCAAAAATCAAAAGTTAGTTATTAAAAAAACAAAAATTCCTTATTTATCGTATGGTACTTAAAACATAGCGCTAACATTAACAAGAACACAAAAAAAAAGAACAACAAAAAAATATAATATAAATTTTCTATTTGAAAAGATCCTTTTTAATATCCTTATTACTACTACTACAAAAAAAAAAACAAACAAAACTTATAACCCGTTAAATATCTTGTTTAAAAAGAAAATTTACCCCTTTTTTTCGGTATTATGTACTTAAAAGTTACAAATATGCAAAGAATTTTTAAATATGTGTGGGAATATTTTGCAAATTCACATTCATATACACACATCCATTATATTGTATACATACATTATACACCTACATATATTCTTTATGTATAATAGAATGATTTAATAGGAAAAATTAAAAAAAAACTATGTAGAATGAGTAAAAAGACAAATATTCATTTTTAGTATTTTGTGTTAGTGTTTTAATTGAATTAAAAAAAAAAAATATTAGAAATTAAAAACAAAATATTTAATTTAATTTAATTTTAAAATTTAAAGATAAATTTTAACTATTCTCTTTCCGTCTCTTTTACAAAAAAAAATATTTTATAAAAATATACATACATATAATAGGGGTTTATGTGAAATATATTCTTCAGAATTGTGGTGAGATATAATTTTATTATTATACATATATTATATATATAATATATATATATATATATATATATATATATATATAATATGTATATATATATATATATTTGAGAATAATATAGTGTATGATGGTATATAAAAACAAAAAAATGGAAAAGTGAAATATCTAGCAGATATAATTTGATAAAAAAAATTAAGGGAAGATCCTGTGATAATAAAGGGAATACTGAATTAAGTGTTAAAATATTCATCAAAAGGATTTTTGAATGAAAATGATGTAGGACTCCTTCTATTGGAGACATTTTGTGACTCTTAATTTCAACATAATTTATAAACATTTTTGTTTAAATTTTAAAAATCTAGTGAGGTGAAAAAAATTTATTCCCATTAACTTAAGGATTAAATACTAATTTAATCACATATTATACCAATATTTGCCCAAAACTATATAAAGGTTTTTATTTGTTAGTTAGTCGATGGATTCTTTGGAATCTATTGCTTGTGGTTTTTGAAAATTTAGAAGGTTTCAGTGCTTAAAATTCAGTCCGAACGATTAAATGGTTCGGAGCAAGTAGGATAGTGCTAGAAAATAATTAATATTCGTATTACTAGAAAGGATTATTATTAACGGTAAATAAAAATTGCATACAATTGCTATGTGTGATAAAGTACCTGAGTCTTACACAACTTAACAACTTACCAAAACTTAGCACTTTTACACACTTAACTACATCTTACCACATCGTGAGCCTTTTTGTGATATAAAATCTGAACCTTACTACAGTCTTTTACTCCAAGTCAATTTTATTTTAACCTTGTATCTATTAATTTTTAGATACCGGTACTGAACATTTTGCTTTGTTTTTTATTTTTCTATGTGTGAGTTGTAAGCTTCAATTAAAATATTATAAATTATATATATAAATAACTATATATAATAGTTTTTATTATTAAAAAAGAAATATTAGTAATTGTTCTGGCATTAATTTAAACGGATAACTAATCAAGTAGGTAAATAATTACATAAAAGTTTTCACATTTAATGAACTTCGTGTTCCCCGATCCATAAAATGTAAGGTCGATACTCTAACGCGTTCATTAAAGTGTTTGAAATAGCGAAGAGTTGTAGATTTCAATTATAAATTCAAAAATTTCATTATAATTTTTCATAAAACACCTTATTTTCTTTTTACGCGGTTGATACTTTTCGTGAAAATCCGCGTAAAAAGAAAATACCGTTATAGCAATTTTTTTATAAATAAAATTATATTTTGAAATATCAAATCGTTTTAAATAGAATTTAATCGTTTTTTTTTTAATCGCGTTATTTGAAATTCGATCGTGTTAAAAGAGAATTGAATCATTTTGTTAAATCGCGTTATTTCAAATTCGATCGCGTAAAAGCAGAATTGAATCATTCTTTTAAATCGCGTTATTTCAAATTCGTGTAAAAAAGGAATTAGATGTATAAGCTAATAGAAAATATTTTAATAATCAATTAAGTTGACTTCATTTATATTTCCAAAATAGTCACTTTCTTAAAAGAATTTTTAATAACTTTCTAACATTAACGTAATTACTAAATCCATTAAAAATAAAGCATTTGTTTTAATAAAATTAAACATCGCAAAATAGGAACCAAATCAATATATTTAAACTTATAATTTAACTGCGTAATAATAATTCTGTGTAAATATTCCTTTAAATAAATCAATAAATTTTTAACTGAATCCAAACTTCTTTCAAAAAAATTTTATGCAAAATTCCTTCAAACTATTTCATTATAAATAATTAACTTAGATAATTAAATAGTTAGGATGTGGAAAAGTAAACGTTTTCACTGAATTATACAAAATTCTAATTAAGTTATTCAATATACTAAATTTAAATTAGATTGTATTAAATTTCATTGCACACTACTTTATTAAATGCATTCAACAGTTATATTCATATATACAGTTTTACATATTATATATATAAATTAACTAGCTGTTAAGTGTATTTTTTTTTTTTAATAATTTTCAGAAATCCTTCCCATCAATTAGCTAAATCTTAGATTATTATCTCACCTGTATTTTCGTATTACAACAAATCAATAACTATGATTATATACATTTAAAAAAAAATGTACAGTGCTTACAAAAAGGGTTGTAACAATTAATAAATTACATAAAATTGTCTGACAGTCATTCTAAAAGGGTTTTTATGTAATTAATATAATTCGGGTATATATGGATTAGTGAGTATAGAATTTCATTCTAGTTTTAAACAAGATCCTTTCTTTAAGTCTGATGAACAACACAGTTCCGATATTAGAACCAATCACCAGGATATGTAAAGACATTTGTTTTAGTAATTTCTCATCTTACGACCTTTAAAAACTTTACATTTTTAGTAAAACTATGACTTCAAATATAAATGTGAGTTCACAGCTGGGTGACACAGTGGTTGAGTGCCGACCTTTCATGCGAAAAGCCCCGGGTTCGAATCCTAGTGAAAGTGAAAAAAACTTTTCTGGTTTTCGACTCGATACCAGCTACCATTCGCCATTGGGTTCAAATTAATGTGCAAAATCAATAATTAATAATTATATATCTTTAATAAAAAATACATTAATACAAGAATATAAACAAATGCAAAATATAAACAAATAATTTAATTGAATAATATAGCTCACAGATATAAAATACCATATAACTCAAATACAAAATATTACGATATAAACAAAAATAGAATTGTATCTATATATGTTATAAGGCCTAGTACTATGTCATGTTTAAATTTTATATGGAATTTATTAAGACCAATTCTAATAACACGAATATAAAATGACCCCCTGTTCCAAAAAAAAAAAAAAAAAAAGAGAAACCCACAGAGATATGAGTATAAACTTAGGTTAATGGATTTCAGCAATACTATAAATTTAAGTATACTATAAATTTATTTCTAAGCTAGCTTCTGAAATTTCTTATTATTCTGTTATAATTCTGAAGTTAATTTGTAATTAGTAAGTATTTTTGAATAAATGCTGGTCCATTTCCTAAAAATTTCTTGATTTAGAATAAAAATATTTAGATATCATTTAAATCGTAGTCAAGTTTCGTGAACTTTAAAATGAGTCTGTAATACTAATTCAATCTAAGTTCAGCATATTCCTGTTTCAAAGTGTTCAAGGCAATTTTTCACATTTTGCAATTTTTCACATAATTAAAATAAGGTAACAATCGCTAAAATTACTTCAAATTTCTGACATGATTTTGAACTTTCCAACAGTACTGTATCAAAATATCAAAAGTTTTCTATGTGTATAAAATATAACATATACATAAATGAGGATTAAAATTATATCAATTTTATAATTACCCATCTGTAACAATTAAATAATGAATTTTGTAAATTACATATTATAAAATTAATCAATTCTTAATATAATATTTGATCTTTTTAATACAAAATAAATTCATTTAAAAACATCCATATTAACTAAGAACTGTATATATGTACATAATATTATATACCAATGCGAATTGGATTGTAACAAATTCATATTTAATTTACTTTATATATTATTTAACAGTAAATTGGCGAATAAAATATAAATCACAATAATATAAATTTATCCTTGAATAACATTTATATGTTATGCCTACTGTAAGCGAGTTGCAAATATTATATATACACATACGTACATACAGAATATTATATACTCAATTAAATTAAACTAAGGACATTCATTTATTGTATTCCGTTATTGTATTGTTGAATTGTTACTAGTTGTTCTGAGTGTAGAAAATATTTTAATCCTTTTTGATACTTTGTATTAAAATAAGCGATACTTATATGCATTTATTTACTTTTAAAATTTAATAAAAATAAAAATATACATTTGTTGAAATAAAATAACGGTAATTCCTATTTTTCATTAAATTGAATTCCTTTCGTATAATTGATTGGGAACGAAATCCTATTTTTTTAAATTCCGAAACTAAAAGACTGAAAATTTTTTATGTATCACAAGATCTGATTCAGTCGAATTGAAGTTTTTCTTGTGTAGTTCAAAAATAATCTAATAAATATGCATCACAATTCATATAAAAAGATGGAGACTACCACACTCAAACTCTCATTCATAGTTTCACTTCAATCTGTAGATATTTTGAAAAAAATTAAGACTCTTATTCTGAAAACAACTCCTAAAACAACTCTCCATTATGCTTCTTAATCTTTTAAATGGCCCTTTTCCGTTAAGGTAGTCTCTCTATAACCCCTTAAGTTTGTTTTTCAACTACAAAGCATTTAAACACTTCTTTCCCTTTCTCAGTGAATTTAAAATAACGCGATTTAAGAAACTTCTTCATATATATGTTTACGCGATCGAATTTGAAATAACACTGGTTTGCTTTTATCCGATTTTCGTTTTACGCGAATTTTCGCGGAACGCAACGCACCTATCACTTTAATTTCTAAAGTTTCGCATTTGCGTTTGGGATTTCGTAGTTTCTAGAGTTTGAATTTTGAGATTTTGTGATTAGGAATTATAAAATTAAAATTTTTCAAATTTTAGTGATTTTGTTTCAAGATTTTAAATGCTGGAATTTGGAACACACCAGTCTCATGGAAGCCT
>OY720443.1:83563808-83907442 GCA_963082915.1 Dolichopus griseipennis
TTTATTTTATTACCTTAAATAACGGTATATTATTAACCTTATAAATCTAACTTTACTATAGTTAACGGTATAATCCTGACCTTATTGTACGTCCTATTAAAACTCATATAACGTTGATAACATGCTTTAGTGGAATACGTTTGTCTTTGCAGCATCCCTTATCCACTACCTTAATTACCGTAAACGCAGTAGTCATTTGAAATTTTGACTACCAAAACGTAACAAAGAATGGAAATTTTAAAGCAAAAAGTAAATGTACCGAAGTAGCAAGAGTGGGTGAAAATGTGATTGGCTGTAATAACTCTGAATTGTCTTATACCTTAAACATCTATAAGATGATGATAATGTGTGAGAAAGAATAAAAATATTAAAATGATCTAGAAGACAACGAGTACACAGTAGCAACAACTATTCAAAAATAAAAACCCAAACATTTGTGAAGCATCTTGTATATCTAATACATACCTACATATTAAAAGTTTTTATTATACATGGTGTTTAGTGTTCCTTACAACTAGAATTACCCTTTAAATAAAAGGATCATAAAATTTATAGTCTTCTGCCAAATTTATGTGAATAAGTAAATGAGTACTTACGTTAGATTATAAGATACATTCTATGGTTCTTCTTATGGTTTACTGTTTTTGTGTTAAAAAGTTTAAAAGCCATTGGTTGATTTTATACTGTGCAAGGTTTTGCGGTTGGTGGTTTAACTTTAAACATAATAAACTGGAGTTATGCGTTTTTTGTATTTTAAGTATTTTCTCAAATTTCCTTCCTAAATTATTTACTTTTCAAAAAAATTATTTCATTTAAAAAAAAACTTTATAACTTATTTAAATGTTTATACAAAAAAAATCTAAATGTAAAAAACAGCATGATATGAAAAGTATAAGAAAAAAAAAATAAAAATAATTGAAGACGCATCAAATTACGAATAATTGAAGCACATTGACATCCATCCCTTCATCTTGAAGACAGTATGTTTTTTTTTACCAAAAAATAATTTGGGATTATTATATTTATATGTGTTTCTCAAACTTTAAATGTTTTATCAAACTTTAAAAATTCCAAAACTAGTTGACAGATCTTTACCAAAAATAATGTAATAACGTTTGTAAAAATTCTGTGGTCAACAGAAGCTGCAGATGTATTTTAACTTAGAAAATGTGCCTTATTATTTTATATGATTGATTTGTAATTATTTTTCCTTTAGAAGCTAAGATTTGAGTATTTTATATTAGTGAAACCGCCCTAATCCATTTTAACCTAACAATCTAACAAAAAACAAATATAGGGTTAAGTGCATAAGAGGTTTATTTATTTATTTATTTAATTTTTTGTAGCGCCAGACAATAGTAAATATCGGCTGATAATATTAATCCTTTGTCGATTGGACATTTGGACTTATTATTAAATTATTGTAATATACACTATATTTTTTCACTAGATATGATCCGACCAGATTTTGAACCCGAGACTCTTCGATTAAAAAGCCACCACTTTACCACTTAGCAATCGGTCAGATTTGCATAAGAGATGTAGAAAGTTAAATTACATTATTTCGAATATATTATTTATTGTTAGGTTTTGTAAAAAGGTGTTAAAAATAATTTACGGAATTAAACCAGGCCATTCTTCAACCAAATTTGGTTTATTTTTTAGAAACTCATATTAAAATAGCCGAATGTTTACATACAAAATTTGCTCCGAAAAGCCATCCTTTAAACAGGCCTCGTTGACATATTTTCACAAATTCCTTTAGAAGTTTTTCCATTTCGGGCTCTCATCTTTTCCATTTAAAGGTTCTCAAAAGGAAAAAATATAGTGTATTGTGCATAACAGATGCTAGAAGTTGAATTACATTCCCAATAATCAAAAAAGAATGTTTTTTAATTTAGAGGTCCAAAAATCTTGTGAACGAAAAGGTTTAGACTAAGCTTCTGATGGAGTTTTATAGTATGGTATAAAATGAACAAGTAAAATTAGTTCAGAATAAATCTTCACTAATAATTTACCATAACTGATTGCATTTAATAATTATTATCCAGGCCATGTCATCGTCATTTCCACACATTTCAACTCAAGAAACATTATTAAACTGTATAAAGAAGAAGAAATAACAATTCATAAATTAAAATGTAATTATATTTTATTAATATACAACAAAATTATTAAACAATTCTACATTGTGTCTACATTTTCAAGCAAAAACAACAACCAAACCATTAATGATTCACTGGCATTTGCTTATATACAAAATAAATTAATTCAAGTGCTAATTTTAGAATTTTTTCATTTTTATTTATTTATTCATTATTGTTTTTGTTTTTTTTTTTTTCTTGTAACCGGCTGCATAACAACAACCTACAGTACTACACATTTGTTTATATTATTATTTTTGTTTTTTATTAAACTTTATCTAAATTTAAATATGGGCAAGAAAAACACTTTTAAGGAATTTTAAATACATACTCTGACTCTGCTTAGAGCGTAAAATAAATAAAAAGAAAAAAAAAAAAAGGAACAAAATAAGAAAACTACTCATCGTTCATTCATTCACTTATTCACTTATTCATTAATTCATTTATGTGTTATTCAACGCATTTTACTTAAATAATAAGATGCTAAAGGAATATTTCAATATAAAATATTTGTTCGTTTGTCCATATCCTGCAAAAAAATTTAGGCCATGCAATTGTTATTGGAATAATATTTAAATCTTCGATGCCAGGTCTTTGTGTTCTAAGCATTTTACAAAACTTTTAATTTTTCTGCAATAGTCCAAAATTATTTGAAATTCAAAGTTATTTAAGTCCAAAGTTTTCTGAAGTCCATAGTTACGTGAAGTCCTAAGTAACTCTCCTAATTTACAGATTTAAAATCATTAATTTTAAAATTATAAATTCGTTTGAATATAATTTTTAAGATGATAGTGTTAATTCGACCTTAGACAAGAGAGTGTTGCGGAAAGGCGAAATGTGAGTTTTAAAATTTTCAGCTTTGATGTATGGAGAGCTTATTAATTACTTTTCGAATTATTGAATTATTTTAATAATAAATGTATCTAAAGCGGTATGTACATGGTTCAAAAAGGTTGTAATGACTCCGGTTTATCAACAAAATGCACTTGGCTCCTATCTCTTCGAAGTATCAAATAAAATTTAAATTTAAATATTATTATTAGCAGGGTTGTAAATGAGCAGACTCAAATGCCAAACTCAACTCATAGCTCAACTCAAATGATGAGTCCGCTCATACTATGAATGTTGAGCGGACTCAAATGTTGAGCGGACTCAAATGTTGAGCGGATTCAAATATTGAGCGAACTCAAATTTTGAGTTGAGCGATCAGTTGAGTCGAAAGTTGAGCTTTTTACAACCCTGATTATTAGGCAATTCCTCTTACGACAATTCAATTTTCTTTTGTTTAAAATGCTTATGTTTATATGCTTGACTAAAACAAAAGAGGAAATGCCCTCTATACATATGAAATATGTTCATGTATAATTTCTCAAGTCTCAACTTGAGACGTTTTTTAAAAATTAAAACAAAAAAAAAAAAATAAGAAAAGGAAATCAAAAAAATGGGGCTATGTGTCAGCCTTAAAAATTCTTACTATTTAGTTGTTATTGTTGGTTGTTGTTGCTGTTGCTGTTGCTTGTTATCTGGGCTTTTTTAAATACTTGTGTTTATTTAATGTATGCTCTGTGTTGTTTTTTGAAGCCGTCAATTATTATGGTGTTTTAATTAAAAAAACATTGTTTTCATTAAAAAATAAAAAGCAAAAATTTTGTACATATGCACATTCATGTGAATGTGTATGTTTTGTTTTTGTTATTATTTTAGTACATCCGATTTTTATTATTGTTTTGATTTTTCCCTCAAAATTTCCCATATTTCTTTAGTTTAAGAATTTATTCCTTAATAATATTGTTATGCATTTTTTGTTTTTTTTTTTAATCAAGGGTAATTGATTGTAAAGAAATTGCTAATTGCTTAAATTTCCGGTGTCGGTGGTGATGGTTTTTCTGAAATTTCTTGTATGGTGTCATTGGTTTATAATAATGTGAAATACAAGAAGAAGGGAAATGAAGAAGGAAGAAATATTTCTTAAAAAACAACATTTTAACTAAAAATTGTTTACATTATATTAGGAAATAATTAAAAGTAGGAAAATTTTTTCTAATTTTGTTTATTTAATTCAATTTTCTTAAGAAATGGATTTGGGAAGAAAAATCAGCTGGGCCCTATTTCATAAAACTATTAGTCTAATACTAATAAAATAATAATTATTAGAACTAATAAATATGGAGTAATACTTTTTTGTTTCATAAAACTTTTCTGCAACTAATAAAATTTTACTAATAAATTATTACTGCAAATCATAAATTATTAGTATAGACTCGTCACTAGTAATTATTATTTGAATGTTCAACTATTTGGTTTATATTAAATGCAAGACTTCTCCTTATTATAAAATAATCTTCAAAATCACTCTCACTATCAGAGCTTAACATGATTTTCAAATTTATACTGAATTATGTT
Organism: Dolichopus griseipennis; assembly: GCA_963082915.1. Taxonomy (NCBI): domain Eukaryota; kingdom Metazoa; phylum Arthropoda; class Insecta; order Diptera; family Dolichopodidae; genus Dolichopus; species Dolichopus griseipennis. The sequence goes on from OY720443.1 coordinate 83,568,356, forward strand.
TAAGTTGTAACCAAAATAAAATGTTGTTGATTAATGTAAAGTATGTATAATAATGCGTAATTTTTTTTTAGATTTTATTATTTATTTATTTTGTACAAAATATTTAAGATTATTTACTAAAAAAAAATAAGTTTATGGCATACAATATAAAGTTTAACCTCTATTATATATAAATATCCTAATATTTAAAAGACTAATAATGAATTTATTAGTCTTTCTAAACTAATAAAAATTTACTAATAATTATTAGTGTAGCGACAAATAATTATTAGTCTAATAGTTTTATGAAACAGAAACGCGCTTTGCAGTAATAAAATTCACTAATAATTATTAGTGTAGCAGTAATAAAATATTAGCCTTTATGAAACAGAATTTTACTAATAACTAATAAAATATTAGTAAATTCACTAATAATATTAGACTAATAGTTTTATGAAATGGGGCCCTGGAGAGATACCGAATAATGAATACAATGTTGGAAAATGTTTAGTGTGCAAATGGAAGTGTTTAAAGCTTGTTGTTGGATACAGCAGTTTTTTTACAGAAATGTAATAATTTATTTTGTTGACCATGCTATATTTTATCCAATTGAAAAATTTCTCAAATTTTAGAAGTTATCTAGTAATGTGTGCTTACATTACAATCGTTCAAATAGATGATTACGTTGCATTACTTTTTAAAACACCGCTACCTAGATTCACGAACCTCAAACAAAATTTGAATAATCCTACAAAATCTTTTTAATGGTATCCTACATATTGATATATTAGCGAAATTTATATTAAGGACTTAATGCTATTAGGTTCAAGTCTGACACATTAGAGCTATGATCCAAAATAAACAAGTGTAGATCTCTTAAAAAAAAAATCCAGTGATAATGATCGCATTCGAATGTAAATCCCCATAAAAATTTTGAAATACTAAGCAGGCTCCTTTAAAAATAAATATTGAAATTTTAATACAAAGGGCTCCATGAAACTGAAAAGTGTTTATTAGAAGTTTTCTTTTTTTAAGCGATAACTTTTTAACTGTTAGGCTAAGACTGTCCATACAATAGGTACATGTGAGAACAGATGAGACATATTATATTCTTATTATTGGAGTTAATCTTTATGAATTCCAAATATAGTTTGAACATGAGACAGTACTAAGCCTTATAACAGTAGAAAAGTTTTAGATTTTCAATAGGTACCACCCTCATCACTGTGCCATTCAGCCGTTTTTAAAACGCAGACCTATTTAAACATATTTTTATACAACAGAGGTTCTATTTAAAGATTTGTAATATTATATGAATTCTTAATTAATCCGCATGAAACAGTTATATTACTGAATTGTATCTGGTTGCTTAGTGGATCCGAAAATTCTTCAAGTCCATAATTTAATAAAATAATATAATACATAATTTACTAGATTCAAGACATTTTCAGTGAAGTTAATATAAAGATTAACTATACAATCTCATCTCCTGTTCATTCTACCTACATATATGCTTCAACACAAGTCTTATTAGACCAAATTAACAATATACTAGTCAGGTATTAACTTCTTTCTGTTAAATTAATATTGAAAGAGCCGAATCGGTTTGATCTAAGATGTCTTCTTTTGAGTGACCTTTAGTATAACAATGATTACTCGGAAGCTGGTCTGTGATTAAGATTCTGAACTATTTATGGTGGAACTCCCTGATATACAGAAAAACGAAATTAAGAATATTCCGGGCATGTATGAAAACAGTTCTTACATATGGCAGCAAGACCTGGCTTGAAACTAGCATTCTAACCCACAAGCTGCAGGTTTTCCTAAATAAGTGTCTTAGGATAATATGCCAAATATTCTGGTCGAACACAATATCCAACGAAGGCCTCTGGATACACACAGGCGAAGAACCCATAGCCAAACAAATCAGGCGTAAGAAATGGTGGTGGATAGGCCACTCGCTTAGAAATCCTAGGGAAAGTATAACGCGAATGGCATTAGAGTGGAACCCTGAAGGGACCAGAAGACGTGGTCGTCCAAACATCACATGTCGCAGGAAAACTTACAAAGAAATGGCCTGGAATGACATTAAAATATCAGCGCGGAATCGCGTGAGATGGAGGTGTCAAAAGGAAGTTCTATGCTCCCAAGAGGAGTAGATTTGCAAAGTGACAGGAGTTTGATTCAAGAACTTTCCATCGAAGAAATGCTGTTTTAAATATTTTAATCTAATGGTCATTACAACTTTCGAATAAATATTTAAATAAAGGGATATCCTTCAACATTTTTTTATTAATTGATCATCTTAATACAAGAATTATCTAATCTTATCTATACGATTACTTCATTATTATTCTTAAAGTCAAATCATAAATAAATCAAAGTTAAATCACAAAGTTCTTAATCAACATATAAGTCTTGTTAAATTAATAGACACCAATCACTTTAACTTTGAATCACTTTAACTTCCGGTCATAATTTTTTATTAGAATAAACTACTGGATGTTCTTTATACCTATACTATACTTAATAAATTGTATATTTTATTTTATTCTCACAACATTTTAAAAATAGAAAGTCAAATTGTAAAAAAATTGAAAACGAAAACTGTCTCAAGACATCGGTTTTTTTAAAACCCAAGATATTTAAGAACAGGGGAATATGAAACTCTTTTTTATTGAAAACCACAACACACTTCTTGGCTTTTTTGGTTTTATCCAATATCATAATAAACAGTTTTCTTTTTATTCAGATTTAAGATTTCTTTGCACTTCATCGAACCTTCCTCTCCCTTTCCATCATATTGAAATTTATCACATAATTTTTAAATTATAATTTCATCATGTTAAATGATCTTATAATGTAATGTTGCCTCAGTAGAGTAATTATTGTCTTATTGGTAAAAAAACACGTTTAACATAATCGAATACCCTACGTTATGTCTTAAATACCTACTTATATATTAATATTATTTACCTGCATTTACCACAATCAGTATTTAAATGTTTTTCTTATTACAGAGTTAAATTGATTTTCCCCCGTTCCATCAGATCAGTGAAGACAATTGCGAAGTAAAGAATTATATAATATTTAATAGAAATCGAATAAGATTGATATTTTTTTAAATTGAATATAAAGAAATATTAAGGTAGTAATGAAAATTATCGAAGAGGTTTTAAAGAAGCACATTTCCAAAATTTAAACAAAGTTTCATAATTTAATTTAGGGTAACACTTCCTTTAAATTTCAGAAAGGGCCTTGCAATATGTATCTATAGTTACAGAGTTTCATAATTTACGTTCAACTTTAGGAGAAAGGTTCGTAAAATATGTACCTGGTGTTTTAATTTTTAAGTTTTAAAGCCCTTGAATAGTGGGATGTTCCGAAATTTTTCTGAGAAAATTTATTTTTAATTTCAGAAATTCATCCGAGAAGGCTTTGTAGATAAGAAAAATCTGCTTGACTCATGAATTAATACAATGTTCGAGAAAAAAATTTGGCTATGGATTTAGATTTTAATTGTTTCAAAAAAGAGTATTTTAAGTTTTGATCTCTTGCACCTATTAAAAGACTGTGGAGGCCGAAACAATTTCTTAAATAACTCATGCTTAAATATCCAGGATTTATCTGCTTTCAGGTTTCAAATAAAAAATTTTGTTGTCAAAGTGTTAAATTGAGGTGTCAAAAATATTAAAAAAATTTTAATTTCGCGTAACGGTATAAAATATTTATATAATATTTTACAATAAATATTTATAACAACGGCAACACTATCTGCAACATAGATATTATTTTAAAACTTATGAAAGCTGATGTTCTTTGGCGGTCCATATTGAAAAAATACCGTACAGAACTTGTATTATAATGTATTCAAGTAGGTATAGGGCTTTTCTAAAATTTTGGAGGGCTTTAGTTGGTGAATGATTGGGCTTACAGAAAACAGTTGTTCCATAAAACTAGTTTATTGTATAACTTATTCATAGTTAAAAGTTCTTTGCGTTATTTCAGACTGTGTAGAATTTTTCTAAACACCCGAACGCACAAACAGATGAACTGAAACTAATAGATTAAATGAATTTTTAAAATTTTTTTCAAAAATACGCTAAAAAGTAGGTAATATGAAAAAAAAATAATAATCATTAATAAAATATAACGATTTTAATCGTTTAATAGTCGCTAAAAGGTGAAATTACTACTTAATGAATAAATATTACATTACTTCGTCGCATCCATCACCAATCTCAGTTTAAGTAGTTATGTAAGTACTTAACATTTGCGCATCAATTCAAATCAAACAAACCACATAATTTCTTGACTTTTTGTTTTGGTTTTGTTTTAACTTTCTAATGAAAATCAACAACAGCAACAGAAGCAGCAACACATATTATATCATGATATAATATATATGTACAATGTATATAGTTTGGTTGGGTTGGTTTTGATATTAACGTTGACCGCGTTTACCGATAATCACTAAAATTTCATTTATTCGTTTATTTTTTTCTTTAATGTTATTAACATTTAACTAGAGCCTCATTTAATTGATTGTTTAAATTAATAATTATTGTTGTTGTACAGAGTTTGTTGTATAGATTTTTCACTCTATTGTACCCATGTACCTAAATCTATTCACATGTTCTTTTGTTTTTTATTTCATTTATTATTTTCTTAATAAAAATGTACTTCCGGTGTTACGGCATTATCGCATCGCATCTTCTTCTTCTTCTCCTTCTTGTTCAAGCATTTAAATAAACATATTAAAGTCAAAAGATTGTTTATGATGAAGTTTGATGACTCGTTTCAATTAATTCACTTATTATTTGCTTCCAAAAATGTTAGCTGCGATTATAATACATTACATCTTGTATGTCATTACTTTAGAGAGAGATGGAAGATATTTTACTTTGAAAGTAAAGAACTGTTTATTATCTGCATTGTATAGGTAGATGATCGTTTTACAAATCAAAAATGAATTTGATGAAGACAATAATAATAATAATAATAATAATAATAATGATGACGATGTTGTTGGAAACAATGATACCATTTTTTTTTTTTTTTTTTTCTTATTTTTCATTTTACATTTCAATTTATTCGATGATGATGATGATCAAAAGATTGTGTGAATAGAAGTGTTAAAAAAAATACATTGAACATTGAATATTGTAATATAATTGAATTTAATATGACAGTGACAAGCGAAGTTGCGCTCACAAATAAAATTTATAAAAAGAAAATTAAATGAATATATAAAAAGTAAAAATAAAAAAAAAACCGATCAAAAACCGATTGAATTAAAGTGCATTGTGATTCTTTTTTATAGTTATAAAGTGAGAAAAATCAATTTATGCTCCTTTTATTTTTTCTTTCACTCTAAAACTTTCATTTATCTTTTGATAATAATAAAAAAAATAACAAAAAAAAAAAACAAACGGTGTTAACCTAATACACGAAAAGATACTATGGAAAAATGAATTAAAAGTAAAAATGAATTGAAGTTGAAGATGTCTGTTCAGAAAAAATCAAAGAAACAAGTGATGAAAAAAAACCAAGGGTTTTTAAAAAAGCACATTTTCAAAATTATATTGTATTACATACTGAGTTTAACTTTGGAAATATTTACTTGGAAATAGTTACTACTGACTTATAAAATTTACTGCTAACAGTAAATTTTTTATTTAAAAGTTGTTATAGCCCTTCAATGGGGAAGGTTGCTAAATTTCTCAAGTCTCTAACTTCAACTTCCCCCCCCCCCCCCTCATCCTCTAGTTTTTTAGGTTCTAGGAATTAAATTGTGAATTACACAAAAATTTGGAATTATACTTAGAATTTTATTATCTAAGCAAAAATGGGTAAAACTGAGAGACACTTTCTTCAATTTAAGAAACCCCTTTTAAATTTAAGAAAAACCTTTAACATATGTTAAAATATAATATTGGGCCTTTAAATTTTGCATATTAATAAAAAAAAAATTGGACAGGTATTCAAGTTAAAGTGTTTAAAAATAGCATAATTTCAATTTTCGGGCCCTTATAGCTCCTAAACAGGAGGCTTGACAAAAAAATTTTGTTAACCGACTCCTACTAATTTCTGAGTATCTAACTCCTCCCAAAAGATCCTAGCTTAAACCGTTTAGAAGATATGTGGGGCCAAAAATTTTGCAAAAATTGAGTTTTATGTAATGGTAAATTTTAGCATTGTATGGAAACCCTATACATTTAAGCGACATATTTTTGTAAAGCCTATAAAAGCAGCTCTCTAATACCGTTTTTCGATTGAAAATAAACCTAACAGAACTTTTGTTATATCAATTTAAATATAGGGCTTTTTTGGAATTTTCAGGGGCTGTAACTTCGTCACCCTTCAAAATTAAGAAATACCTTTGACACATGTTGAAATATAATTATAGAGCTTTGAATTTTGTCTATCACTAAAAAAAAATTTGAACAGGTATTCAAGTTACAGGTGTTTAAAAATAGCAAAATTTCAATTTTCAAGCCCTTATAGCTCCTAAATAGAGGGCTTGACAAAAAAATTTTGTTAACGGACTTCTACTAATTTCTGAGTATCTAACTGCTCTCAAAATTTCAAGACCCTAGCTTGAACCGTTCAGAAGATATGTGTGGCCAAAAATTTTTCGAAAATTGAGTTTTGCGTAATGTTAAATTTTAGTACCGTATGGCAACCCTAAACATTTGCCTTATATAAATTTATAAAGTTTATGAAACCAGCTATCATTTGCCGTTTTCAGATTGAAAATATATGTAACAGAACTCTTGTTATAACAATTTAAATATAGGGCTTTTTCCAACTTTGGGGGGCTGTAGCCCCGTAACAGGTGGGGCTACAGAAAAAAATTCTTCTACGAAATTATTTTTTTTGCAAAAACTACCCATGGTTAAAATTTCTTTACTCTATTTCAAACGGTGTAAAAGTTTTTGTAAACATACGGACGGACGGACGGACGGACAGAGTGAAGCTATATAGGCACATTTTTACAAAATTTTTTGAAAATGTGCTAAAAAGAGCATGAAAGCGTTTTTAAATTAGATTTGTTTTGATTGAATGAAAAAAACGCTTACATTTTGCATTGTTCAAATTAAAGAAAAAATGCAAAGTCTTTGTAATATTAAATTATATTATTTTAAAAAAAAATTTGTTTCCGATTGCATAAGACATGCAACTTCTCATGGTCAAACACCTTTTTTGTAGAAACTGTTATTTTCTTCTTTTTTTTTTTTAAAAAAAACAGTAAAGTGATGAGTAAAGTGTTGCGGTAAATGAAGTCTTGAAGAAAGTATTAAATTTCAAAAATGAATGAACGAATTTCTTTGAAGACGTCTAAATGTCATTTTGTAATTTTACTTTTTGTTTCTTTATGCGTTTTATTGCGTAAAATGCGATAGATAGTTATTACACTATTCTGGGTGTAAGTTTAACAAATTTATTGTAAACAGACAGTTGTTTTAGAAACCAATTTTCATTGGTTGAGTGATGCACATACATGTTGTGTAGTACAGTGTTAATTTACAAAGCGTTTGTAAGTCACTTGTTAAATTTGGCTCTCAATATGTTCATTTTACTCAACGGTTTGTTTATAATATCCAGCAATATTACAGGGTTTTGAAAAGCATTATTATTATAATATTTTGTAGATATTAACTTTTAATTAATTGGCTATGACGAACACTTAGTACACCTACATTATAAGATTTAGTACTTTATAACAACATAGTTGCTTTAATTTGATTAATCAAAGACTACAATAGCACTACGTACTGAAACATTAATGGTCAACGACATCTTGACGATTCCGTGACGTAAGAGTATGATTGCAGACGCAGACGTTATAATATCATTTTTAATAATTATAATAAAAAGTTGCACTTACTTATTGACAATGTTCTTCTAAATTACAATATGGTTTCAGTACACCGCTGTTTAGTGTGAATAGATGCATAATAAATGCATATTATAATTGATAATCTGACAGTTGCAGGGGCTTCGTATCATTGAAGATCTTCCTAAAAAAAAATTTATGAAAATTATTTCGTTTCTAATATTACTTTATACACAGTGTCTATTGCGCTAATTGTACCGCTTATTGAAATGCATACGGAAAAAACGCTTCATTTTTAATTTAATTTTTTCCGTATTGGAGCGATTATAGTGAGTGTAAACTGATATTAATTTAAGTATAAAATAATTGAAATATAAAAGTCTAAATGAAATGCATAATATCAAGGATTGCTTCCTAATTTTTTTCAATGACAAGCTTAAATGGAAAGAAATGACACATATGCCATTTCAAATATATTATGTCAATTCAATTAAAAATTTTGTTAAATTTTATGATAGCTGTGTACTTTTTCATTCGGTTCAGGATCAAAATTTTTTTTATAATACGTATAAACAACAACAATATAACTCATAAATTTGTAAGAGTTTTTATGATCAGTATAAAAAAGTTTACATAAAATTGCGACAGATGGGGCAGGCATAGTTAACTGGCATAGTTATAAAATGCTGATTTCACATTTGACACTTTACATTTGACATTTGATATGAAAACTAAGGTAGCCAAAATTTCAAATTAATATCTCTTTTATTTAAGGGATCCATATCGTCTTTTTTATTAAATATTGCACTGACCCGGATGGAAAAAACGCAACTAATATGTTTATGCTTAAAAAAAAAAGTAAATAAACTTTCTTAACAAGCATTTCAAATAAATCTTTAAATCAAAAGTACTATAGAAACATTTTTGAATTAGAATCTTTAATAGGGTGTTTAATGTTTTAAAACTTTTAGAATAAAATAGAATAAATTAAAAAAATAAAATACTTTCAATGATTATGTTTTTTTGGCAAGTGTTTCCGTATTTTTCTGATTAAAATTAAAACCTTTTAGTTTTAGAAGGATTTCGTAATACATATTTTAAATTTAAAAAAATTTTTTAAATTAAATCCGCTTTTTGAAATCCTTTTGGAAAACTTTTTTTTTTTTTTATATAAAATACATTATACATAAAAAATATATAATAATATATATTATATTATTTATATTTGTTTTAACTTTGTTTGAATAAAAAATGAAGAGTACTGCAAAAAAAAAAAAATCTCCATTTTTTTTTTTACTCTTTCATGATTCATCTTTTATTTGCATGATCGCCATTGCAAAAGAAACAGTTAGTTTTAATTTCGTTTTTTGATTTTACTCGATTGCAAAAAAAAATCCAACAAAGATAGAATATACTCCATACATCTTTTATCTCTTTCTAGTCTCTCCCTTATATTTTTGAAAAAAAAGGGAATGAAACTTATAGAAAAAAAAAAAAAACATTTAATTTTTTAAAATAAAAAAATAAAAAATTTAAGTCCATTTAACCTTTTTATTTCAATTTAAATTTTTTTATTTTGTGAATGCTACTGCCATTCGGCCATTTTGCCATGATGTTTGAACTCTTCATTCATTTAAATTTATTCAATTTTTTTTTTTTTTTTTGATGTTTTCTTTGTGTTAGATACCAAAGTATTCATTTTAGCCCTCTTTGATCTTTGAAATTTATTATTATATTTTTTTTTTCACTCTTTTATTGTTTTTGTATTTTTGTTCTTAAATTCGCGTTTATACCAGTTTTGGGAACGGAAGACTTCTATCTAATATATTATGAATGAGATCCAACCCTAAAAAAACAAAGTTTAATGTATGTATCTACATTGCATTCAAAGAAGTTCATTGTGAAGAAGAATATGGGAGTGAATTTTAAGAAAAAAATTTAAATAAACAAAATCAAAACAAAAGAAATATATTTTTTAAGAAATTTAAAAAAAGTAAATAAGTTTAATTAACAGCGGATATTAAATTATTTTCATCTACTAGATGAAGAGAGATGCAGTGAGGAGTCACCCTCAATAATAACTCACAGCTAGTTAATATAGCTCACAAACTTACTTACAATCTACCCTATACCTAAAAAAATTGTTATACAGCTGGAAGTTGGTAACGAGTTGCAATACTGATTCAGAAGTGCTCACTGATTTTGTAAAAGAATGAAAATCAAGCTTCATTTCAGCCACCTGCAAAACATTTTCGTATTTAGACTATATATGGTATATTTAAACCAATTGACTTACGCCTAGAAGTTGATACGTAGTGATTATTACATTTGAGTAATGTGGTCAGATTACATCAAATAATAGAAACCAAGTAAATGAAAAGTTTTGAGTGAATTTTATCCAAGTTTCGAAAAAAATTTTCTAGTCTTTACTTTAGATTTAGTTGGACTAAAAAATTGTTCCATAATATTTTAGCTCCAAATTTTATAACGAAATATTCTAAATTTTTTTTTATTTATTTATTTATTTACTGGAAATGAATTTAAATAAAGTTATTTAAAAATTCTAATGTATTAAGTGATTTTTGTATTAACCCATTGACTACCATTGTTTTCGTTTTGAAATACTTAGGTATACTGACTACTAAATGAGCGGATGAAATTAAATGGCATACTGCGTTTATTTATACAAAGGCTAAGGCTGTAAAATATTCAAATAAAAACTAATTTCACTCAAAAATATTCAATAATTTATTAAGTGCTGCATATCTTTAGTATAAACATGGAAAACAATCACCGTTATACACTTAATTTCCATTTTTGGCGAATCTGAAAAACAATCGAATTTGAAATAATGGTATTTAAAAAAATATTCGATTTGAATAAGTGAGTGAGTATGAAATTAAAGAAATTTTGAGTGATTTTGTTGATATTCACCAGTGACACCTCAAAAAATAACTCAAACGTGGACGATAAATAAGATAAATTTAAATTAATATTTTTTAATCCATAATTACATGTTAATATTTTTATTTTTGTTGATTCCTAAGATCTTGAGCCAATCCCTTATTTTTGCATGCACTACATATCTTTTTTTCCGCTATTAGGGTATAAAAAAAACTCTTTCAGGTATTTTCATCCCTGAAAGCCAGATCGTCTAACTTTTCTATTCTCCCCAATAGTTTTCTTTTTTTTATTAAAATTTTTTTTTAATTCAAGTTAATTGAAAAAAAAAACAGAATAAAACTAAACAACATTTTTTTATTTACTCCTTTATTATTCTCTAAATAGAATAAAAAAAACATTAATATAACTTCATCATCCAGATGAAAATATAATATACATATATTAACAGTTAATAAGAGTGAATAAGTTGCAAATATATAGGGCTTTATTATATCCTTTACAGTTACATCTTTGTAAGTAAATTTTGTAAGTAAAAAACAAAGGAATAAAAAGAAAAAACTATACGGAAAATGTATCTTACAGATTGTTTATCTTGTAAACAAAATTACGGTATATTTACAAAAAAAAAAAACAAAAAAAAAATTGATAATAAAAAAAAACCGTTCAAAAAAAATATTTATTCAAAATGCTTTATCTTGTTCGACACGCGAGCTCAACTAAACATTCGAGACGATGAATAAACTAAGTAAGCAAATATATACGACCTTATGCCAATCTCACCTACCGCAGTCAATTTACTTATAATAAACACCAATCCACCTACCAGTTTTTGAAAACCAACCTACCAAATCTACCATATCGTATATACATACTACCCAAACTACAAGTAAGTGAAGCAATACAATACATAATTTTCACTTAGAATCTGTAACAGTGTCTTAGTCGGTGTCGTACTCACTCCCTCCCATTTTTTTTACCTTGTTATTTTAAACGCACGCTTTTTTAACTGTTTATTTTTCGTTTGTTTTTTTTATTTTTTTTTTTAACAGTGGTTCTTATAGAAATCAATTTAGTTTTATCCCCTTTTATCCATTTGTATTTTGTAACTTCAAGAAAAACCACCCTTGCAAAACTCTTTAAAAAAAACAGAGAAAAATATATACAATTATTTTCTTAGAAAATATATAGAAAAAGAATGAGATGGAAAATATTAAAAGAAAGAGATAGAAAGATTTATAAAAAGGTGAATTTGTTAACAGAAAGGATAAATTATTATTGTGTGTATGTGTATAAAAGTTTTAGTTTTATATTTGTTTTAATATGGAATTTGGTTCTAGTAGATACTAGATGTAATTTTTCAACGAATAACTAACGCTCATAATACCACAATAAAAAATTAAGAAATAAAAGTGAATTTTATTTAGTGAAAAGATTTGGCACTTTTAAAGACTTTTACGCAATGACATTTAAAACATTCATATATATAGATACCAAATTCACCTTAGTATCAATTAGTATTTGCTGTATATAGTCGCAAAACAAAGCGAGGACCTGCATCAATTTAACTACTGTGCCTATAATTAACCCCTTTAAAGTTAGTTGAAAGCACTAATGAAAATTAAAATTTTGGTTTGTGAACTTTTTAAAGGGAGCGCAACGAAATCCCAAAAAAAAAAATCCTAAATTAAATAAAAATCCCAAATTTTAAAATCCCAAATTGCAAAATCCTAATGTTTAGTTCGTTATAAAATCAGGGTTATATCTTTTTCAGGAATATTTAATTATGTATGTGTATGTATATGTGAATTAGATAGAGTTGCTTACTGAATCATAGTTATACGTCTTTTACAGAATGTATATATATATATGTGAATTGAAAAGTAGTGTTATCGCTTTTTCCAGAATATTTATATATAATATTTATACGAGATTTTGAATTAGTAAAGATTCTAGAGTTGGTTAGAAAATCAGGGTTTCAATAATTTGTTTAACGGGGGTTTAGGGACGGTAGCCCCCACTATTTGAAGTACTTTATTATTGAAAATATATATTAATATAAAAAATATCTAGAAGGAATTTTATAGTTGGTTACAAAACCAATTATGATAACGATAGTGGTTTGGGAATTTGGGATTTTAGGATCTTGGTATTTGGGATTTTGGATTATTGGGATTTTGGATTATTGGGATTTTGAATTTTGGGATTTTGGGATTTTGAATTTGTGATTTCGTTCCCAACCCCTTTTTAAATGACTCCTTATAACAATAATAAAATCACATAGTCTGCTCCCAAAAAATTTATCCTATAGATTTAAGATAGGCATTTTCTTAAAATTTTATTATAATCCCTAAGGTTGTTTTTCTATTTTTAAATATGATAAAAGAAACGTTATTGATGAAATAAAAAAAAAAAAACAAAAAATAAAAAAATGGAAAAAAAAAAAATTACAACAATAACAAAAACTACTCAAGCAAAAATTTAATTTTGTTTAAAGATAGGTACACGTGCATTTAGTTCAAATAACTAAATACAAATACACATTACACACATATATATATATATATATATATATATATATATATATATGTACACATTTTACAAAAAATCATTATATAATAAGTTTACACATTATTCTAAATTAAAAAGAAAACAAAAAATATATAGCAAAATATAATTTTAATATAACTTTATATTATATAATTTTTATTTAGTCTTTTTCTTATTAAATTTATTACTTTACCACCTCTCTCACTCTTTCTCTCCACTCTCTCTTTCATTTTCCTTCAGCGTATTAAAAATATTTCAGAATATAAACTTAATTTCGCAAAAAAATTCATAATAAAAATATACAACTGTAATAATTTGTTTTTTTTTTTTATACCAATAAAAAAGTACCGTTATATAAGAATTTTCTTATTATTTTTCCGAAAAAAAGAAAACAGTAGTACTCTTTTACCGTTATCTCAATATTTTATTATTTAACGGTTTACTAAACTAAAAATAAAAAGTGTACATTAGAAAAATTGGCAAAATAATAACACAATTTACCGTTACTATGTAATATAACGGATATATTATATACATATAACTCGTTACATATACATATATACATGCATATATACGAATATTTTACTTTAAATACCAAAGTTGACATGTAATTTGTTGTTTTTTTTTATTTTTTAAGAATCAGTAAGGCTTTAACTGTATATATATATATATAATATATATATATACATATATATACAGTTAAAATTAACGGTGTGTTAAGAAAAATAAAACCCGTTCAATCAAATAGGCTCTCATTTTACCTTTTTTCCTAACGGTACATTTTGTTTTCCTTAATTTAAGTTTTTATTGTTTGTTTTTTTTGTTTTATTTTTTTTTGCAATTTTTCTTTTGTTTTTTTTTTTTTCTATTACATCACATTTTGAAATATTGAATGTGTTTAGTTGTATGTACATATCAAGTTGATTGGGTTAATTTGAATGGGTGGGTGGTATGTATATGTTAGTTTTTTTTTTTTTTTTTGAGAAGTTTGGTGTAGGCTTGATACGTGCGTGAATATGTGACATGTTAAGGTACTTTATTTTTTTTTTTTAAACATTCTTCATCTTTTTCTATGCTTTTTTTTGTTTTTGTTTTTTTTTTTTTTGCATTTTCTACCTTTCAGGAAAAATAATGTTCAAGGTGGCGTAAAATAAAACGCTGAAAGCTACGGGAAATAAATAAATGTAACTGTCGTGTTATTTTTTTTTTTTTTATTATCTATTCTTATTATAATTTTTTTTTGTTTTTGTTTTAAATTAAATTTTCAAAAAAAAAAAAAATAAAAAAAAAAAAATGAAAACTGTCTGTCAATCGATATTTTTAAATTGGAAATTATTATTGACATTTAACAATATTTTGAAGTTCGGATAAAATGAAGCATAGGAATATGTATGTACCTACATATCTATTTTTAAGTTGAAAATAAAGAAAAGTAAAGGAAAAAATAGGAAAGGAATTCGTAGTTAGGAAATTATAAATAAATTCTAAAATAGAAAAATAGAAAAATATGTTTGCTAAAAATAGGGTTTAATTCAAAATTCAAATATTAATTGAATATTTAGTTAATATGAGTCATAAAATTGATTACAACTTTTTATTTTATACTATTCTGTGACTGTCAATACTGCCTACGCCTTTTTGGATAGGAAAGAGGGAAATTTTAATTGGAATTTTAAAGGAACATTTTAATTTTAGAAGTGCGACTATAAAGAAACATTGAATCTGAATTAATATTATTGTAAATGTTATTATTATTAATGTTATAATTATTATAAACTATTGTAGGTGGAATCGTGCCAAATATAATGAAATATGATATAGTTATTACTTATTAATCTACTTATTAAATATTATGTTTATATAAATTACTTATAACAGGGGTGTGTTTTCTACTAACTAGTTAATATACCTACTCCTAATCAACGATTGGAATCATCAGTCTCAATTCAAATTAAACTCAGATATTGTTAAAAATTATCTAACAGAGGTTTTAGCTGTTTGAATTATAAAAAGACTATAACTTCTTAGTTTAAAAATTGATAAATGTGATAAAACTTTCATGGTTTCTTTGGCTGACAATTGTATATTAACAATAATTCTTTCTTCTCTTTCTTTGTTAATGGCTTTGTTTAAATGAAAATGATAAATATTCTAGATGAAAGTTGCACTAAAGGAAGATAGTTGCTTTCAAAAGCCCATTCTCTCTCGTCCTAAAGTTGAGTTAAAATCTGGATAAAATGCTTCTGTATTCATTTCAATCCATCGCTATGTGTATTAAATCAAGCACAAACTTATATTAAAAGCACATTAATAGACAATATCCTACGGCTAAGTAGCACAGTGGTTAGAGTGCTGACTCAGCTAGCATTGACCTTTGGGTTTATATTAATGGCTTAATCAATAATTAATAATTATATATCTTTAATAAACAAAGAATACATTAACATAACAATATAAACAAAGACAAAATATAAACAAATAATTTAATCGAATAATATAACTCACAGATATAGAATACCATATAACTCTAATACAAAATTATTAAAATATAAACTAAATAGAATTGTATCTATTGAAAATCTAAGACATTTCTACGTGTTATAAGGCGTAGTACTATCTCATGTTTAAATTGTATGTGGAATTCAATTGATCAGTTCTAATAATAGAAATATAACATCCCCTTGTTCTGACTTGTACATATATAGTTAGGCTGTTTAGCCTGTAACAGTGAACAGTTAGCACTTAGAAGTGCCAGTAAAAAAAAAATTATAGTATCACAATAAAAAGATACATATTAAAGTTGTGATTATTACTTAAAAAAATTTCTTAAATGCAAATAGTTGTAAATTAAAAAAATAAATTTACCCAATCTATTGACTGATTACTTACAGTATAATTTTATTTAAATATTGTCTTAATAGGAGTTTTTAAAAAAATATTTAACTTAATCAGCACAAATAATAATATTAAATATAAGATTCATTACTCTATTAAATTTGGAATTTAAACATTTCAAATATTATTACCTGTCATTACCATAATATATGATATGTAAATTTGAGAGTTTCAACATACTTTTCAATTTATTTTTTTCCAATATTGATCTTATTTAAACTGAAAAAAAAATGATAAATTTTTTAATGGTGCCAAAATTCTAAAATTTATGTTAAGTTGTAAATTAAAATAAAAATATACGTAAAAATGTAATTGTTAATATGTAATTAAATTTTTATTTAAAAAATATTTAAACTAGCATACAAAAATTAAAGCTAATTCTAATTAATTTTTTTTTATTGAAAAATAAATAATTATTTTAATTACCCAAATTCTATCAAGTAATTATTAAATTACTTCTTAAATCTGATTTAAATTTTTAAAAATACGCCTTATTTAAAATTTTATATTAAAAGAAATAAAGTGGTATGAAAGTTTAAATATAGATTATCAAAAAATTCTGTGGATATCGTGGATATTTTATAATGTAGCTTAAAATGCTGCCAAGAGTTCGGGTTATATTTCCCACTATATAACTTTTACTTTTTTCAGAGTTCTTTCGAATATCTATTACGAGATCTATCGAATATCTATAAAGTTTAACTTAGACTTTAAATGGATTTCTTAAATTTGATATGGCATACTCTTAACTTCATTGGATTTAACCAAATTTAGAAAGCCACAGATTAGACAACCTGTACTCGCCTTAGCGCTTGTTGGCATTTTGATCTCTAAAACATTCTTTTATAAATATATAATTAGAAATTATTCTGTTGAATTGAAATTAATAATGCCTCTTCTCAAACAATTTCAAAGTAGCGTTTGGAGTACTTCAAGAATCATCCGAGAAGTTCTTCGCATTACTTTAGAAAATCGGATTGTGGTAATTCACTTTATGTGGTTCATGTTCCCATCTAATCCCTTCCCCTCCAATTATAGTTGTCCATTCTCCACCTTCCAACTCTCTAATACCTTCTAATTTTGCTCCACGTTCCCTCCTCTTATCCAATCCTACTATGTGTTGGAACAGTATGTAAAAAAATTTTTTCAAATTTTTCAATAGGGCAAATTTTTAGTAATTGTAACATTATATTTTACTTATCTTTTTTCTTGGCTCCAGTAAGCTTCCTCAAGCTTAACATACATAGCTACATCGATTTACTTTTAGAAGCAAATCCGATACGTATCTTTGACACTATATCTAGCTCGTCTAGATAGATGCGTTGCAAACGGTTGAGTAATTTTAATATAGATACCCGTGGCCTTATTTATATGCATTGGTATAAAAATGTTATCCAATATATTATGACTAAATTCCTTTACTAGGATAAACGACTTTCAAACTAACCATTATAAGGCCTTGGCATTAGTAGATAGAATTATAAACACGTCAAAATAATTTACTGAATAATAATATCCATTTTTTTAAATTTATTTTTTGGTTCGTTATAAAATGCTTAATTTTAATTTGTCCAAAATTAGCACACTATGATTGTACTATGATTACATATGATAATATACCTAATGTAAAAAATAACTTTGTAATCAAGAAAATACTTTTAAAAATTAATTTGAATGTAATCATAACTTTCAAAAAAATCAACAAAACAAATATGTACCTTTACTTTATTATTCTGTTCATTAAAATTCCAAATCATTAACATACCAAAAGTATTTTAAAAATTAATCATTTTTTATAAGAAAAATTTTCTTTAAATTTGTTCAATTACAAGGAAACCCCCTTAAGCCAATAAATTCCTAAAAAACTTTCAATTTATATAAAGAGAAAAAAAAATTTTTTTCTATAATTATGAGAAAATTACTTGCATATAAAATTTTTTATTTTTAAAATCATTAAAAATTATAAAATGTAATGTTTGTACAATTAACAATTATTCAGAAAATGGACAAAATATCTAAAAACATTTTCACGATACAAGCAAAATGCAACTAAATTGCTTGTAACATAAAATGTAAACACGTGTAAAATGTCACGATTTGTAATTGTATTTTACTTTTTATTTTAATAATAATACCAACTAAATAAAGCATAACTGTTTTTTTTTTTGTATGACATATAAAGTACCTCGTATACAGTTATTTAGAAAATTATAACGGTTAAATTGCAGTATTTCAATTTTTTAATTTACCTGTATGAAAGTAAGGTATAGAGGGTTTATAAAAAAATTAGTTGTATTTAATAATTTAATTTCTAGTGCACAGGTATATATCTAAAATTATCCTGTATTCAAATCAACACTTTGCCAAGGCTTCTAGTGAGTTAAGTCATGAAATTTTAATAAATTAATAATTCAAAGGCTGTTTATGAGACCATTTAACGCAAAACTAGAAATGCTTCAAGTACTCCCCGAATTTTTACCAAAACTGTTGAAATAAAAAAGGATTAATCGCTGACTGTTGTGGTCCATCCAAAAAATTTAGAGAGGCTTCAAATACTCATCGCAGTTTTATCTACATAGTCATAAAATTTTACTTAACTAATCTTTCACAGGCAATTTATGCGACCATCTAATGCAACTCTAGAAAATCTTCAAGTCTTCATCGCACTTGTACACTAAACTATTAATGCTGGTTCATCCAACAAAACACTGCGAAAACTTGAAGTCTTCACCTGATTTTTTATCAATTCACTTACGAGATTGGATTTAATGAATGATTCGCGGACTGTTAATGCCATCCAAACACTATAGATACTATGGAGAATTCCTAGCTCTTTTTGTAACTTTTCATAGTAACTCATAAATTATAATACCTAATCAAATTTACGATACGTTTTCATCTAATACCTTTTCCTCTAGCATAGATAGTAATGTTCTAATATTACAATATTTAAGTTTTGTTCAGGTTCGTTTAAGTTTTGTTCAACCTTCAAATATATTTACTCCCCTTTCACTCTTGTTTTTCTTTTAGGTCTTTTCCCCCTTTCCAAAATCAAAAAAATAAACTATATTAAGTAAAATTCACGTTCAGCATGGGTTCAATTCTAGACAGTAGTTATTTTTAGAGTGATCGTTAGCCTTCTAACTAACTGTACTTTATATTGCAACTAACAAACAGTCGGATCAAACCTTATATCAAAAAAGTCGTATCAATATTCAAAAAATGTGCTCAGATCAAATTTATTCCTTACATGGAAACTTGTTTAAAAAGTGAACACAATCTGGTACATTTGGTTAGATAATGGTCTGCTGCTACATTACAGGCAGCGAAATATCTAAAACTAATTATTATAAAACTTGTTGTATTATTTGATCAGTTAATTGCTCAAATGTCATTTTCTTTGGCTTTTTTCTGTTTTTATATTATTCCATCATTTCAACAAATCCAAATATTATTTTAAGTTAATTTTATGAGATTTTTATAACTTAAATCTAATAAAAAAATTTAATTTTTTAGTTTTGTTACATTTTCTGTTGTTTTTTTTTTTGATTCCAATTTAATTGAAATAAATTTTCTTTTATATAATTTTCATTTATTGAATTTAATTGAAATCAGAGAGGTTTTGAATTAAAAATAAAATAAAAATTGAGGGGGAAGTTTTTCTTTGTTTTATATTCAATATAAAATTAAATCAAAGAAACTCCTGTTAATAAATATCTAATTAATTTAAAATAAGCATAATTAGACAATCTGAATCTGTAATACAAAGTTCAATTTTCAAAAGGTTATGACTGCGATTTTTTATGAGTTGAAAAGATCAATTGGAATTTTTTTAAATTAAATCAAAGAAATAAAAAATACATTTGAATTTTTAATAATATACTAGAGAATATCTTTTATTGGAGTCAATAGTTACTACTTGTTAATAATTTGATTGCAATTTAATTTTTAAGAGAAAACAAGTTTTATTTAAATGAACTCTAGTTTAAAAATAAAAATATACATATCTATTATTTAAATTTTATTTTATATTATTAAAATTTAATATAGTTGCAGTCTATATATACAATTTTATTTACGATTTACACTATTCCGAGTTATAAGATTCTTTCAAAACATATAGAAGATTTAAAATTCTGTAAATATAACTTAACTGGGGGATTCTGAAGGTAGCCTTGCAAGGAATAGGTTAATTCTATGATACTAAAAAATATTGATTAAAATAGGAAACTTCTCCTATGCGTTAGTCTGATTCCAAATATTTTGTTTCTAATTTTTCAAATCCGGGGAGTAGAATATCGAGTAAATGCTTACACTTATCTTAAACTCAAACCACAGTTTTTCAAATAAAACTAATTTTAAACATGTGTTTTTGTTTAAAAAGAGGGATTTCAGTTTAAGCTCAGTTTCATGCAATTAAATCAACTTTTATACAATCAAGCAAAGTTTTATACAATCAAACCCAGTTGCATAAAACGAGCAACTGGACTTCATCAAGTTCAATTTTATTGCCATCAAGCCCAGTTTTATAAAATGAAGTCCCAGTTTTATGTAATCCAGCCAAGTTTTATACGATAAAGCTCAGTTTTATGCAATTAAGCCCAGTTTGATACAATCAAGCTCAGTTTTATGCAATCATGCTCAATTTTTTGCAATCAAAGCCAGTTTTATGCAATCAAGTTCAGGTTATACAATCAAGCTCAATTTTATGCAATCAATCCCAGTTTTATGGAATCAAGTTCAGTTTTTTGTAATCAAGCTCGGTTTCATGCATTTAAGCTTGGTTTTATGTAGTCAAGCTCAGTTTTATGCAATCAAAGCTAGTTTTAAGCAACAAATTCCCGGTTTTTATGCAACCAACCAATTGTCATAGCTACATTTTAAAAATTGAGGTTATGAAAAGATGACGGTTGTGATTTTGAAAAATTCCATTAGGAGCAAATTAATAAATTAACAGTTCAACCCTCTCGAAATTGGACAGCCTCACCTCTCAATTATAAGTTAAGAATATTGTGTAAAATTAAAATGATAAGACAAACATTTTTTTTGAAAAGTCATCACTAAAGTTCAAATTTATAATATCTACTTAAACTAATTACATTTAAAAAGTCTTATCAATCCATCACATTTTAAAAAATAAAATTAAAAGAAATACAAAACCCATCTAAAAAATAAATAAGAAAATAAAATGTTAAAGAAATGTTACTGAAACAATTCTGACACAACAATTATGATTGGTATCAACGAAAATATGGCTTTTCATTAAATAAAAATTATACATTTTTTTTTGATAAAATTTATTTTATTTGGTTACAAATTTTGTACTACAAAAACTTTTTATGCTCTTAAAGTGCTCTTTAATAAAATATAATTACTATTTCTCATCACTTATCAAATAAAAAAAAATGGTTAATTGTACAATAAAATAAAAAAAAAGTAAAATACAACAAATAATAAAAAACAAAATAAGAATAGAATTAAAAGGTAAAAATATACAATTTACACCTAAAAAAAAACAAAAGCTAAACATTGATATAAACAATGGGATGTGATGTTAAAAAGTATGGATGAAAATCAAATAGAAAATGTGTAAAAGGTAAAAAGTGTTTTATCCATTAGTTTTGATGATGCGTCTAAAAAATCTTTAAAAAACAAGACTAGCAACAAGTACAGTAAAAACAAGAAAACGAAAACAAAACGTTTATTTTTTTCTATATATAATTTTTTTTTTCAAATTTATCTTAAGTACAGATGGCATTTATTGTATTTTAACATTTAATTCTTATTCTTAAGGAAATTCTGGTTCTTAATGTATTCGAATTGTTTGTTGAAAATTATCCCTAAAAATTTATTTTCTCCCTCTATACAATGATTAACCTATGACATATATATAAAGTAGCTTTCAAACTGTTAAAATTTTAAAGTGATCCGTGGTAAGAAAGTATCAGAGGCTTTAGTGGTGTTGTTGATGAGCAATTGATTTATTAACCGAGAGAGTGAATCCTTCTCCTTGATCCGTGGTAAGAAAGTATTCGAGGCCTTAGTGGTGTTGTTGACGAGCAAATGGCTTATTCTCATTAACCGAGAGAGTTAGTCCTTCTCTGATCATCAAACTTCAGGAAACATCTCGCATTTCGCAAAATCACGCCATCTGACCCTATTTTGAACTATTGATTTACCTTCTGCCCATGTTTTTCCTTCTCTTCATGTTTATTTTTCTGTCGTTCTACTTCAAGTTTTTTTCAGTCCACCTAGTCTACTTTTTCCGTAGATGTTCCAATCTAACGTTTTGTGATGTAGTCTCTTCCTAATATTATTTCCGGATAGGTTCTTGTTAAGTTATACTAGACACATTCCTTTATTGTTATTCTTCGTGACCGTAAAATTTTCCATTAAATGCAAATTTATTCTTTAATGAAAACCTGCAATCGTGACTCAACCTCGTTGGCGTTCGTTACTCAACCGGATTTCACTGCCGTATAGGAGAGAATTAATTTTACGTTGGATTCAAAAATGTTGATTTTTGGTTCCCTGGCTATTTGTGTAAATTTCCAAATTTTCCAAGGTCTATCGAAAACTGTTCTTGCCTATTATATGCTTCCCAAGTAATTGAAGTTTTCCGTTTCTTCTATTGGTGAGTCTCTAATACTGATGCAATTTGTGTTACTTGTATTAATTATCATCAAATTTGTTTGGCTCATATTTATTTGGATTTTACTTCACTTTCAGTCTATTGAATTCCATCAAACAATCTTAAGACTTCATAAAGTTTAAGAACCACTGCTATACATTAATAGGTTTTTTTTCTTATTTTGTTTTTGTTATTTTTTTGTAACTGTTTTTATTTTATTACTTTTAAATACACGCACTTTATTTTAACGCGTTGTTGTCTGTATAATTATTTATTTTTCGGTTCTCATTGTTGTTTTTTTGTTTTTTATCTCTTTCTTTTAATTTTTCTTTCTTTTTTTTTCTATTAATCTCTTCATGATTCTTGTTAGAAAAACAGTGAGGGAACAAAAAAATGAATTAAAAGAAAAACACAAATGAAAATTGTCTTACTAACGTGTGCGCTGTTTTCGCCCATCAGGTGTTTTTAGATGTTTAATTTTTTTTTTCCTATTTTTTTTTTATTTTTCTACCATTGTTTTGTTTTTTTTTTTCTTTAGGTTTTTAACACCTATATCTAATCCCGTATGATCATCATTATCTTAAATATTGTTTAAGAAATAAAAAAAAAAAAAATAAAAAGAAAAAAACCGCCAAAACAAGTGAAGATGAAACTATGCCATCAGAATACAAAAAAAAAACACAAAACAAAAACAACAAAAAATGGTAAATAGAAAAGTAAATAGAATTAAAAACAAAAAAAAAATAGAAAAGGAAAGAAGTAGCGTTTTTTTTTGTTATATTCTTCAGGTGTAAATTAAATTTTTATCCAAATATTGTTTGTAAAGATTAAAAATGCGAGAAAAAAGAAATAGGAAAAAAACAAAAACTAAAATAAAATAATATTTAATCAAAAAAAAAAAATAGATGAAATAAAATAATGAAATAATAGCAAAAAATGGGGCTGATTGAAAAATTACAAATAATAATAGAAAGTAGGAAAAACAAAAAACAAATTTCCCCCCACAAATTTTAATATTAAAGGAGTGGGGGATTAAAATGTACCTGTACGCGAAGAAATGTTAATAAGGAGATTAATAAGATGCTTTTAAAAGTTTAAAGCTTGGGGGTTAATCGCAGCTCATACTCTGATGTTAATGTCATCTACTTTGTTGTACTGCTGTCAATACTTAAAATTAAACGTTTTAATACCATTTTTTTTCTAAAAAGGAGTTTAACTTTTAAATGTACTTTAAAAAGTATTAAAAAGTTTTAAGAATTATAAATTAAAATACAATACATTAAGAAACTTTATTAGAAAATCGGTTTAAATTGAATTATACCGATAAATAAGAAACAATTTAGGTCAAATTTCAACAAACTTTTGCTTAAAATGTTCTTAATCATAATTGCTGAGATAATTAAAAGGACGTAAAGGAATTGCACGCAAAGGGGTTTTACGTAATCTATTAATTTGGCTTGTTATTAGTTAAATGTTTAAGTTCTGACAAAGTTTCCATGTTTTTATACTACAATTTCTCGCCATGTTCTATTCTGATACTCAATTATGTTTGCAGGATCTGTTCTACTGCTTCTATTCGCTTTTAATGGACATTTCATTTAATTTACAAGAATCAAAGCGAGAAGCGCTTCCTCATATGTTTTCTAAATCAAAGTTCAATCATAGATTCTTAAATTTACAACCAGAGATTTTCAAACAGAGCTGTGAAAACAAGATAAACTTTATAAAACATTACTTAACCTGTAACAACTGTAAATTGAAGGACAAATTGTTTAAATAAAATCCGAAGACAATGATCTTCAGGAAAAGTTAAGAAACTTTTTAAAACCTAATTTTTTTTGAACAGGGAAGATTCAAAAAAACTGTTTTAGCTTCAAATCCCTAAGTGTGCGTGCTGTTGATGTTTATTTTGAAAATATTTAAGATTTATATTTACATAACAAATTTCAAATCTTTTTGGGTCCTATTTCTGATGCAACGCTTTTTATGAAAGTAACGAACAACTACAAAAAAAAAATCAAAAATAGGTGTTCCCAATTTCTTCAATAATTACTTTTAAAATTTTCTAATGTTTTTTATGTATTCTTTCTTTTCTAATGCTGCACTAAATGATTGGTTTTTAAATTCTACATTCGTTTTGTGTTTTTAATCAGCATCAGAAACAAAAGTTTTAATTCCAGATTTATATTAGAAAATTTTATTACCTGTTTAGTAATTATGGGTTTTGATTATTTATTATTCTATTACACCTTTTTAGTAAACAAGTATAAACACATAAGTAATGTGTTATTATTTCATATCTATCAAATCTCTTTTAAAAATTGAACATGGTGAATTTATGGATTATATATAATTATGGAAATATGAAAAAACAGTAGTTGTTCTGCATTTAAAATAAATTGATAATGTAGTAAGACGTACTACAATTTTTAAATGCGGTGTCCTTATTATACAAATCTCAAAGTGAGGTTAGTTACAATCATTTATTTTGTATAATTTATAGGATTTCTTAAAACCAGGATTCAAAGCTTTCTTAATAATTTCCTTAGAATAAATTTTATTTTAAATGTACGCCGTGTACTACTTTTTCAGTGTTGACTTATCTACATTACACTACATTACAATTTTCTAATTTAATATGAAGAAGTTATTCATTATAATATTATTCAAATATCAAAATTAACAGTTAAGGGGGAATTTGTAGAAGACAGCCCTGCCAGTGTCCTTGGCTTCTTTCTTCTTCTCAATTACTTTAAGAAGAAGAAAGAAGCCAAGGATATACCGTTGGGATTTTAATTTATAGGATTTTTAACTGGCGCAGTTTTGTTATGGCGAGATTGAATGACGGATTTTGAATGTCCGGATTTTGACATATTGCGAAACATATTTATGAAGTTAACGAAATGCCGCAATTTTGAATATGGACGTATAGTAGGTCGAGATATAATTTTAAACTTCAAGAATATGATCAAAAATAACAGTGTATATAATCCAGGACGTAGGTTGATAACAAACTACATACTAGTGGGATATTCAAAGATATGACTTAGCTTATACCCAATTGAAACGGATAGTCAATCCAAAACAGTTTTTAAAAATATATAAAGAGTTTCCATAGGTCTACACTACATTTAACAACGACAAACATTTGGCAAGGTTTCACACAAAATTTCTAATCTTTTTCATATTTTTGATACATTCCTATCCTTGTCCATAGGAGGTGCGATATCAGTAATTTTACTCCTTCTAATTAAAGTTGGCACAGCTCCATGTATCCAAAATTAATTTGAACCATTTTCAATTGCATATTAGTAGAACATTTTGAGATCACATTAGTTCTATTACAGAAAATACAAAATAATCACAACACGACAACACATAAAATTTTAAAGCGTGACCTACCTCAAACCTAATTAAAAAATATATAGGTATTATAAGGAATAAGTTCTAAATAAAACCTAATAAAAGAACAAAAAAAATTATTTTAATGCTATTTCCAAGTTAAAAAGAGATAGAAAATGAAAATCATATATATATTGTTTAATTATACTGAAAAGTATAATATGGATGGATACCCTATTCCTTTTTTCAATAATAAGTATTATTGTTAAGTTGCCTTCCCAAATGGTGCGGCACTCACTTATTATTTCGAATGATTTGATAAAAATCAATGTTTTTGTATTTGTTTTTGTTTTGTTTTTATCCCTTTCGCACCTTCCTTCTAATTCAATTTTTTTAAAAGTTTATTCAACTATCAATTACTTTTTTTTTTGTTTTAAAAATATCTACAAATACAAAATGAAATATTCTTAAAAGTTAACATGTTTCAAAAAAACAAATTGAATTGGTTTTTAGGTGTTATTAGTTGTAATTAGGATTTATGTGATTTTTTGTTTTATTACAGGAAAAATAAAATTGCGTAGAATTAATAATAATTTCTTAATCTTAAGATTTTTTTTAAACACCTGTACATTACCGGTACTTCAAATAACCGTCTAATAAATTTTAAAATACGTAAAAAATAATTGTGGAATTTTGCAATATAATAGCTGTATACCTAGTCTCTGTACACATATTAAGATTTACCTTTAGGGTTAGGTATATTAAATATACACAAATGCAGTATTATATAATATATTCAAAAGGTGCGAATCTTAACAGTATAATTAAGAAAAATTATGAAACAAATGGATTTATGTTTTATGATTTTTTTAATTTTGTTTTAAAAGTTCACTTAAGGAAGACTTTAAAGCGTTTAAAAACACAATATGTAATATTTTTACACACTTTAACTCATGGGTTGGTTATTATATTATTAGATATTCATTTATTTGTTAATTTTGTTTTTATTATTACGTTATTTGCAAAAAACTTAGTCGGGTCAATTAACGGTAAATTAACATAGAAATATGGTTTTCAAATGCGATTGATAAAAATATGATTATTAAAGTTTTTATTATTTCTGTTAATATTTTATTGAATATCATTTTCCATTAAAATAAATTGAATTGTATATATGTATTATTTGAGACGTTCAAATAGTTGATTGTATTACATGACATGTTTAAAAAGCTTATGACATGTTTGTATCGCTGATTTATATAAAAAATTTGGTTTTGCATTGAAATTAAGAAATTTTAGTAATGATCACGAATTAAAGCTAGAAAGCTTAAAAGAGGACTTAAAAACTGCCAAAACACTGAAACAAGACAATCCGAAAATATGAACACCAAATAAAAGTTGTTGACTTGCCTTTTAATTGATATTTCCCATATCACTTTTGGGTTTTTAATATTAATCACCATAGAACATATAAAGGTCTAGTCTTCTGGATATTAACATATTAATTTCTATCAAACTCTTAAATGAATTGTCTATTGAACTTTAGTTTTTTTGTAATTAAATAAGGGAGGGGTTTTAAGCTTTTAATAAGATCGCTTTTAAATATATAATAAATTTAAATTAGTAAAAGGTACAATCGTTCTATTAACACTTAAGCTAATACTCTATATGGACTTTAAAATTTGTTACCTAAGATTTTCCTAATCGAAGGCAGTTATCCATAAGTGGATTTGATTGTAATGTGATCTTAATATAATATTAAGAAAATGTATTTAAATTCTTTTGAAAATAATATATAGAGAATAGCAGAAGATAATTAAGTTATTTATATATTAATATTTGTTTACTTGTCAAAAGGATGGATTTAAAACCCTTTAAATGAAATTGCCTTAAAAGACTTGGCTCTTTTGATGTGCTTGTAATACCAGCGTACAATCAATATGTCTTGAAAATAGTTGGTATTGTCAGTTTTGAAAAAATTTATATCCTTAATGGCGCATATTATCCTTTAAAGACAAAACATAAATAACAATCTGAAGAATACGTTTACTTGATGACGATAAGTGCTAAAGTTTTGAAGATATTGCAATTCAAAATAAAAATTTCCGGAAAAAGGGGGAAAAAAATCTCTTAATCTCTAATCTCTAAGACCCCTTAATATTTTTACATAATTGGTACATAAGGAATTATATATTATATTTTTTCTATAATTTGTGAACACATACTTAATGTATATATCACTCTAAATATCTTTTGAAAATACTCGTATATATCCAAGCTTCGAAAATCCCTAAACCCTAGCCTTCTAATGATAGGAAAAAAGAGGTATTAATTACATTTTATTTAAAATGATAAAGTAGATTTTCTTATGATTACTATTCCCATTCTCTGTTCACTGACATTGATCAAACAAAAAACAATTACCAAATTTTGTTGTTAAAATATTAAATTTTTAGTTTCATAATAATATTTAAATTTATTTAAAACATTTAATAATGCAATTTATTTTTTTATATTTTCAGGTATGTTCCAACATTTTTTACAATTTTACTTAATTTAATTCAACAATATAACAATTCAATAATTTGTTGAAAGGTAAGTCAGGCCATTACCAATAATCTCACAAGAAGAATTAAAATACGGATGAAATATTGAAAGTTGTTAACAAGTTTTAAATGATAATTAGGAATTATCTACATTTTATCTTAAAAATTTTCTCTTCAATCAATTATATGTAATTTTTCATTAATTTCTAATTTTATAATCTTATAGATTTTTATATTGATTTAAATATAAATTTCACTATCAAATATTTTAACCTTGAAGCAATATTTATTTTTACAAAAATTTTTCAACCCAAATTCCCTTGTTGAAATCAGAAACAAAAAACTCAAAATAAATATTTTAATCTAATAATCAAAAAGAAAAGCAAAATTTCCATAAAAAACTTTTTTTTAAATATTTCATCGTACAAAATTTATTTTCTATTATCAAAAAAAAAAAAACAACAAGCCAAAAACTTTTAATTACACGCTCTAAGCGTGTAAATCAAAACTTTTTTTTCATATATAAATGACCATATATTTAATTGTTTTTCCTAAAATAAACCGTAACTTTTCTTTTTTTTTCTTAACTATCCACTTTTTTTTTCTGATTAAATATTTTCCTAATATTTTCAATTAAAAAAAAAACAAAAAAAAAAAATAACGGTATCAATAACAAAATTGCAAACAATAAAGTTCGATTCGCGGTTAATTTCTTTTCAAATTTCGTATACTCTTCCTTTCAATTAATCATTCAATCGCGCTCACATTGGATCTTAAAACTTCCATGTAAAAACACACTTATTTTTTTTTTTCAAACTAGAATCAATCAGCACCTCATTTCAGACTTCAGTACAATTTTCATGTGCTATAAAAAAAAAAAAACTAATAATTTCTAACAAAACGCTTCAAAAACGTGGGTTGATTACGGTTTAAATCGTAATGAAAGCACAAAATAACAAAAAAAAATCCCAGAATTACTTACAAAAAAAAATTTCAATCTTTACAATTTCTTTAAAGTACAAAAAGAAATAAAAATAAAATTGAATACTGAAACTGATGGCGGCGGTGGTGGCGGTGGCAATAACGTCAACTATACTGATGATGATACTGTCTGCAATATAAGAAAAAAATTGTATTTAGTTTTTTTTTGGCAGTTAACAACCTATACACCACATTTGACCTCCATTTTTATTAAAAAAAATTTATAAATTTCTTTTTCAATTTTCATTTCTATAAAAACAGAAACAAAATATTCAATTAAAATTCAAAAATAGGACAATTACATTTCGTCTGCCCTTTTCTTCTTCTCTTTTAATATAATATATACTCAACCCTACTCTGCCCGCCACCACACTGATCACGCAATTGTTAAAAAAAAAATGTACTTTAAGTATTTTATTATAAATGTATACAAAATTAAATTAAAGTTTTTTTTTTTTATATTTTATTTTTATACTTATTTAAAATAGTTTACAAAATGTTTTCATTGAAATTAAAAATAAATTAGAAAGAGACAACATAATGGTTGTACTTGATTGTTATGGGATATTTTGGAAATATGTTTTATAAAGAGTATTTTAATAAAATTATAGGGAAGGAAAAGTTGAAAAATTTATGAAAACTGATAGTGATTTGATTCATTCTTAATCGAACTTATTCATTACTTAAAGTAGTTAACCGATTCTGAAGATGGTTAGGAATATACAAGTCGAGTCTTATCATTTGGGTATTTCCTTCAATTTAAACTGGTAAAACTAGTTTAAGTTGGTTGAAAAATTTTAAAGAATAGTAATTAATATAACCAGTTTTAGTTATTGATTAATTGTAAGCTTTTTTAAATTTTATTTTTAGAATGAGATCTAATTTATTATTGCGAATTTGGAGAAAAGTTCTCTGATTTAATTCATAACTCCAAAATTCTTAATCTAGTTTAGTGTCAAATTGTTCATACTACTAATAAATTTCAAACGTCAAATAAAATCATCTGCGTCTCTTTTACAAATTTTGTAATATAATACACAGTTCGAACCTTATCTGTAAACAGAAAGAGGTAAATGATATAAATTATTAAAAAATCTTAATCTGGAATTCGAAACTAATTTAAATCCATTAATAGGCCCAATTATATTTCATTTAAGGAGAAGAGCGTTAAATCATCGTCTGGATAGTAACAGAATTACATTTGCATTCCGCCATTTAGTTTTAAAAGCCTCACATTAGAGAGGAGAGGAAAATTAAAACACCTTTCGGAAGTCTTACATTTTTAAAAGGAGGAGTTTTAACATTGCAGAACCTGCACAGAATCAACAATATTTTTTTTTACCTTTAAGCTTTGTAGTTTTTTAAGAACTACGTGTGTCAGAATTACGTGTGGCGCAATGCGTCAGTTAATTCAAGAAGTTCTTATTCACTTCTTATTCAATTGCACTAATGCATAATACCTTATCAATGTTATCAATAATATTTATTGATTTTACAATATCTCAAATTTATAACACCTTTTCACTATTTCATATTCAAAATCTTCAATAGTACTTTAATTAAAAAAATACCGTTATAGGTAAGTAAAAAAAAATTGTTTACATAAAAAATTCTTCCCAAAACAACAAACTAGACAAAAAAAAACTCAAAAAAAAAGTGAGATAGCATCAACAATATAGTACGAAGAAAAAACGCGCGTATTGTTTACCTCTTTAATAAAATTTAAAATCTAAACAAAATTGTACACAATATAAGTTAATTGATTTGACGACCTAGAACTTAAAAAAATACATTAAAATTATAAACAAAAAAATAAATTTCACAAAAACATACAAAACTTAATATAAAATAGAAATCACCTACCCACAGTGTAAAGATGATCCCAAAATAGGGCCATACAAAAATATAAAAGAGTCATATAAAAAATAAATGTAAAAAGAGTCATATAAAAAAAAAGAGGCATAAAAAAAAACTTAATTTAATTGAAGATTCTTTATGCACATACTGTAAAATATCTAAACAATTATTTGACGGATATCTAATGAATTAAATTGTATATATAGTACTATGTATATGTATATGTATGTATATCTGAAATTAGATGAAAGTGTTACTGAGGTGAGTTTCTTTTGTATACCAAGTAGTTTAAAGTTCTGACATTTTCAACATCATCATTTTTTAGTGGCAGAGGTTATGGTTGAAAATTAAAAAAAAAAAATTGCCGCTTAATTTTTTTTCGAAATTTTTACTTTTCTTTGTTGGATTTTGGGACAAATGATGGATAAAAAATGAATTTCGAAATTAAAAGCAAAAAAAAAAAACAATTTTGGGTTATTTGCATTGAAAGTTTCTTGATTATTGAAATCTTTGTAGATTTAAATAATTAAATTAAATCGTATGGAGTTGGAAATGCTGAAAATGTGTGCTGAACGGTAATAAAAAGGTAGTAAAATAATAAAATTAAATGACTATGATGATTTCACTTTTAATTGTCTTTTATTATGTAGGTATATCAGCATATAGGAAGTTCTTAAAGAAATTGAGGAAATTTTTAGTGAAACTTTTCATTAAAATTGTGTTATATTAATTTTTATTTTAATGCGGTGGATGTATTTGATTTAATCTACAGTAGATTCAACAATTTAGGTTAATTCTTTTAGTTGAAAATATTGTGCCTTTATTTCTTTATTTTCCTGATTTCGGGAAATTATGTACAACATTAATATAAATTTTCCTTTGCAACGGTGTGCACAAAAGTATCAGCTAAATTCACTTTCTTGTTTAATTATTGTCTCATAAATGGAGGTCTCGAAACTAATAAACCTATTTAATTCGATAAAATAAAAAGGTGCAGTCTTTAACTTAAAGTTAATCAGGTTAATTCCAATAAGTAAATTATTCTAAAATATTAAATTCTAAATAAGTAAATACTGGAATGGAAAATAGGTAGAAAAAAACTGGGAAGCCGAAAAATCGATGGATTGATGCAGTCGAGTTAGACGTTGGATAACCGTTGCCCAAGATTCGAATTGGAGAGAATGGTTAAGAAGACCGTGGTTCGACAACGTACTGTAGTTGCATAGAAGAAGTATATGTATTAGTGAATATCACATGTCCAGTACCTTCCCTCTTATTCCAACACGTATCTATGGTACAAAGAGCCATATGTTTTTTTTTTTAAGCGCTAACTGTTCAACTGACAGGCTAATAAGCCTGTCTATACCATAGGGACATATTGAAACAGAGGGTCGTGTTATATTCGTGTTATAAGAATTGATCTTAATGAATTCCATTTATAATTTAAACATGGGATAGTACTAGGCCTTGTCAGGTAGAAATGTCTTAGATTTTGATCAGATACAATTCTGTTTTTGTTTATATAGTAATATTTTGCATTTGAGTTATATGGTATTCTATATCTGTGAGTTATATTATTCAATTAAATTATTTGTTTATATTTTGTATTTGTTTATATTGTTATATTTTTTTTATTAAAAATATATAATAATTAATAATTGATTAAGCCGTTAATTTAAATTCAATAGCAAATGGTACCTGAGTCGAGTCGAAATCCAGAAAAGTTTTTTCACTTCGACTGGAGTTCGAACCGGGGCCTTTCGCATGAAAGGTCGGTACTCTAACCCCTGTGTCACCCAGCCGCTATCTACCTTTAAGACAATTCGGTACACAAAACCCAAAACCTTAAACATGCACTTATTTGTACATAAAGATTTAATTAAAAAATGTTGATTCACCATTTATTATAAAATTATAATGATTTTATTAAACAAAATCAAAATAATTATCAAATTCCAATATAATTAAAATAAAATAAATATCTTAGCACTGTAATAAATCAGCGCGATTCTAATTAAATCTTAAGAAACTTGATTAAAATAATCTACTAAGAACATTTATCTTACATAATCTTGCATACTTTAAGATTATCTACTCAGAATATAATTTTATAATTAACTTTTCCTTAATTTTCTCATTATAAAAAAAAACAAAACAATAATTTTACTTTCAATAATTAATTTATAGGGTACCTACCATTTTTTTTTAATAAGTAATTAAATAATTATTTTCCTGATTAAAACTATTATTTCCTCCATTATAAAAAAATCTCCAAAGTCATTGAGCCTAGTTTGTATATATGGTATATATTTGTAAGATATCTAATGTTTGTCATTAAATAGTTATTACTCTTACTTATAGAGTGTACCTATGTGCAATTGTTTTGTTTTTAAAAAATTTATTTTCTGTTGTTGCTTCTTAAATCATAAATTAAAGTTATAAGTTATAACACTTGTACTTCAAAATACGAAAAACTAAAAAAAAAATACATTAATTTCTTGCAATTATTTTCAACAAAACAATTGAATCATTAAGACATAAAACATAATATAAAAAAAAATTTTAACACTCATAATATTTTTTTTTTTTCAAATAAAATGAGAAGAGTAGACTATGTCAACTTTAGGATACTCTCATGAATGTAATATAAACATGTTCTACAGTTAGTACTTTTGGCAAATTGGCAAATACACAACTTGCCAGGCTCTGCAGTTATGTATAAAAGAAAATATAAGTTGTTTGGCGGCTATTCGAACCTTTTGCACTATAAAAACTATATTTTATGAAAACGTAGGCCCTTTTAGTTAATAACTTTAAACAACATTTCAGATACTCAGCTTCCGAAGATATTAAGATATGCCCAAATTTAAAAAGAAGCTATATTGCAGCTACTCAAAGTCACTGCACTATACTAACCAAATTTTTAGCAAATGTTTTACAAAATTTCAGATGTCTAGCTTTACTATAAATATAAAATTCTATCCCTATTAAAATAGAATCCGTATGGTAGCTACTAAACCCGTATATGTAAGGGTGCGTTTTTGTTGGAGCTGCGATAAGTGATAAGGGCGTCGATAAGAGCATAGCGTCGCAAATTTATATTGTCTATAGATGATAAAAGCGATGCTCCAATATAAACACCTCTATTTAAATCATGCTTATAATTTTCTACGGTATGCTCTTATCGACGCTCTGCTCTCTTATCGCTACTCCAACATAAACACACCCGCCTGTATAAAAACGAATAGGCTCCTTATTTTTTGATTAATGATGCAGACACAAATTATAGCTAAATCGACTTACTTTTTTACGATTCTAACCCGATCCTTACACAGGAATCGTTTGCTACTCCCTATTTTACTGCGTCAAAATCGTAATGGCAAATTTAGTATACCCTGTCACTTTGACGTCAATACAGGCATAATGAGTATACCTTTATATAGAATTTACCTTGCTTTTGGTTTTTTAAAAAACCAGGAAGTACATAACTATACATACATTCATTCCAAATGTTGGGAAAAATAAAAATTATTGCATTAAATTATAAAAAATATTATATATATAGGTATATCTATATAATAGTACTATATATTTTTTGTATAAAGTATCTTAAGATATTTTTTTTTAACTTTTATTAGATTTTTGTGTGTGCAGAAAGTAAAGTAATAAAAGTGAAATTTAATTATTTTAGTTAAAATGAAAAAGACATAAAAAAAATATTATTATATATAGGTACATATTATGTGTATATATATATAATATACATTTTCATAAATAAAAAGATTAATTGGACATAAATTTAAAATAATTTTTTTATTATTATTATTTTCTGCTTTTTTTTTTTTTTAATTTTAATTCATTAACTTAATTTTTATCTTAAAATTAAATAAATCTTATTCTTAAAAATTATTAATCAAGATTTATGTTTTTTAAGTTATCAACGCGGTAGATAACATAGTCTCAAATTTTTTTTTTTTTTTGGAATGAAAATTATAGTAATTATTTTAATTTTGTGAGCAGCTAAACGGTTAATTGCAGTATGGGACTCGCACTATGGGAAGAAGGGGTTAAAAAGTTCTTCAGGTTGGAACTTGATTAAATTAGAGCTATAAATGATTCAAAATAAATGCATTTGAAAGGATCAAAGTGAACCTTATTAATTCTTATTAATTTAATTAATTACTGTGGGCTTACATTGGTAAGCAATAGTATATTTACATTTATTATCAACTTCTCATATCGACCTATACTGTTGCGAAGTTAAGTGTTGTTGAATCGTTCCCAAAATGGTTTTAAACTTCCAGTATCGTAATATTATTTATTTTCTGATATCTCTCTTTCATTTGTAACTGGTGTGTGGAAGTTGTATCCCACAGTTACGAAAACTTTAATTTTCTAAAATGCTTCGCGAAGCCTTAGTTAAGAGGTTAAGGATAAGTTTAAATTAAGAGTTACCATCTGATTACTAGCGAAACTTCTTTCTAGAAATATCTTTAAATTCTAAAATAAATCTGGACTTAATATTACTTAATTATAATTAATCTATTCTCACGATCAAATGTGTCTTATGTTCGTCTGATAGGGATAAGAATTTCCATGCCAAATAGAATATATGAAAAGAGGAACTCTGATAGAATTTGACGAAATGTTTTCATTTGCTGGAAACAAGCAAATCCAAAAAGACAAATTCCCTAAACAAATTTAAATATTTTGCAATTTCAATTTCAATTTTTTTTAAAGTTTAATTATTGTATTCAAAATCTAGATAATAAACAGAAATACATATAAATAACGGGAGTGGCTCAATATCCCGAATGATAAAATCCCAGAAATACGAAATCCCGTAAATTTATTAAATCCCGTAAATACAAAATCCTGTAAGTACGAAATACCATAATTAAATCTAAAATATAAATAACACGCAGGTTCCTAAGAAGTACCATTAAACCGTAGAACATAAAACAAATAGGCAAGAAATATTTAAATACAAAGAGTTAAAAAAATTGTTTATTAAAAAAAAATACAACTAGAAAAATTTAAAGATAAACATTTAATTAAGAGTTACACTATGTGCAATACTCTTCAAGTAGTTCAATATGGGAGTTCTAATCCTTCTTTTAATTATACATTTAATTTTGCTGTTTCTTTCAATGGTTTTTTTATTTTTTGGTAATCTACTTAGATTAATTGAATAATTTTAAAAATTTATATTATTAGATAAAATGTTGGTTAACAAGTTTTTCCGACATTCTGAGATTAAATTTATGGAATCCCGTATTTTAAAATCCCGCGCGGGATTTTAAAATACGGGATTTCCATCGTGTCGGATTTTAGGATGCGGGATTTTGGGATGGGGGATTACGTACCCAACCCATAAATAACTCATATTTACCTATACATTTTCAAAAATAAGAGAAAAGGGGAATATACCCTGATCTTAAAACTAACTCCTAATACCTAGTGATAGGATTATAGAAAGTGCTTATCATATCGACTGTATATATAGGTTTTAATTTGTAAGTAAAAGCAAAAGCCATGGAACCTACAAATATTTTAGGCGGTTTATTTTTGGCAGACCTGTAAAGAAATAAGTAAAATTGTACTTAAGTACTATGTCAAGTACCATTATTACTTGGTAATTAATACTTAATTAATAATTACCAGTTAAAAATTGTTGATACTGTTTACTATGAAATTTAAATTTGGATTTTAATTACTATGATTAATATTTCTGATATTTAATTACTTTAATGCAATTTAATAGCAAATTGGATTAACAACCCAGTGGTTACTAAGAATTGTAATTATTTCTGAAAATTCTACCATATTTAAGTCCATGATAATTTTAA
This sequence comes from Dolichopus griseipennis, assembly GCA_963082915.1. Taxonomy (NCBI): domain Eukaryota; kingdom Metazoa; phylum Arthropoda; class Insecta; order Diptera; family Dolichopodidae; genus Dolichopus; species Dolichopus griseipennis. The sequence goes on from OY720443.1 coordinate 83,605,727, forward strand.
AATTATAATAAAACCAATTTGTAATCCATAATCTAATAAAAAAATCAATATTTATAATCTTAAAAGAAATACAAGAAAAAAATAATCTTAAGTAATTATTAATTACCAATTAATGGTACTGATAATGATAATAGTACTTGAATTTTAAAGGTATGGTTTTTAGGCGATTTTTAGCCATAGAATTAATTATAAAAAAAACTCACATTTATATTTTTAATTTTATTTGAATAACGGTATTTTTAATAACATTTATTTATTCAAAGGTTAATTAGTGTTGGCTTCTAATGATTAGTGTTAGCACTATTGTTAAAATATTTAAAAAAACTTTAAAACAAAATTGAAAATTGTTTTGTTTAAAATTTTTTAAAAACTAACAAATAAATTCACAATCATGTTTTTAAAACTAAAAGAATTTTTCAAATCGTTTAAAAAAATTTTACAAAACCGATAAAAAACACCATCATAAAAAAATTTGTCATGTTTTTTGTTGTAGAAATTTAAAAGGCTTCTATGGAATTCTTATTGAGGTTGACCATTAGATTTTATTAAGGTAGCTATTTAGTTTTTTTAGAATTTTTTTTTTTTTTGCAAACTTGTCAATAAATAAAATAGTTATTGACCTCAAACTAATATTCTAAATTCTTTTCATTTTTCTTTTGTAGTCTAGTTTAAATACTAGGTTCACTATCCACCCGCTATTACAATGAATTTTTCTTTAAAGACAAAAAAAAAGTGATTCTGTTGTAACAATTACTTAATATTTTAGTTTAAAATATCTGAAGGGGTTAATAAAATCAATTCTAAAGGGATTAATAAAAAAGTACGAAGGGAAGAATCTCAGACTTTTTGAGACTTTCAATAAGACACAGAGTTTTCCACGAATAGTTAACTACAATTGAAAGCACAAGTAAATTCATAAGCAAATCTTTCTCAGATATTATTGCAAGCTTAAAAATAACAGTAAATCCTTTTAAACATTTTTAGCAATGACATTTATTATCATGATTTTTTTACCAAATTAGGACGAATCACGACTTTCCTCCTTTTTTAGGAGTTCATATTAGAAAACATAGAAAACATAACATATACTAGCTATAGTATGATTCCTCTATCAGTTATCAAATTACTAATGAGGTAATGAAGCTTTTACCCATAAATATTCTTTTACGAAAAACTTTTGAAATTAATTTACCATTTTAAATTAACTTTAAACAAAAATACTAATAAGACAAACTGTATAAGTTTACCAAATGTATGCAATTTTTAGTACCCAATAAGAACATATGCCTAAAATCGATAATTGAATAAAATTGTAAAATTACTTTTTGCTTACCTTAAGTTTTTTGTATATTGTATATGGTCATTAGGTTCATAATAATTGAATATCTTCAAGTACTTTTTTTTTTATTTTTTTAAATTCTTTTCTAATAGAAAAAAAAACAATCTTAAGTTTTACAGGTCATCTAAGACTAAAACATTGATTACAACTTTACTTGTAAAAGCAAAGCGACAATAAGTGGAACAAAGAAAAAAAAAATAAATTCTTAGCCCCGATTTTTTTTTCTCTTTCATTAATATTTGGTTTTTTGCGGCTATTTGCGTGGTATGTCAAACGGTTAAATATGTTTTTTTTTAGTTTCAAAACAATTTTCACCTTTTTTAATCTTTAGAATTTTTTTTTTTTTTTGTGTATCTTCAGATTGTTTTTTTTCAGCATATTGTCAAACAATTTTGAAAATAATGTGCTAACATAATTTCAGTCTGCCCATTTGTCTGTTTGTTTAAAAAACTTTGACACAGTTTGAAATGCTGGAATAAAACTTCAACTACGTGCTTGTATTGCAAAAATTTTTCTGCAGCTCCACCCCTTACCGAATTGAAGCAGCTTTCTAAAGTCTGGAAATGCCCTATATAATAACAAAAGTTCTACATGAAATTACTCAATCTGAAGGAGACTGTAACAGACAGCTACTTTTATAACCTTTATAATTATATGTAAAATAAATATTTATGATTGCCATACAGTATTTTATTTTCCGTTATGCGAAACTAAATTTACGATAATTTAAAAAATTTTGACCCCTCATATCTTCGAAACGGTTTAAGTTAGGAACTTAAAATTTTTAAAGAAAGTAAGATCTTAAGTTAGCATAGCCTTTGGCTTAGGAGCTGTACGGGATCAACAAATGAAAATTTCTCATTTCTAAACACCTGTCAAAAAATGGAATACCAAGATTATTGAAAAATTTGTCTCTGGACAAAAGTGTCTTCTGTGCCATTCAGAAGTGCTTTCTGGATTAAAATTGATAAACGTTTCTCTAATAAAAGTTCTAAAAAATTATTGTGAACTTATTTTTCAATAAAATGTGATTTTTTAAGAACCCTTGGAAATTTTCAATATTTGTTTATTTTTTTTGATTACTTTTTGCGGTCGCGATATTTTATAATGACGGACAATTTATTAATTTGTAAAATTTTTATTTCACTTGTTTTGTGTTTTTTTTTTTTGTTTGCTTTTCACTAAAATAAATAAATAAATAGAAAACCACGTTTTATGGACTGGATTTGGTACAAGACAAAAAACGCGTTAATAGAAATTTTGTTTATTTTTTTTATTTATTTTTTTAAGATTAAAATTTGGTGGACAAAAACAACTAAAATTAAACAATATCAATTTTTTTAAGTCAATTGGAATCAAAAACCAAAAAAAAAAAACAAATCAAGTGACCACATTCACATGTGATACAAAACGAAGGCAAAATACGACAAAAAACAAAGATGGGTTGTGGGATTGTAGAAAAAATAAAAACTGAAAATCAAATGACCTTTTCTTTTGTTTGTCTATACTTAAGTTTTCTCCTATTGCTGATTATCACTATTTTGTTTTATTTTTTGAAATTTTTTATTAAAACAACATAAAAAATCAACACCTTTAAGGTATGAATTTCAGTTCAATTAGTTTTTTCATCAATAATAATCCATATAGTTAAAGGTGTAACACCAATTTGACTTTAATATTAATATTAGTATCAATAATTGGTGTCTAAATAAAAGTATAGGAGGAAAAAATCTTTAAAAGGCAGCTGAAATACTAAAGCACCCGGTAGTGTGATATTTCTACTCACTAAAACAAACTACCCCCGTACTGAAAATAATGGAATAATCACTCAAGCCGCTTACGCAGTATACTGGCTTAAAATTACTGAAAAGACACAAATGTCTGTCAAGTTAAATGGGAAACCAAAAAGATATATGTTGACTTCTTTCTTGCATTTACACATATTGAGGTAATTTGTTCCATCCACAAATTGAAGGGTGCGACTTAAAAAAGAATTTCTAATCTTTAGTCTCATTTCATCTCGTTATTATACCTCATATTTAAAAGATATAATCCCAGATGAATAAATACCTAATGTACTAATGCAAAATCTAATTTTACTAATCTGCTCCTTAGTTTAGTTTATCAAGGAATTCATATTTTAGATGCCGGAATTTGATCTACGATTATGTCTATTGAAATGAGCCTAAGATCCAGTTTCATGCATCATCAATATGTGTGATTATTCATTATTTGGTTAGTAGAGCGTTTATAATAACACAACTGTTACACTATTATTTTTATTTTTAATTACATATATTTTGTATAGAATTGAATTGCAATTGTTAGTAAGAATAATCAAGTGCATAGAGTTGCAATAGTTAATATAATAATTAAAATCAAAATACTTTATTTTTCTGAAACCGCTGTTTTGATCTAACAGATAGCTCAGTGGTTGAATTGACGGATTTCAATTGAAAAGTCTCGGGTTCAAACCCTGATCGGATCTTATATAATAAAAAAATATAGTGTATATTATAATAGTTTAATAAGAAGTCCAAATGATAAATAGGCAAAGGACTGTTATAATATACTATTGTCTGGTACTTCAAATAAATAAATAAATAAATCTAATTTTGAACTACTGAGCTTCTAAAGACAACCGAAATTAATGATAATTTACTCTAAAATACTATATCTCCAATATTTTGTCTCAAAAACCCAAAATTCACAATAGTATAATCTAAGAGTTTACTTTAACTTTTTTATTCACCATTCTTTCTATTTCTTTTATATTATTTGTATTTTTATTTTTTTTTAACAGCTTTTATTTTTAATTCTGACTTTTTTTATTTTTAAATTTTGTATACTTTCCAATATGATTGATTGACAAAGGTGTGGAAAATAACAGTTAAGTGTGACACGCGGATAGATATTAACAAGGTAGTTTTTTTGATAGTTTTATTTTTTGTCCAGCTTCTTTGATATTTTATTTTCTGTTGTGTGTGTCTTTATTAAATTTATTATTAATTTCCAATTTTGGTCTAAAGATGTTTAAATTGATCAAATAAAGAAAAAGATGGACATAAATTATTATTGACAAAAAAAAAACACTAATCACACACATATATTGCCATCTCTTTCTATATTGAAATTATATGTCATATAAAAAAAAAAAAGTTTTAAAAAACTAACAACTTTTTTTTTACCTGATTTTAAGAATCTAAAGGTGTTGGTTGGTTCCGTTGATTTTCAATTTTTTGTGTTCAATTTTTTGTCAAAGAATTGAAATATTAAAAAAAGCAAAAGAATTATAGGCTGATTTATTGTGTATTTTTTGTTTCATTTCAATTTGTTTTATTTTTTTTGGGATGTAATGTGTCAATTTTTGTTTGGAGATAATTTGGGGATTAATTCGGGACTTTTGATTTTATTTAACTTTATTTTTTTGTTAAAATTTTAAATCAAAAAAAAAATAAAAAAATTTTAATTGAATTGAATTGAATAAAAGAAAGGTTTACACCTTCAGAGATATTTTTGATGGTTGTTGTTTTTGTGTACGAATTGTCTATTTTTTTATTTTTGACATTTGTTGTTTTTGTTTCTGTTATATGTCTATTATTATTGAATTAATCTTAAGTCAATTAAAATAAAAGAAAATAATATTTGATTTTTTAATAAAGATCAAAAATACAAAAAAAAAGAAATAGAGATAGAAAAAGAACTTGTTGATTTCTTTAATTAAATGATAGAGAAAAAAAAATGTATTTTTTGATATTCATTGAAATGATTTTCAAGAAGATTAAAATTGATTTTAGGGTTACTTTCAAAAATGATTTTTTGATTCAATTGAAGGTTTTTTTGAATTAAAAAAGAGTTGTAAAATGAATTTTAAAAGTGTTTGGAAACAGCAGTAAAATAATGAGGAAGTTTTGGAATGGTTCATACTCTTTTGCCAGTATTTACTGTCAATTTAAGTTTGACAGGAGAAATAAAGTCTCATTTGAAATATTTAAAACCTTACAAGCCTATTACATAATTATTAACAGTCCAATAATTGATGAAAACTGGATGAGAAATTTATTGATGATAGTTCTATTCTCATACATTTCTCATCCATTTTATTGTCAATCTAATGTCAAAATCAGCTGAGCAAGAAAAAATGTCAAATTTTAAAATTATGAAATGTCTTAAAAATGTATACGAAATTGAATAGAGCAATAGACATGTGTCGTAGCTCCTGAATTATTTTGTCCTTTAAAGACCCATTCAATTAATCCAAAAGTTGATGTAGAATAGGAGCCTTTAGCATTAAGCACATTTGCCATGCTTTGGTTTTTAAATACCCCACAAAATAAAAAAAAGTTTATGAAATGTTTCATTATTGTAATGTACTTAAAATTGAATTATTCATTAAAAATATCATATCTGAAGTTAATTTGTTTTGTAATATAATTCTGTTCTATATAACCAGTCAAATTTTATCATATGAAAACTTTTATTTAAAAAGTCTTGACAGATAAGCCAATATTTAACCGTCTCGAAATATATTATTTCACTCTACCAAAAAGTTATTGTATTCAACTTCTATATAAATTTTATAATTCCAATTTTTCATATACTTAATGATAACATCAATCAAAAGTTTTTAATATTTATAGTATATATGTATATGCAATTTTCTTTCTAATATTTAATTTCTTTTAAAAAATTTTACTCATTTATCTAAAAATGACTTTATTATAATATGTGAAAATTGATAAAAAACCCCCAACTTATAATATGAACGCATACACTGGAGACGCACAATTTTAAATGAAAAAAAAAGAAATATTAAATAAAATTTGACACACAAATTAATTTTTATATATATCTGTATAATATTATGTATAAATAAATCTTTATGATTAATTTGACATTCAAAACATTTAAAATGAAAAAGTTAAAAAACTTGTCAAAAAGTTTATCGCTTTGTTACAAAATTTTTTAAATAATAATAATAATATAGATTATGTTGGTATGTATAATTATTACTTTTATGACTTTTAATTTTGGTTTAACTTAACTTTATTTTATCTTAAATATGACATATCTTAATATATTATAAATATATATGAACAATTTTATAAAGAAAATGAATATTGTTGAAAGTTGGAGTTAAATGTCATGACAGTCAGGCAAACATAATTTTTTTTGATAAGTTTATTTTCTGATAATAAATATATTGTCATTTTAATTTTATGATTGTTATTTGGTTGATTGAATGAGGTTTTTTTGCTTGATATAATCTTTTCATTATAAATATAAGTATATATTTGTTTTTAACTTATTTTTTACTTTTTACACCTTTAAATAAACATGTCACTTTCAGTTAAAGATGTTTAAAAATTGAAAAATTAAAATGAAGATAATAATTTGTAGATAAATAATAATTTTTTAATAACGTTGTAATAATAAGAGTGTTAATAATATCTGAATATATCAGAAAGTTTTTAAAGATATAATTCTGGCTAAGAAAAATAATTGTTTAAAGATTCAATGTGGCAACTCTTTAATCAGAAGTCTAAAACTAGATATGCTGATTGGAACTGCATTTTGCGAAATTTGATACCTATTATGTTTAAGATTTGTAATGAAAATATTCCAGCTTTTTGAAATGGTAATAATTTAAGCTAAAACTTTTGTTAGACTTTGCCTCAACTGTCCTCTATGTCAATACTATATTGTAACCCAATAGGGCAGTTCCATAGTTTTGACGTTTTATAAAATGACAAATCAATTATAGAATATGTTTTTGTTTTGTAAGACTAAAATCGTATCAAATGTGAGTAAATTTAAATAATATTGTACTGTTGTCTTATACAAAAAAAAACATTTAATCCGTGGAACTACTTACTATACCGTTAATTCTTATTTATTCATTAACAGTTAATTCAATAAAAAAATTGACAACTAGAACCTGTCAAACTAAAAGCTTAGGTAATGTAAATTGCATAACAAATGTCACTTGCTTGCGATAGACAGTCGACCATTAAAAGTTAGTGAAAAAATATTTCTAAATAGAAAAAAAATCCTAAATTATGTACAAGATTATATTTTAAAATTTTTCTTACTCGCTTTGATTCATCTTTTCACAAAGTACAAGAAAAAGAATAATAATGCAAACAACAAACAATAATAATTGAAATGACAGCAATATTGAATTGTTATTATTAAAGATTAAAACCATATTCAAAGACTCAAACCCACATTTGTTTAAAAAAAAATAAAAACCGTTTTTGAACATGAAAATCTGACAAAGTCTTTTTCTTCTATTTCATCTATAGATAATTTTTTGCCGAGGTGTAAAAAGTCCCGGAGTCAAAAATGACTGAGAAACGTATGACTCGCAAAAAAAGTCAAGTGTTTGCGGGGAATTTTAACTGACGATGTGGAGGTCTAAATTTTTCCGGAGACTTATAAATTCATAAATTGAAATTTTTAAAATATAAAATGAGACATTGAAGAGCATTTTCAGTACTAAAACAACTAGTTATTTCCGAAGTTCGAAATTAAAACCATTAACTAAAAATAATAAACTTTAGATTAAGTTCTATTTGAAAACCAGGAACTACTCCTTTTTTTCAAAACTCACACTTTATAACCAACTTAAAACTCACTTCTATTTCAAAATTTCGCAAATACAAAAATACATAATTACCTTCTCTGAAGAATGGAACAACTTGAATTGTTTATATTCAACTTTGTAAGATAAATATGGGATCTTGTCATATAATGACGAGTTATGTCTCATTTTTTGATAACTTTTGGCTCACTCTTCGGAGTCATAATTCCTCGGGGACATTTGGCTTATTTTTTGAGTCATTAGTCCTTAGAAGGCTTTTGACTGGGGGACTTTTGTCTCTTCGCCATTTCTTTTTACAATTCCACTTCCATTTTCAATTATCATCAATTGTTATTCGTTCTATTGTTAAAAATTTTTAATTCATAATCAAAGTAAAAAAAAAACATAATATTTGTATTATAACTTATTGTCGTTTGTTATTGAACAACACTTACAAGTTACAACACATCTTTGATTCAAGGTAAATCAAAAAGTATTGAGGATGGGCTTTTGGATTAAAATTCCCTTGATTTAATGAAGTTAAAAGGGCTTGTAAAGAAGCTAAGAGAACTTTGATTATAAAGGGAATTAAAAATGAATAAAAAACCTTGTCATATTATGTATTAGAATTTTTTTTTAAAATACTCGTATATTGTCATTTCGGATGTAACTTATTTCTATTTTTATGCTTCCTCCACATTTTTAATTTTTTTTTATGTATGTACATATGTTTTGTATTTTTTAACTCTATACTATTGTTTTCTTTATAAGCACTTTTGAGCTATGAGATGATTATTTTGACACATTAACACTGATTTAAGAAAAAATATTTGTATTTTGTATATTTTTTTTTATATTTGATTGGTTTTTCAATCGTTGTTGTTGGTTTTTTCTTGCTTCTTCGACTCAACATTTTTAATCTCAAACTTGTTAAGTTGGTTTGAGAAGTTGGTAAAGAAACAATAAGAGTGGCTGAATAACTGGGATTTTATTTTTTTTGTTGAAGTGTTGTTTTATGAGCTTTAATTTTTAAATTAAAACATTGTAACTACTAATAATAAAAAAAAATAATAATGAAGAAAATTAATTTACAAAATCAAAAAAAAAATATTAAAAGTTAGAATTTGTTTATTTTAAATTGAAAGTTGAAAGTTTTTATGTAAACATGGCACTTATAAATATGTCAATTGGTTATTAGTACTAATATGATAATAAAAAAAAACACAAATTATTGTTTTAATGTAGAATCATACATTTCTAAGTAGAAAGTTGTATTTTTAATCTATGAATATTTTGTTATTTGTAGTTTTAATTCAAGTATACAATTCAAGTACTTTAGAAATCTAATTATCATGATCGGCATCATGAAATTAGAAATTATTGTTAAAAATGGAAATTTGAAATAATTTTTTGTTGATATAATGATTTATAATATGTAAACTGTAGATTAATTTTAATATTCCTAATTAAGTTTAAATATTTTCAAAATAAAAAGGAATTGGTAATTTTTTTTTATTTAAGCGCTAACTGTTCAACTGTTAGACTAATAAGCCTGTCTATATTATAGGTACATATTGGAACAGGGGGTCATATTATATTCGTATTATTAGAATTGCTCATAATGAATCCCACATACAATTTAAACATGAGATAGTACTAGGATAGTACCTTATAACTTCCAGAAACGTCTTAGATATGCAATAGATACAATTAAATTTTTGTTTATATTGTAAAGTTTTGTATTTGAGAAATATGGGATTCTCTATCTGTGACTTATATTATTCAATTCAATTATTTGTTTATATTTTTAAATTAATGCATTTTTCATTAGAGATATATAATTATTAATTATTGATTAAGCCATAATTTGAACCCAATGGCGAATGGAAGCTGAGATGAGTCGAAAACCAAAAAAGTTTTTTTACTTTCACTGGACTTCGAACCCGGACCTTTCGCATGAATGGTCGGCAGTCTAACCACTGTGCAACCCAGCCGTAAAGCGATTATCTTTGAAAGTAGAACCAAAGAATAAGACTTGATGAAATTATAAGTGATTTGGAGGATGATTTTTTCATCGACTCAGAAATTGAAGCTAGTTAAGAGGGTATATATTTGTCCATGTCCATTCCTTTCTTTTCTGGGTTAAAATAACTGCAGTAAGTTTAATATACTTCTATACTTTAGGTGTTGGCTACACTAATATAATTCAGCAACCTTTAATAGTTGATTAAACTATATGATTAAAAGATAGAAGTAATTAGTCATATATACGATGGGTGGCATAGTGGTTAGGACGTCGGCATTTCAATCAAAGGGGTTTGGGTTGAATTGAAATCCTGGTCTTTTCATACTATAATCAAAAGTTATATAATTTAAATTTATATCATAATACAAAATACAAAATCCGCCTCACCTGAAAAGAAAGGTTGAATCACTCTCTTATCACATTGTATGTGGTAGGGGACTGTTTACAAAGAAATAAATAAGTTTTTGCAGATATTTTTCTTTTTAACTTGTGTACAAATTTAACAAATTCTAAAAAAAAATAATTAAGTAGTCTGCCTATTTCTTGGAAGTCTCAGAAGAAAAGTTCAATATCATTAGAAATCACTAATTTTCAGAATAATTAACTAGAAATTAATAAGCCTCACAATTTTATAATAAAACAATAGACACACGTTTATAATTTAAAAAAAAAATCAATATTCTTATAGAATTCCATTAAAATCAAAATAATATTTTTAAAAGTTCAAACTAATCCTAATTTAAAATAAATTATTTAACATTAAAAATGATTAAATTTTTTTAGACTGCAATTTAGTATAGATCTAGATTCTAGACAGTGTAATCAATAAGATTATAAAATTTTGTCTTTAAAATATTTTAAAGATTTAAAATAATTGTTTATGTCTGAATCATATAACATTTCGACCTAAAAACCATTTCCCCCCCCTCTCTCCAGTTTTCCAAAAGTATCCGAATAAAATTATATAAATCCTTTAATATTTTAAATCAAAATACAAAAAAAAACGGTTCTATTAACCGTATTACAAAATCGATATTTTCTATTAAATTATTCACAAAAAAAAAAATAAAATTCTGATCCTTAAAATAAAAATATCCTTTATTTTATTATTTCATTAATCGGGATAATTTATTAAAATCCATTTATTTTGTTGTTGTTATTGTTGTTGTATTCGATCAGATGTACATTATTAAAACGGTTTAAATCAATCCCGATAAAGAATAATAATGAGGCGCCTTTTAAATTATCTAAAGATAACAGAATATATATCTCATAGGTATATATAGACCTTCTAAAATTAAGTTCATAATGAATTTTAAAAAAAAATTCAATTCATTTTAAAAAAGGGATTCATATGTGTTTGTTTTTATGTTTTTTTGATGAAATTTTTGAAATTTATGAAATCAAAATGTAAAACAAAATATTCAAGGTTAAATTAAATTTTGAGAAAACTTTTATTTATGTTAATTTATTTTATAAAATTTATTCTTATATCAAAGCAAAATAACTTAAAAATAAATAAGTTTATTTTTAAAAAAAATACATATACTTTGTATACATATACATATATATTTCTTTTAAATGTGAATACACATATTTGGTACGAAAATTTATTGACATTGTCTAGTCTTGACATAAAACGAGCGCAAAATATTATTTATATATTATTATGTCTGGTGTTCTCCAAACCTATATTTGGAAATTATTTTTCAAAAAAACTAGAGATTGCAATACCAGATATATTATGGCTGGGATAATATGAATTTTAAAACTTTTAAATTTAAAAAAAATACACTTGTTAGTTATATTAATGGTAACGTATCACTATTGCATGTTAGAAGTGTTGACTCAATTCAATTAGTCAGAAGTCCCATTAAAAGTCATTATAAAAGGCCAGAGTTGGCATCAAAACCTCTGTCCACAACAGTTAGACCAAAGTCCAAAAGAACTTCTGACTCATTGAACTGAGTCAAAAGTCTCAATGAGAGCTCTCATGACACTTTCTAACACGTCACATATCAGATTATCTCCATTTAACATTCATTATTTGGATAATTATCTGAAACAAATAACTTTTTAAAAAAATATAGACTCGAACTAGCATTATTTACAAAATCGGAAGCTTTTAACTTAAACTTCTGCTTGCTTAAAAAAAGAGGTAAGCTGAATCACGATTACAACATGAGTGATGAATGACATCAAACCAAGACAAGTCATATACTTATTTGTTATCTGCTAAGTGTTAAATCAACAAGTAACTAAAATGTCACACAGGTGAATGTTCCAAAAAATTAGAAGACACTGGAAATTTAGTATTTTTATTATTAGAATTGATCCTAAAGCATTTTACAATAAATGCCTTGTACGTGGAACAGCAGTTCCAAGGCTTCATCGTAATACGTCATGTAGAATATTTTAAGTTCCGTTATATTTTAACCAAACCGTTTTGTCATGTATAAAATTTAAAAATTGAGTTGCTGATACTTTACCTAAATTAGAACGTACAACGTTTGTCAGTTAGCAATAACAGTTAACTAATTAAGTTGTTTTTTTATAAAAACATATGAAACTGACAAACGACGGGATTTTTAAAGCAGTTGATGCTAAAGTATTGACAAATGGATCTCTTATACGTTCAAGATTGTATGTTGTTATTTAGACTAGGCACTAACTTATTTTTAGGTTAAATATATTCTGTGGGGTTATATTTTTCGAAACACTATTTAGGTTTTTTTTGGGATTTAAATCAGATCCTGTCGAAATCAGTAAAATGTCGTATACCATATTTTGATATCTTTTTATAAAAAAGGAAGTTCACCATTGTTGTGGTACTGTAAAATATCGGAAAGATTTTTCAGGATTTATACTTCCGAAAAAACTGCGAATTATGACTGGTTTCGCAAACTCTTTCTCAAAATCAAAAATTTAATAATACTTTTTTGAATCATATTTTCTAAAAAATCTTTCATAACATATGATATCATCCATTTCATGTTACAACAACAACACAAAAACAATGAATTAAGATACGTATATATACAATCCAAACAACATCCTTTTACACACCAACTTGAAAGTTCCAATTATTAAAGCATTCCTTAAATTCTTTAACAAATTTTCATGTAGAAATGAAAAAAAAAAAAAAAAAATAAAAATCAAATGAAAATCATTTTTCACATCATATAACATATATTTACCGTTAATGAGAATATTTTTTTTTTGTTTAAAAAACAGAATACAAAGCACGCTTTCATTTTTATTAAACGCTTCAAATTTATAAAAAAAAAAAAAAAATAAACAGAAAAAAAAGTGTTAAAACCTAATCCAATCATAAAAGGGTCCTCTTCAAAAAATCATTCTACCCTAATGCATTCATTCCTTTTATTAGAAAAGAAAGTGAAGTACCGTTATAAAATATTTTTTTTATTTTTTTATAACTGAATAAAATAAAAATTTAATGCAAAATATCTTCAAGATATTTTTTAAGTGCATTCTCACAAAACGTTTATCAAAACTTAAAAACTTAAGAATTATTAAAATATCTCATCGAAGAATATTGCCTCTCTTCTCTGATATTCTCTTTAACTGGCTTTCTTATTCAAAAATTTTTCACTCTTCTTATGAGTTGATATTTTATTGTTTTGTGTCTGCATCCTGCATAAACCCTTTAAGGGTGTTAGAAACAAAGAACAACAACAAAAGAAATTCCCGACTAAGATAATGTGTTATAATAATCAACTTAATAGCACCATTGCATAGAACATAAACCTAGTAACAAAAAACATAATAAAATAAAAAGTCTCCTTCCCTTCGCTATCACGATTCATTTTTAAGGTACACCTCACATCCATCCATAGTTATATACTTTCCTTTATTTGTTCTGGGCTAGTAAATGTATTTAATCATTTCATTTCGTGAGAAAAATATTTAATTGATAGCTGTAAATTTTATATTGAAGGGGGGTTGTGGGGTTTTGGTATAACTGTTCATTAATAATACGGTATTTATAAAATAATGATGATAATCAGGGGGGGAAAACTGTTAAGATAAAAGAAAATTATAATAAGATGTGGATCTATATATGCAATGGGTACCAGTTACATGTACTATTTTTGAAACTTTTCTAACGGGATTATAATAGCAGGGAATGGTAGTGGTTTTATTTATAAGATTCAATTAAAACGTCATGTCTTTGGCGTTAATGTTCGCCTGTCCCGAAGTTATCGGTCTTTAGAATAAAATTTAGAAAAAAACTAAAATTGGCGTTGACAAGCTCTTCTGTGAACTTAGCAGATTTAGCAGATCTACTTCTTCTTATTTTGTTGTCTATACATAACTGGATGTCAGTGGTCATGTTATTTGCAACAATGTCCTAAAAGATGTTTCGATCCGTTGCTGATTGTATAAAATCGCTAATGTTTCTGATGCCTGTCTATTTTCTAATGTTGCGCAACCGTGTTAAGTGCTGCCCTCCTATACCTCCTTCTAATTAAATTTTTCTATGAACTATTAATTAAAGAAACTCGTATTTGTTCCCAGCATGCAGCTGTGCTAATATGATATTTAATATGATCTTACCTTTATGCTTCTAACTTAAGTTCATGCCATTTTTAATTTAAGTATCCTTATAGAAAGTAGCTTCTATAACGCAGATGTCTATACCGACGCCTGTAACTTCTTCAACACAAATTTGGTCCTTCCAGCTTCCGAATTAGACGTCCATAAAAAACTATTCAAATAATTTGTGATAGCCAACAATAAGCAAATCTGTATCTCAAATAATGCTTAAACTGACAGACTTTTAATTAGAACTGACATACACTGGGTAGCAACAAACTGTGAGACCAGAAAAAAAATTAAAATATTGATATACTCGGGATCTTAAGTCTAAGACATCAATAACTAATTCAGAATAAGAAACATATATGGAAAATATGATAAGATTTTAAGGGAATTCAATTTAATTTTAGAAGTCTGTTATTAATTTTTTATAAGGAACACGTAAAATGGAACAATAAGAATTCACAGACAAGAAGGGTGAGCAGAATTGAAATTCATCATTTTGTATAAGCGGATTAAATCCAAGACACATATGAATGTATTGTATATATATATATACATTTATATTTATATACATTTATATACATTTATAATCAAATGACATTGGCTGATGGAAAAATGAATTTGCTTGTTCAAAAAAAAAAAAAAAAGGATTAATTTTTCATCGTTCCTTCATTTCTTCTTGTTCCATCGTTTCATTTCTTTTCTTTACCGTTATAATTTTATTTTTTTTTTTTACTTATATTTCATTGTAATGGTAATAATTACTTATAACGGTATATAATGTTAAGAACCAGTAAAAAAAAAAATTGATTTCTCATTTTTATATTATTGAGGGGTTCTGAAAATAATAATGAATAATAGCTTAGAATAATTTGAAAATATTGTTTGAAAGAGGTTGTTGGTTATCACGGGGGTTATAAATACAGAGAGAGGTTAGACGAAGGATATAAATACTCATTTGGATGAAAATCGAAATCTTTTTAATTTTTGTTGTTTTTTATGTGAAAGAGTGAGAATAAGGGCTTTAAAATTGGAATTATTGGTTGGTTGCGGGTTCTAATATTCTATATATATATATATATATAATAACAAACCATACCAAATTTTTAGTATCGTCTGATCTGATGTACCTTGAAAATATAAAAAAAAAATGATATAGAATTATAATAAATATACGATATATCGCTGCAACATAAAAGTTGGTTTTTTTTTTTGGGGTTTAAGTGAATAGAACTTAAAACGAATTTTATTTTTCTTCTTTCTTATATGATGGTAATATTAAATGACATATTAAGAGTATAAGAGTATATATACCATATGGTAGATTAGTAGCCCTTTTAAAAATTCTACAAAAATAAAAAAAAAAATATTGATGATGAAAAGAATTTACTTATGTTTTGTGATAGAAGGAACTAAAATATAAAGAATGGAATTAAAAAAAAATTTTCTTTGAATGAATTCATTTAGCACCACTCAAGTTTTATACTCTTAAGTAAATTAAATTCTTATAAGAAGTGCTCTTGTATTGAAAAAAAATAAGAAAATTTTTATTCTTTTCCAAAACATTTAACATAAATAATTATATTTTATATGCAGTTTTCCCGTCTTTTGTTTTTGGTCTTCAAAAAATGTTTTGTTTTTTTATTTTTTGTTAATAAAAACAAATTAATTGGTAATTTCCCTAATTTTTGCAGTTTATATTATACATATTCAAGTTAATTTTGAAGGAGTTTTCGTTTAATGATCAAAAAATCTATTGTTTTATTGAACTTATTTAAGAAAAATGAAAAAAAAAAAAAAAACACAGCTGATAGTTTTATAAATATAAACAGTTGTTCCAATTAAGGGTTAAATTTTTGGATATTAAATGTAGTAGAACTATACTTTGCAAAATGTATTTCAGTAAATAGCTTGAGAATTAAAATAATAATGATAAAAGTTTCTTAAACACAAAAACCGCAAAAGCTGTTCTTTACTAGCTTGGACTTAAGTTTGGACTGGGTTAATTAATATTTTTAAGTTTCACTAAAGTCTAAAACCATTTAGTTAGTAAAGAGTACCCACTATTAATAATTTGCTTCCCTTCGCTAGTTAAATGGTTTTAGACTTCAGGCCAACTAAAAAATATTCTTTACCTCATTTTGGAACAAAGCTACATAATTTAAAATACTTCAAATTCGTTTAAGGTAGAGTTACGTATTTTTTATCAAAGTAGATAAATAGTTTGAAATATATAGTACTTGTTTCAATTGTCTAGATAACACTGTTACCAACATAATAGCTTTTAAAAAAATGCCTTTTTATACCCGTATGACTATATAGTCAAAGGGTATAATAAATTTGCCATTACGTTTGTAACGCAGAGAAGGAGGGGGGGTAGATATAGACTCAAGTGTATGGATCGGATCAGAATCGAAAAATAAATCGATTTAGCGATGTATGTCCGTCCGTCATCACGATAACTCAAAAAATAAAAGAGCTAGGATTATGAAATTTTCACAAATTCGTTTTTATGCAAAAACCGGAATCGCTATTTAAATCCAGCCATTTTGGTCCTTGGGTTCGGTTAGATGCCATACAACTTCTTTTTATATATGAGTATTTCTCTGTACCTATTGCAGCTACGTGTCTGAAATTTTGCCAAAAATAGTTTAGTTTTATGGCCAAAGTTTCCAAAGTTACTGCTGAGGGTTCGAGTAGCTGCCATACAACTCCTTCTTTAATATGAGGATTACACTACAGCAAATGAAGGTGGGTGTCTGAAATGTTGCCAAAAATAGTTTAGTGTAATAGTCAAAGTTACTGCAAAATTTGGTTGGTCTACTGCAAAGGGTTCGAGTAGCTGCCATACAACTCCTTCTTTTATATAAGCATTACTCTACACCTAATAAAACTGAATATTTTAAATTTTGTCAAAAGTAAATAACCGCATGATATAATGTATACGTAACGGTCATGCGGGTATCCCAGAGTTGACACAGTCTACTCTACCACACTCTTCCTCGTTCAAATTAAAAACGATTTGAAAAAAGGTTTCTGCTAATATTATGTTAAGGACCAAAATTATGGCGAAACATGTTAAAATGTTACCACACACTTTAAAATTATCACCCGAACTTTAGTTTTTATTTATTTATTTTTTTTTTTCATTTTTTCATTTCATTTATTTTGCTCCATAAGTTCAAATACAATTCATTATAAATGTCTCACTTAGATATTGATATGTTATATATCTTTACTACAGTTAATTTAAAATGTTTGTGTAAGTAACAGGATTATTACATGTATGGTAAAACTATTTTAAAGGAAAATGGCAAAAACCTTTTTTTAAAGCTTGTTTTGTTTTGAATATTACTTCAAGCTAATCTAATAATATCTTAAAACTAAACTAACCTATTAATATTAATTAATATAAATTCCTTGTAAAGGGGTTATTTGAATTGATTAATTCTGAGTTGAACTTTGCGGTTAAATATGAAATTTTTTCTATAATTGTATTAATCTTGGCTTTGCAATGCAGCCTAATGGTTCTAATGGTTGGAAACCATCTAGGTAGATTGAATACGTGTTTCAGGAGTTTATTTTGTGCAATTTGTAATTTTTTAGTGTAAGATGCAGCGACATCACCCCAGACTGCTGCTGCATACAGAATAATTGGCTGAAAAATTGTTCTTATGAGAATTAATGTTTTTATTTATGATACTGATAGAAATGATCCGCGACAATTATTTTTTCGATTACTTTAAATAAAGAAAAAATAAAATAACTGTAAACTGTTAACTAAATAGAGTTGCTACTTTTATTTTTGTATTGTTCAATTTTGAAAAATTTCAGTTCCTTCAAAATTGGCTTAGAACTCCTTCTCGTTGTCCTTGTTCGGTCTATAAAATTTAAAAAAAAATAAAAATTAAAACAATTCTTTGTATATACTTCCTTATTACTTGCATTTTTTTCCGGAGATGTTTGCCCTCAAAATTTACGTTATGACTGGTGATAATTTTAGCCAAAAAACGGATTTAAGATTTTAGGGACTTATGCAAATCAAAATGCTTCTATTTTTGATTTTATTAATTAATATTATTCAATTTTTTAAATCCATATTTTAGTTTTTATATTTTCAAAAAAAATCTTTGAGCCGAATTTCTAGCTGAATTATTTTTCTTTAACCAAATTTTTAGCTGAATTCTATTGAAAAACCGAGAGAATACAAAAAAAAATTATGGCCACACTTACGAGTATTATGACTGTTATTTTATATTAAAACTTAAAATTTTAACGAACAATCCGGATCCCAAGTTGTTGGAAAATTTTACATTAATTAAAATTTTTTTTTAAATTTCTATTGAAAAACCATTTCCGGATATTTCATATTAACCTATTATTTTCGAAATAAAACTTTAAATAATATAAATTTAGAAAAATAAAAGTATATGTCCTAGAATTGTAATAATGATTTAGTCCTAATCACATTGAAAAAAATATTAGAATTTCTAACAAACTCATTTGCTTTATTTTTAAATTTTTTTAAAAGGAATCAAAAAAATTTTTTTAGAAATTTAATATTTCATAAATGTTAAAAAAACTATAATTTTATTTAAATTCTTTAGAAAATTCCAATTTTATCAAAAAAAATCCATCAATTCCAATCAAATTAATTAAATGGAAAACTCATAATAAATTTTAAACTGAGATTATTTTAAAAACTTTTAAAAATTATTTAATTAAAATTGAGTTAGATTTTATCTAATAATAAACAATTAGTATAGAATGATGGTTTTTCATATATTTTGTTAAAGTTTTTTGAATTTAAATTTTATTTTTAAATGAAAATTCAATTGAAAAAAACAATTTTGTAAATTTAATTATTAGAATTTAAATTGAAATACAGAGTAGCTAGTATTGAAAAATTTTCTAGAAATTTAAAAAATTGGTTTACCTATAATATATATTATGTTATAGATATCTTCATTAAAATTTTAAAATATATCCAGTTTAAAAAAATGTTTTCCAAAAGTTTTCAAAATTTTGAAAAGCTGAAAATATGATTAAGATTAAATTTAGAATAATTATTAATATTAGAAGGATTTTTTTGAATTGAATTGGCATTTTGAAACAATTGAATTACGAGTTCAAAATTATTGTAATGAAATATATTTTTTCAAAATCAATTTTAGTTAAAAATTTTGAAGAGCGCTGAGCTGTAAATAGTTTTAAATATTTTGAATTTTATTGTGCAAATTCTATTTTTAAATCAATTTAAAATAAAAACTTAAAATATTTAAAAGTATTTAATAAAGTTTAAATAAAAATTAATAATTTGTAAGAAAAATTAAGCAATTAAATTGAAAATTTTATTTTACATAAATTTTAAGATCGGGTACTATATCTCGGATTTTAAAATCTCGAATCAAAATATCGTTTTTTTTTAAATCAAAATGCCGTTTTAATTTAAATTCCATAACCAAAAACTTGTTTTTTTTAAGTCTCGAAAATCAAAATCTTATTTTTTCAAAATCACGATTTTGTTTACAAATTTTTTTTTCGAAATTCCTTGATTCACATATAATTGGCTACGAAATCTCGCTTTTCAAAATCTTGTGTCTTAAGATCTGACGATTTAATTTTCAAAAAAAAATGTATCAATCCTGATTTGTATAAAATTGTAAAATTCATCTTAATTAGGAATCTTCTAGATTCACATTCTTGAAAAAGTCAGATAACATTTTTTTCACTTTTATTAGGAATTTAGCCACACGCCCTCGCTTGAAAATTAACTGGACAAATTACTTTGTGTTCCAGGGTGCCAAAAAACAACACAGATGTAAATTTCCTATTTTGTTCCCAAATTTAAAACTATCTTTCACTAAAATTTGTATTAAAATTAATTGCTGGAATAATATATTAAAAAGCAAAACGATATTAAATTTAAATTTTTTTTCAATATTCCGTATTTTAAATAAAAAAAAAATATAAATGCTTAAATTAATTCAATAAATGATAAATGTTAACCAACAATATATAAAATATATTTTTTTATTTAGAAATAATTTTTCATTGTTAAAAATGTTTAACCCCATAAAAAAAGAGCAATTCCTAACCAAAATATACAATTTATATGAATGAAAATCATTTTAATAATAAAAAAAAAAAAGTTGCATTGAAGTTGTAAAACTGCAACACTACAAAACAACAAACCACAAAAATATAAAAAAAAAAAATAAAAAACTTAATAAATAAATCTTAAATTGCCATCAGTTGAATCCTAACCACAGATTAAATATTAAAATAAAATTTAAAACGATTTATTAAAAAAAAAAACTAGTAATAAAAAAAAACAAGTATTTTAAAAAAGCACATTTTAAAAATCAAAACAAATAAGTTCCATAATAAGTAGACCAAGTGTTACAAATTTAATATATAAAAAATCAAAAGATACTTTCTTCAATTTTAAGAAGTTTAATTAAATTTAAAATAAAATAATTTTTGTATATGTATTGCTTCAAAACTTCAAACTTTTGACAGTTACAGTAATTTTAAATATCAAACTTTCAGTTTTTGGTCCCTTTCAAATACTAAACATATTGTTATACTAAAAAGTTTCTTAATCGTTTTAAGATCTAATCCCCATGAAAATTTCCAGTTCCTAACTCAATTCGTTTGTAAGATATAAGAGGCCTAGAATTTTGCAGAAATTGAGTTTCGCATAACGGTAAACTAATGTATAGTATGGCAACCTCACATAATTGTAAACTAAAGTATAGTAAGCCACCATTTGACATTTCAAATTGGAAATAAATCTTTTAGAACTTTTGTTATAGCAATTTAAATATAGGACTTTTCTGGAGTTTGTAGTATTGCAGCTCCGAGCCAGGTGGCACTATATAAAAGTGTTCTATCATGAAATTAATTCTTTAGCAAACCTAGCGTTTTGACGGACAGAGTGAAACTATAAAGGCACACAGTTTTGATTTTTAAATTTTTTGAAAATGTGCTTAAAGTGACATTAAAAAAAAAATTTAAATTAAACATTCAACCCTACTATAAGCTTTTAAAATTGTCTATAGGGTTGGGAATATCATAGAAAAAAAAAAGTGTTTCTAGTGCTTTTTTTTCTCTATTTTACTTGCATTTATGTTCTTTTTTTTCGTTGTATCCTTGCTTGTATCTTGTATCTTATACAATGTAGAATTGGAGTTGAATCTGATGCAGTACAGAATTTTGGCACTTTTTTTAATATTATGCAAAACCAGAAATATGAGAATCTTTTGTATATTTTTAGATTTCCATTTTATATTATTAAATATTTTTACTTCCTTGTATATTTTTATCCTTGTTTTTTTATATTGTTTTCTCTTTCTTTCTTGTTATTTTTTTTTTTTCGTTTTTATTTTCATTAATAGGTTATGAATATGCATGCATATACATAGTATAAAAGAACGTGTTTTGAAGCATTTGTGGACAATTGTGGTTTTCTAATATTTTTGGAGTCCTATATTTTGGCTTTTGTTTGGAATCATTCTCTAAACTCCAATTGTCCTTTAAATAAACAAAATAAAAGTTTTATTTATTTAAAGTCTTTTTTTAATAATAATGCAGAGAATTAGTGAACCAGATTGTATCTGTACAAGCAGCATACACTGTTGCTGTGTTATTATTATTGTTATTTGCACACTTCTTGGTTTTTTGTCTCTCTCAAGAATAAGAGACCTCAGATAGATTTGATTAGAACCATTTAATATTAAAATATGCACCTAGAATTTAGATAGTAGTACTACGACTAGTTAGGTACTACTTGGACTTCCTGACCCTCAATTCAGGTTTTATTTGAAGATTTTCCATTTTCTTTATCTTTTAACAATTCCCTTAGTAGTTAACTATGGAAGTAAGTTTTTAATATGACATAAAGTGATTCCCTGAGATTCAAATAATACTAAGCACTATTTAGTACAAAAAATGTGTTAATAATAAATAATTGAAATACGCATTTTACATTTCTAATTGCTTAGAAGTCTTTACAGTTATTCGTCTAAAACGTCAACAATTTGACAATCATCTATATTGATCATTTTTGCATTTGATTTGCAATAATAATTGTTGATGACTTTGGCAGTATAGCAATAAAATAACTACAGAATCGCATTGGTTTTTATAAAATTTTGTCAGTTTTCAAATTTCAAATTGCCGTGTCAAAAAAGTTTATGAATTTGTGACTATGATAATCGTCCTGTTTTTGACGTTTTAGAAAAGTACTTTTTGTAAAGTCTAAAAAATATTTGACATCAACTGAATCGTTTTAATAAAATGCACCCTTTAAAGTCGTAGTTGAATATTTTCAATTGTCTTCTCTTTGAAACATTTAAGTGTCCTTCTCTTACTTAGTTAGAAAACTTTCAGTTTCCAAAATAATTCATTATTAATAAGGTATATGGGTGCATTTAATTCTGCACTACATTCAGTTTTATCCTAAGAAGAAGCAAAAATATAAAACCTTGTAGAACTCAATAGAAGCATATTATATAATATACATATATACATAATTCATTTTTCATTCCCTTATAATTTATCTTATTGCTATCTCTTCTCTACGCATAGTTCTATCTCTTCCACATCTTTAACGCATTTAATTTTAATAAAATTTACACAGTGATGCCTTTTAAAAGTTTACATTAAAAATTTCCTGGAACCAAAAAAATATTAAAAATACATCACTTTTTTTAAGTGAAGTAAAATAAAGTTGCGGCAACTTACGTATACTAAAAATTTTTAAACAGACAACAACCACTCCAACACCATTGCAGCGGTAATGGAAAGAAGTTACAATTCTGCATAGCTATAGGTTTCTTTTAAATGAAAAAAAAAATAGAACAGGAGTGAGTGTTCAAAAAAAAAATGTTGGCAAAAATTATATTTAAAAAGAAAGATGAATTTTTTTTAATATGAAAAGTGTTGAATGAGAATAATAGTTTTTCCATTTTTTTTTTTGATGCAGGGAATATAACGGAAAAACCTTCTGGCGACAACGTCTGGTAGAACATATACAAGCAAAAGAAAAAAATATAATACCTTTTGTAGGACATTTTTTTTATTTTTTGTTTTATATTTGTGACACGTTGGAAAATGCTTCCTGATTTTCAGTTTTTTACATTTTCCATTGGATTTCTTTTTATATTAATAATTTTAAGTTTCATATACACTCAAACATAAATACACACATAAACAACATATTATACAGGTTTTAATAACGTCTCCGATTATATTACTGCATTGATGCAACAGTGGTCTTTAAAAGCTTAAATATTATAATAAAGATGGCATTTTAATGAAATTGAAAGAAATTCGGTTTATCTATGGAAATAAAGAGTTAGAAACTATAATGTGAGGATAAGAAAAAAGGGTTTTCTCGAGAGAAATCTGGGATATTTGAAAAAATCCCATAAATAGGTAATAATATAAGTTAATATGGGTATAAGGTGAATTAAAAATAAAAATATAGAAATTGGCATGAAAACACTGGGTAAAATAGTATTTTTTAGATAAAAGATTTTTTTTTAAGATTTAACTGTTAATAAAATTCGATGTAAACGTCCTTAAATTTCCGAAGATATTATTTAATAATTTTAAAAGAGATAACATATGCAGATAACAGCTTTTAGTTTCTTTTTAATAAAAGTCTAAATATTTTAATAAATTAATATATTAATTCCTTTTCTAGTGCTCAAAAGCTCAGCTCTATCTTAAGACCATTTGATAACCACAGTAATAAGATAACAGTAAAATCAGTCATATTACTTCTTAATTATAATTAAGTAAGTATACAGTAATTTACATCTGTTAGTCATGCAATTTTTCTTATAATCACTTCAAATCCTGAGGGCACTTTTAAATCTAAGGAAAATCTGCTTGAATTTTCCGTACTTAATTGTTGTAAGCATTTGAGCTTGACAATGGAATATTTTGTTTTAACTCACAAGCCAAGTTCTGGAATTTTTTGCAAATAAATCTATGAACTTAGCTAAGGATATGGAAGAAAAATCGGATATTAAAGGGAGTTGGAGGTTAGGTACATAAGTTTTTTTAAAACGTTGCGAAAGTATTTTCAATATTTCAAGAAGTTCTCACAATAACCAGCTTTGATTCACCTAGGAATTTTCACAGTATAAAAATGGATAATATTCCAAAACTAATATAGCTTTCATTTTATTTTTTTACTGTATCGTTAACAATTTTGAATAAGAGTCTGCAGATCGATTCTCTTAATATTTACTTTAAATTTTCAATACCATAACACGCACTTTCTCTGTGGATTTATTTAACAATTAAAAAGTGAAAATTTTTCATTCAGAGCATACACTGAGTTTCCAAATTATTAAGGACACTTTGAAAAAGTAAAATTGTTATTTTTATAATGTGAGCAATGAATATTATAAATACTAGCTATTTTAATTATTTTTGCATTCAAGAATTAAGTCTCACTTTTGGCTATACGATCGGTAGCTGGAGTTTTTGCAAAAATAAATACTGCTCATAATAAAGAAACAATTCTGCAATCTGAGATGAAACCCGTTTTTCTCAAAGTTTCTTTTGCTAGCTCAGCCTAATTAGTCCTTCGACGCTGTATAATAATGCTTTTCAATAAGATATAACGTATTTTACCACCAATTGGATGTTTGACCATCTCTACAGGCAGTGTGAAATACATAATTTAATATATTCTAATTTTTCAATTTACCCCAAATACAAAGGTTTAACTAAAAATTTTTATTTAATTATTTTAAGAATTTGTTAAAGCTAACGAACGGACCCATATTCGTATATAAGTGTTGTTACATCTTGCAAACATTTAAAATCATGGTAACCATAGAAACAAAACAAGAGATTTTTAGATTTCAGATTTAGATTATTGATTTTTTAGATTTAGAGATGTACTCGTATTTAAATATAATATTATGTCTATCATAAAATCATCTAAATCCCGATATTTCCGAAAATTCGTACTGTTCCTAATAATTTGGCCACCCAATATATGTTGCAGTTATATTGTCAAACAAACTCGATTTTCTGGGACGATACAATTTTTATGTACAATATTTCTTTTGTGAATTAACAAAATCAAAAAAAAACTATAATACTATTGTTGAAATTAATATGAAATGAAAACATAATTCGGTTAAGTCATACACAATATACCAGCTAATTAAATAATATTTTAATATTGTGTTTTAATTAAAAGAATTCACATACAAATTAAGAAATCCTTTAATTTGTTTATACAATTTTTAATAATATTATTTTTATGAGAATTATGTATATTGTATATATATATACATAATAATTTGTATTACAAAGACTACTACTTATTTTCTTTTAATAATTCACATTAATTACAAAAACAAAGAAAAAACAAAAAAAAATTCCAACTATCAATTGACATTACAATTGAAAATAAAATAAAGGTAGAAATTTATAACTGAATTGATTATCGATAACAATGCGCAATATAATATTCTTTTCTCTGTTCTTATTACAATTGTATTTTATTTAAATTTAAAGTTTTTTTTTTTTTTTTAATTTTATCTTTTTTACATTGTTAGTAATAATAATATTATAAAAAATTAAAACAAGGTAGTACGTTAAACTAAAGAATTTTTAAAGGCGTACATTTTTGCAGGTGTACATTTATAACAAATATCCCCCGCGAATTTATGACTCAAAAAATAAGACATATTTCCATAGAAGATTATAACTCTAAAGAAAGTCCACCAAATTTTTCATCACTTAAAATCAAAATATCGTCACTTTAAATTAAACTGTTTCACTTAATATGAAAATGTCATACAAATGTCATTTCACTTGAAATACAGCTGTCTTCAGTTAAAGTAAAAATGGTATTTTAAAATTTAGTACAAAATTAATTTTGATCTTTCTTTCAGAGTATTTATTAAATCGTGTATGCAAATTTTAAATTAGAATCGATTTTTAATCCGGTTAAGAATTTTAAGTGGTGAAAAAAACGGAAATTAATTAATATCAAATGTTTCAAAAATTTCTTAAACAAACGGACAACC
Organism: Dolichopus griseipennis; assembly: GCA_963082915.1. Lineage (NCBI taxonomy): Eukaryota > Metazoa > Arthropoda > Insecta > Diptera > Dolichopodidae > Dolichopus > Dolichopus griseipennis. The sequence continues at coordinate 83,632,303 of OY720443.1, forward strand.
AAAGTGAAACTAAAAGGCAAATATTTAAAAATTTTTTAAAATAAAAATTTTTTAAAAAGAATCTGGAATAATTTTCAAATAATTGTGGAATCCTGGAATTATAAATGGAATGAAATTAAATATTAAATTTATTAAAAAAAAAAAAAAAAACTTAATAATAAATCTCCTATTATGGTTCGACTCTCAATTTCTAAAAGAAGTAAAGATATAAAAGAGGCAAAAGAAAATGACTTTACAATTGAAGTCTTTTTTGTTTTTTTTTTTTTTTTAAATTCTTTTGTCAATAATTTTTCCAAACGACTTGTTATTTTTGTATTATAATTATTTATAAAATAAATAAATAAATAAATAGAAATATTAAATATAATAATTTTATATTATATTGCAATTAATTTTTTTACATAAGAATAAATTTTATTTAAAGAAAACTCAAATCAGTTATAAAATGTACTAAAGCTATAATTTTATTTATTTATCTAATGGATACTACTATACTGTAGCGTTGCATAATTAATTAACGGGACTTAGATTTCTTGTCTTACAGTATTTTATAAAAATTTTTAAAAAACTCTAATTTTTAATTCTAATATATGATACAATGGCATTTAAAGACTATAAAGTTAGGCAAAAGTTTTTCAATTTTCATTAGTACTTTATTCAGCACTTAGAAATAGTACTTTATACTTCGTACTTACTTAAAAATTTATGTAAAAATATTTTCTGATCTAATTATTTATTTTTCATGTGTTATACAGCTAATATCAAACTGGTAACACTTCATTTATCTGACTAATGGCGTAGTGGTAAAGACGCCCCTTTCATGTGGAAGGTCTCGGGTTCAAACCCCGGTCAGATCATATCCAATAAAAAAATATCGTAAAATTGTTTAATTATATCGTAATAGTTTATATCGTAATATAAAATAAGATTTAATAAAAATATATAAATAATTCTTGTGTAAGATTATAGATAGATTATAGTTAACATTTGTGCATTCATATTTCGTAACCTTATACAATAGCTACAGCTGAGTAATCAACGGCTTAGTGAATATTATGATTAAAGAAACTGAAGCCTAGTTTAAAATAAAAAAAACTTTTGGTGAATACCCTATACTCCTTAAAGGAGTGGAAAAGGAATAAAAAAAAAAAAACAAAAAAAAACACTTTATTTAAACGCAAATGGCTTTTAATTTCATTTCATTACAAATGAAGTTTAATATTAGGCAGAAGAAAATGACGTTTAATATTAAGTAAAAAGCAAATGTTGATCTAATCTAATATACAGTTTTATATTGAAAAACTAGAATTATTAAATCAAAACACATGTTCTCTGCTTATTGATTTAAAAAACTAGGGCTGTTTTACAAAAACCACTTTTCATTAATGAAAACTCTATTGAATTATTAACAAATAAATGCAATGAGTGCTATAGACTTCATTTCAAAATCTGAAAAACTTTAATATGCAATTATTTACCCTAAAAAACTCTTGAATTTTAAAAATATTCTAAACGTACTTAAAATTCATATTAAAAACGTTTTAACAAAACCATAATTTAAATTAAACTCAGAACAATTAATATTTTGTGAATAAAACGACTGATTATATGGGAAATGAGAATGAATCAACCGAATAAGGAAAGATAAAAGGAAACAAAAACTTAGATACAGATTTAGAGATAGAATGTAACCGATAATACGAGTAGGTACTTTACATGCGAATGATAATAACGAAAAAAAAAACGCAAAACAAACGCTATGCGAAAAAAAAATTACAAACAATTTTAGAAAACAATTGAATGATTTTGTAGCTTTTATTATGCAATTTTCAATGGATTTTGATTTGTTTTTGTTTTTTTTTTTTAAATCTTTAGCTTATTGAACACTATTTCGGCTACAGTATTAAGGTACACACATATTTTTAAAACAATATGTTGCAATCAAATAAAATATTGATTACACAGGGTGTTTTAATTGATTTTAGAAAATATTTTATGACTTTTATTTGCGTCAATCAATTTAAACTTTGATCAATACTTTGTAAATCATTAATATTGACTTTGTCAGATCAAAAAAGTGTTGCAATTTGAAAAACACTGTCTCCAAAATATATCCCTCCTCTTCACCACATAAAAATTTTTTTTACAGTATATATAATAATGGATTATACTAAAGATTTTAAAGACGACTCTCAGTACCCAAGTATGGGATTCATAAAACATTTGTCCCAACCACAATTTGTAGAACGTGCCTTTTTCAATGATACGCGATTTGATAGTCGACATTATGTACAATTGTACGATTTTTAAGGGTCTGTAATTTGGTTTTTACAAATTGTTTATTTGTTTGTTGAAAATTCAATGTTAACCGGTTGGACTCAAATATATCTTTGAACTGTTTCTATTGAAAAAAAGGTCTCAATTTTAGGCCTTGGATCCGATATTATTAACCGTAAAATTCATCATTTTATAAAAAAGGATTCCGAAAATTGAGAACTTAAATCCGTTACTAATTCAAAATTCGTAATGTCAAAATTTGTATAATAGACAAGTAATAGAAGCAGAAAAATTCCTACAAACCGTGTTTCTCAGGATAGAAATTCCTAATTGTAACTCCTAATAGACAAAAAATGCACAAAAAGTCTTTCCATGCGGTACGATCGTTTGTCAGAGGTTTAAATTTTCTCAGATAATTAGTTTTATCTCAGATTTGACTGCCATAGGTACTTTGCTTAACCTCAAGGTTTGAAGTGACTCTTAGGTAGTTCCAATCGGCAAATTAAGATTTTGAAGATATTGTAGATTAATTAGAGAGGATTAGGGAAACGCGCGAAAGAGAACCGGTTCTCGTTGATTTCTTAGCGGAAATTAACTAATATTGAATAATAAATAAAATGGTATACGCTCTTAAATATCCTTATTTTTAATTCAGGCCTCTTTAAAGTCATAGTTTCAACATAAAAACCACCCATTTTAAAATAAGCCGTTTTAGTTCAAAACTTTGTTCTTAAATATTCAATAAAAAAAAAACAGATTTTAAATATACAATTCTTCTTTGTTAAATCTTGTTTACATATTGTTAGAAGAGGTTTTCTAGCTAGTTAGTGACTTTTTAAAAGTTAAATTGTAGATTTTTATATATTATGATAATAGATCCCAGATCGTTTCCATATATATACTAATATATACTATATTAGTTCCATCCTTTTTTTTCTGAATATTTTTTTAAGAAATTTCTATTCTTTTCTTATATAGATTTGTATATATATATATAAACATTATAATAATATGTAATATACAACAATATTCCTTCAACTTTTATTCCCTATAGTTATAATAATAGCCGAACCTAATATGGATATCTTTGGTAGATAAACCCTTTTATATAAAAAGTTTTTTTAAACTTATCAATAAGATACAATCTACATATGTTTAAAGTTTTTTTTTTTTTTATTTTCTATACTTTGGTTATTGTACATTTTAACGATTATAATAGAAAAATCAGTTAAAACCCATTATTACTATCATTGTGCACAACAATAACAACAAACAAGAACTGCAAATGAAAATCATTCTTTTTCTTGGGTAAAGTATAGAAAAAATTGAAATTTTATTTGGAACTGGAACATTTAATACTTGCTTACAAACTATTGTATACTACAAAAGAAAATCTGGAATCTGCTAAATTCCATATACAAAGTATATATATATATTATATAATGTGTATATATATATGATAATAGAAGATGATTATAAGGAACTTCTGGATATTGTATATATATATTCCTTAAGAAATCAATACCAGATAATGGTTACCATTTATAGAGTTAATATACGATATTGACTGGAATAATATTAAAAATGGAGATTATTGGTTTGATGCCAAATTGAGCTGATTTTTAACAAAAGAACTATTAAAAAAGGAAATAAATTGCAATTATTAAATATAAAAAAAAAAAAAACAAAAAAGAGTTTAATTTGTTTGGAAATTGAAGCAGTATGGGAACTAAATCTAAATTGACATTGGTAATTTTTTTAAATATTTTAGAAAATATTATTAATTTAACTTTGGAGCATTGTCTTCAAGAACACTAGAACAATTAGGTAGCCTCCATGACCAACGAGGTAGAACAATGAAGCCTCGAAGCTAGCCTCCATAACCAACAAGGCTAGCTTCCAGGCTTCATTGGTCTACTGTTTTTTATTATTATTATTATGACCAACAAGGCTAACTTCGAGGCTTCATTAAAGAATGATTTTAAAAATTGTTCCATCGTTCCTTAAACATGTCTTTAAATGGTAAAGAGTTCAAAGATTGATTTGAAGCTCTCGATTATTCAAAGATTGATTTGAATCTCATCACTTAAAATTATTTCTTGAAATTACCTGTCCATTCCTATACCTGTAAAGGCAATTTTTTTTTCCATCACTCTTCTTGGAAGCATAGGGCCTAGATATTTCCATCGAACTGAGCTATTATTTTTCTCCCAGATTATACCTTTTATTGTTTTACCCGGCCGACCACATCTTCTGAAGCCTGACGGATTTCACTGAAGGACACTTTTTGCTATTGTAAAAGCTGTACATGTACTCTATTTGATGAATCTCTTTATATTAGGCTTACCTTGTAATCCGCGAACAATCATCCAAACTTAGCAACAACCTCTAGTATCACAACAAAATTTTATTTGATAACGCCTATATGTCCTATTTGTTGTATTATTGTTACACAATGGTTACATGAAAAAAGAATCCCAGGCAAAGAACTTTTTAACAACAACTAAAGAAGTGATTGCCTGCATTTGTAGTATTATTATCTTTTTGTTTTTGTGTTTTTTTTTTTGCATTTTTTCTGTTAACCAAATTCGGATTAGAGACATAAAGAAAATGAGAAGAGAAAAATAATAAAAAGAAGATGAAGCGCATTCTTAGGGCATATTATAACATATTGCAATTGTACAACATTGTGGTCAGTAAAGTGGTTACCTTTTATTATTTTTATTTTTTTTTTTTCTCAATTTCAGTTTTGCTTAGAAAATTTTGTATTTTTGCCGCATTATTATGAGAAAAATTAATTTAGAATCACTAATACTATTAAAACTGAATAATATATGAAGATGGGTAAGGTACTTACTGCTCAACTAATAAAACAATTTTTGGTTGTGACTTATAAAACTGAGTTCAAAATATTTTTGAACAGAATAGCTAGAATGGTAAAATAATGAATAGATTAATTGGAAATATTAATATATTTGGGGTCATATTCTTAAATTTTTGTTTTTCCTCCATTAGGCAGCATATGGCTTTCACTTGAAGACTCCAATTTTGTCGGTTTGACGTTTCGATGACGTTTCGGTTTGACGTTTTCTTTTGCGATTTGCAACGGCACAGATTGCTTATACTAATTTCTTCTAGACCTTTTTGTTTTAGAAATACCTTGTGAGTTACAACATAGTGAAATTCTAATCATAGCATTTTCGTCTTTCTCCATGTATGTCTGATCCACTTCCACCTTGACTTCGAGGTAAATTTTACATATCATATAATTTTATTATAACAGGTTTTACTAGGTACTTTAACAATTATTTCGTGGGATTTTAAAGATATTATTCTGATGTAATAACTTGCTTAATAATATTTATGCCTTCTATAATTTTTATTGGCTAGACTCACGTAAGTCAAGAAGGAAAACAACCTTCTTTGCTGTTAACTTAGAATTCCAGCATAGGAATTATAAAAGTGGTATAAAGTGGTATAGAATTATAAAACGAAGAGGTACAAAGGAAGGTCGCAAGTATTTCAATAAAGGAATTAAATACTTATTATAATATTCATATATGCCTATAATATCCAGGATAAAACATTATGTTGAAACAAGTTTTCTTCCAGAATTAAAGTTAAGTAACTCGCTCAAAACTAGTTAAAGAAATTTAATAAAAATTAAACTTGTTCCCATACCATAAATATTGTATAATTCAATATGTAACTCCTCCTTTAGGATATTACCATACTAATCGAATTAATACTTTTTCTACATACAAATTAAGGTATTCCTAAAATAATCTAAACCACTGTTAAGTCCAATCTATTAAAAAATTTTTGTGCTTTTCTTTCCCCTTTTTTTCTTATTTTCTTATCAGTTTAGGTTTTGACTTATTTGGATGGGATTTTCAGCTCATCCAATATAGAATGTTATTATATATATATATACATATTTATATATATATATATATACAATATTAGTTAAAGCATGCAAGGAAGTTAAAAAAAAAAACCAATCGAACAATAAAAAAAAATTTATAATCAGATATTGACGTCAAACAAGCAATTGTTATTATTTATCTGGCGGACAATTTTCTTGGTCGGTTTATGGAATTGCCAGCGTATTTTCTTATTTTTTTAATTTTTTTATTTTTTTAAATTCTATTCTTCTTTTTAATTTTGTTTGATTTGTTTCGGTTCGATTCGGTTCTTTTCAAATTTTTTTCAGTTTAAAGTTGTAGTTTTTGTGTTTTTTGTATTTTGAATTTTAGATGCAATGAACATGTACAAAAGAACATATTATACAAGTTATTGTTATACAAAATTTTTTGATTTGGTTTGTTTTTATTTAACCATAAATGCATTGGCGATTTAATTTCAATTCAATTTAATTCAGGAGGTACACACAACACAATAACAAAATGTTGATTATGCATGCATTTTCAACCAAAAAAAAAAAAAAGAAAAATGGAAAATCAAAAATAAAAAAAAAATGAAAAACTTAATTTTTCCCAATAAATTTAATATTTTAGTAAAACTAATCATATTATGAATATCAAAGAATATTGCAATTCGCATATGGAGTTTTTGATAATATGACGAATAATAAATTTTAATAGAATGATCAATTTAATAATTATATAATAGATAGAATAATAAGAATATTTTCTATATTTTCTTTGATTTTTTCCAAATCAAAAAATCCATAATAAATTCTAACCGATAGCTCAGTGGTAAAGTGGCGGCTTTTAATTCAAAAAGTCTCGGGTTCAAACCCTGGTCGAATCATATCTAATAAAAACAATATAGTTTATATTAAAATAATTTATTAAGAAGTCCAAATGTCAAATAGACAAAGGATTATTATTGTCAGACAATACTTAGTATTGTCTCCCGTCAATCAATTTCAAAAATTTTACATGTGGAATGGCAATAAAATATATTTAAAGGCAAGCAAGCGACCGATGTTGGGTAACTGGGGGCAGAAAGTTCGACACTTTAAATGAAATGCCAAGACCATCCTACCTAATATATTAAATCTGATATATATGGTACTACAAATAAATAAATAAATAAATAAATTTTTTGACCTTTACAATCAAAAGCTTGTATTTCTTTTGACTGTATTTTGCAGAACTATTGTAAGTTTCATTAATATTCATTAAGGCTAAATTAACATTGCCCAAATTATTTTCTTTGATAATTTAATGATAAGCCTGCTGGATTTTATAATCCGGAGAAATTTTAGAAATGGATTCAAAAGCTGGAATAAAACGCTTTTTATTTGAGATTCTAAATTAGGAGGCATTAAATTTATTTAGCCTTAACTAAGATTAATGAAAGCCAAAATTTCTGCAAAATGCTCTTTAATTCAGCAAAATATAGGCAAATAAAATACTGGGGAGTAAAATTCAGGTAAACTATATTAGAGACAAATGAAATAGAATCAAATGATTAAGCATATGACACGCTTCAATATTTTCAATAAAGAAGTTGAAATTTCCAATGATGAAAATTTGAACTGCAAGGGAAAAATTTAATTTTAATCTCATACTCAGTCTAAATTTATTTTTTCTATATTTTCTATATTTCCCTCCCAATATTAATATTTTTTAAAAATAAATTTTCCAATCTATTCTAAGTAAAAAAAATATCGTTAATTTACATTATTGCCAAAAACATAATTTTCTTTCTTAAATTTGTTTTTTTTTTTTTTCCTAAAAATAGAAAGAGACAGATAAAAATTTGGAATTTCTTTTTCAATTTTTATCCAATTTTTATATTCTAACACTATCATTATAAATTTAAAGATAATTTATTTTAAATTTATACTATGCTTATCATATATTCTATCTTTATTACACATTCAATTTTTTTTTCTCTTTCTTACAATATTTTCATCTTTACAACCAATTCAATTTTCTTTAAAAAATTTTCATATTTTCTTGTCAGGAAAATTCAATAAAAAATATTGAAGGCAAAAAAAAAAACAGAATCGATTTTCTCATATTGAATATTATTTTGAAGATTTCCATACCAGATGTTTCCAAACTATACAGAGCTCTGATTAATTAACTTTTAAAATATGTGTGTGTGCTAGTTTTAATAGCTTCAGCTAGAATACAAGCTTTATTAAGATTTGATTTCTAAATTAACTCTTCTTCGACTCCTTTAATACGGTCATAATGATCAGTTCAACATACTAAACTTTAAAACTTGTTATCCTACTGTTAAAGTGAACTTTTTTAAAAATTTATCTTTTAGAAAGTTTTTTGTAAGGTTCAAAATTAATTGTGATTACCTGACCAGCTATTAGCTTTTATTGGAAAGGAAGCTTTGATTATTTAATAAGAGTTTCATTTTCCATCCACAACTCATTCTTTCGTCTACATTTATTTCAAGAACAAAAACTTCAACGGAATCGAAATTTCTATAGGGCGAAGATGTATAGGAAGTCTTTCCATGTAGTTAGATCATTTGCCAGAGGTTTGATTCAACTAGGGTTTTAGATTTGACTTGAATTTAGGTAGATAGCACTATTGTTCTTCGCATCCCAGAAAGCGTTTATGCACTCTGTGTTCCTCAGGATAGTGCTTCCTAAATGTAACTCCTAAGGGAAAAAAGTACAAAAAGTCTTTTCATGTGGTACGATCGCTTGTCAGAAGTTAAAATTTTCTCAGGGAATTAGTTTTATATCAGATTCGACTGCCACAGATGCTTTTCTTTGCCTCAGGTTTAAAGCAACCTTCGGTAGTTTCTCTTCGCATTCTAGAGTTTTACTGCAAAGTGTATGCCATAAGAATTTTAGAATCAAAGAATTGTTTTTAAAGGTAATCTTAAGTTTTCTTGGGAAAAATATAAATATATATATATATATATATATATATGTGTGTAATAAGTACACCAGAAACATTTTAGTGCAACTTAAAAGTCAATTGATATATAAATATTTTGTTGATCACTGCACAACACATATTATTAATATTCATCTTTGAAACAGAAATCCTTTACCGTAATTCATATTTATTTATATATATACATATATAAATTTATTGGTAAACGAAAAAATATATTATATATTATTAAATATGACGGAACTTTTTTTTCTTCTCATTTCTTTCAACTCAAAAACAGAATTTTCAAAATAAAAGAAAAACTACAAAATAAAATGAAAAACTTATTATTATAAATTGATTTTCTCTCATCGTTGACAAAATATGGACCTATAAGAATTAAATACATACATATATATATATAATTTAAAAATATTTAAATACATATTATAACATACACATATACATAAATAAATAAATATTATAAATAAAAAAATAAAAAAAAAAAATATGTAAATAATATTACAAAAATCAGACAAAATACAACAAACCGAATACAATAATAAATATAAAATAAAAAAATCAAAAAGAGAACAACTTTTTTTTTTAACATCGACAACATCATCAACAACAGTAACATCAGTAGATACAACAACAAATAACAAAAAATAATAATTTCCAAGTTTAACACGAAAAAAAAATCAAAAAAAGATTGCTAGAATGGCAGCCGGAGAACACTAAAAAAAGTCTGTATGAAAAAAGTCCCCAAAATATAATTTTTATAAAACTCACTAAAATAAATCTTTCAAAATCTCGCATACACATATAGAATAACTATTCTGTAAAAGACGTATAATCCCGATTTTGAATTCAACTCTAAACTCCCTCCCACCGGATTTCCATTTTCCTCCAATGGGATTTCCCATTCTCTTCCATGGGATTTCACTATCCCTTCCATGGAATTTCACTATCCCTTCCATGGGATTTCTCAATCTCTCTCATTGGAATTCTCACTCCTTTTCATGAGATTTCTCATCTCCCATGGGATTTCTCACGTCCTCCCATGGTATTTCCCACTCCCTCCCATGGGATTTTTTACTCCCTCCCATGGGATTTCACTATCCCTTCCATGGGATTTCTCATTCCCTCCCATGGGATTTCTCATTCCCTCCCATGGGATTTCTCATTCCCTTTCATGGGATTTTTTCAATGATTTCTTAACCATTTTTTTTTTGGCTTCTATGGACATCTGACGCTGCACTAACGGAACTTACCCACTGAATTTAATTTTCACATATCCTTTAAAAATACTTTTGGGTATCCTAAATACAGTTTTGATAAAAGTCCCCAAAACTACGGAGTGTATCCCCAAATTTTCTCAAAAAATAAAAATTAAATTTACATACATTTCCCTAATTTTTGGGACTTTATTCATGTAGCCCTAAAGAAAAAAACTCTATTATACATAATTTATGGAAAATATTTCACTTTAATTTAAACAGAAAAAAACAAAAAAAAAAAAAATATCACCGGCAACAACAGCGTCATCAGCCCATTAAAAAATCAGAAAATATATAATAAAAATTAAATTGAATATTCATATTTTGATAAAGACAAGAACAGGACAACGACATCTTTCTTCACTTTTTTTTTTACTTTTTTTTTTACTTCCTTCCTATATAAGTTATAGCAAGTTGTATATGTATATAATATATATATATATATTATATTCGGAGCAGATAAACCAATTTGTTTTTGCTATCTATTCTTTATATCCTTCTGTTTCTTTCCCTAATATTCATATTTCTAGGATTCTGAATATACAGTAGACTTGAAGGAGTCTGCCGACAATCAAAATATTGCGATAGAAAAAATTTGTTACAAAATTTATATATATATAATATATACATTTATGTAAAATTTATATTAAATATGTATATACAGATTATGTGAAAGAGTAAACTAAGTTAAAACACTTTTTATCATATTTTTTTTTTTTTTTGTTTTTTGATTAAAGAAAGAGATGTTCAATTCAAGCAGTTGCTAGTTTTGTTTCTTTCCATTTCTCCTATCTTCTCTTATCAAAAAAAAATAGTGATTTGCAGATATATAGATATATAATAAACGTTATGTACATTTTGTAATGTACTGAATTGCATATAATGGTCATTTTAATTTAACAATGCTTAGCTTTAATATTAATTGTGCTAATTGTTAAGTTTTTACTTTAATAGTTGTCTGAGAATTCAATACAACAGTCTTTAGAAAATGTAAGTTGGATCAGGTAAATTATTTGAGCTTCAATACTTTAAACCTCGAAAATAACTTACATTTTAAGAAAAGATATTAATAGGGACGATAGTAGAATAAACTGTACCAAATTTGCTTGCTGTGCTTATAAATAAAATTTGCTTTAAAAAAAAGTTATTTAAAAATTAATTCGTATAACGGTTATTCCTGTGGCTCTGGTACTAGACAAATTGCACTTTGTACAAGTGTTGCTTATAAAACTTAACTTCCTGGAGAAAAGTTTCATATACACAACTAAATTAGATCCTTAGTTGTGCACAAAAGAAAGAGGTATAAAGACAGCTAATCAAAGCTCCTGCACTACTAAATTTTGAGTTTCCTCTATATTGTCACAAAAATTTAATACCATTAGATCAAAAAGATGCGTTTTTGTATAAATAAAACTTTGAACATGCCAACATATATACTGTTGGAAGAATCCATAATCATCAATATACAGGAATCCTATTTACTTTTACTTTAGTGTTTGAAAAAAAACTTTTAACTAAACATCGGATAAAGGTTTTATTAGAAGAGAGTCAGTTACTTAACAAATCTACTGTTTAAATTTTTTTTATTTTTTTATTTTCTTAGAAAAATTAGAATCAAATTCTTAATCATGCGTAGGAAATCAGGAAAATCCGTTAATAAATGTAGTGTCAGTATATATTATGGAATATAATAATGTTAATGTCTATATAGCTAATTATTTGGAAATATTCGAATTTTTTTCTCTAAAAAATTTGATACAGTAAACCCATCACTACGCCTTATAGAACCCAAAAAAAACTGGTTACTACTTAGCCAAATTCCGGCGCAAGCCGATTTCCCAATTACGGCGACTCCTAAACTAACTTAAATAGGTTTTTTAAATTGAATGTCTAAGATTTTCATCATCATAGGGTATTATATATTTTTAAAAATTATTTAATCGGACTCATATTAATAGATTTACAACAATTTAAATGAAAACTCTTTTAAATTCTTATGGGGGAGTAAGGAATCCAAAGTTCGTAAGAAAGGAGCCACGTAAGGGTGACGAGGCAAAACGTTTTTCAACAAAATTTTAAATTTTTGTTAAAATCCATCTTAAATTTAAATTTGAAAACCTTTTCTTCAGATTATGTGAATTCCTTGCTGATATTAGACTAATTAACCAGCAGCCAGATAAACTGACGAACGAAACGAAGCCAGTAAAAACGATAACTACATTTAAAAATATTTTAAAACTTCCTAAAAACCGGGAAATATAGAAACAAGTAAAACAACATTTAGCAAACTTTTCTTTTTCAACTTTTGTTTCTACGAAAAATTCAATCAATAAAATAAACAACAAAATAACAAGAATTTCTTTTTTTGTTTTTAAAGTACAACAACAACAACAACTGCAACATCAACATCAACAATAAAAAAATTAAAAACAATTTGTCCTTGCCAAACATCTTTTTTTGATAAAAATTTTTTTTTCTTATCAGATTTACTCGTTTTTTTTGTGTTTCTGTAGTTAGTTTTGTTTTTCTTCATGGCTTGTCAGTTGTGTTGGTAGTGTGGGATGTTGTTATTTTCCTTTAAATTAGATACAAAATTTAAAACGAAGAAAATAAGAAAAAATTAAATATATTAAAACAACAATATTTGAAGAACTTTTTTAAATTTAACTTTAGAAATCAAACGATTTTAAAGCATTTCTAATCTTCAGGTAAGCTTCAATCAAAAAATATAGAATTAATTACTGGGCAGCCTGGTTAAATTTTTTTTTTTAGTCTTTAGGTCTGGAGTTTTCTTTGGTCCTAAATAAAATAGGTGCTCTAAATAAATTTCATTGCTAAAGTCTAGAATTCAAGGGTTTTTTTCCATAACTAAAACACTATCGAGTTTTAAAGACTAGTGTTTTAAAAGCCTAGTTTTATACTGTATAGATGAAAGAAAAATGGGAAGACCTAAAACTTAAATGCGAAAGAACTGTAGAAAAAGAAATCCAAAAAGTAGAAAAATCTGGGTACAAATTAAAGTGCTAGTTCAAAACTTTGTTACATACACAACTTCGTAGAAATCATATGATCCCCAAAGGAGTAGAAACGGAAAACAATGTACAAAAAAGCGCCTAATTGTATAATTGTAAGATTTTCTGACCAAGGAGTATAACTGCGTAGGGGATTCATGACCTTTGGAGTTTTACTCAGAGTGGTGGGACATAATTCCCTTATACAGTTCTCAGCTGAAAAGTTATTAGTAATATTAAAACAAATATTAATTTTAATTATATAAGATCAGTAACGGGTTCGAATATATACAGACTTTCTTGAACTATAAAATCAAGAATAATTGACACACATTTTGGAGTTGGATTCGAAATCAGGTTTTTTTTCCCTTTTTATAAAATTAACAAATAAATAACAATTTTACAAATAAACTACAGTTATACTAGAAACTACATATACAAAACTGATTTTGTAACCAATGTCTCACATTTAAGAATTTCTAAATGCTCTGGAAAAAGGGCGAACTTTGATTTTTTAGCCAACTTAAATAAACTTTCTAATCAAAGACAAATATTTAAATACAAATTTGTTTACATATAATATTTTACTTATATATTTTTATATTGTCATATTTAAATCATAGAGATTAGAAAAGACTTTCAGAAATTATTTCAGAATAAATTTCTACTTAAATATATTAGTATATGTGACGCTCAATGACACAATTTTAGTTATATGGTGTTATAAATGCCATTAAAAATTAGTAAAGGAAGTTGTAACTCACTTAGTGGGTCATAATTTCCAAAAGGAATTTATGACCAACTTTTCAAAGGTTTTATGTTCCACGTAAAAGGTGAATCAAAGGTTCCTTAGGGACTTATTTCCCACTAAATGAGTCGTAATTCCCTAAAGGTCCCTAAAGGACGTATGACCATGGAAATTATGATCCTGGAAGTTATGATCCTGCACCTTGCTGACGCTTGATGAATCTTGTCGCCAGTTACATTGCCCAGCAAAATTATATAACTTCCAAAGAAAAACGACTATTACAGTACACCGCCATCATATTAAGTAGAATGTTAAATTATTAGGTGAAAAATAAATTTATTTATACACAACTAAAAGTTTATATATATATAAAAAGTTTATAATATTCCAAGAGTCAATAGCTGAAGAAAATAGAGTATCGAAGTCTTACAACACCTAATGGACAATGTTAACCACCACAGCAAAGAGTTTGGTTGAACATGAATACCAAAAAAACCAAATACATGATCATATCTAAAAACAAAGTGCCACATACAAACGTCTCTATCCTCATCGACAACAAGCCCATAGAACAAATGTGCAGTTTCAGATACCTCGGATCCTGGTTATATGAGAGCTGGGACTGCGATAAGAAGATCAAATGTCGTATAGAGATGGCAAGAAGTGCCCTTCTCAAATATCGAAAGATACTAACCAATCGAGATATTAACATCGAGTTAAGGTTACGTTTTATAAGGTGTTATATATGGTCAGTTCTCCTGTATGGTGTTGAATCATGGACCCTAAAAGTAGCAAGAATGAACAGAATTGAAGCATTTGAAATGTGGACATACAGGTGCATTTTAAAAATACCATGGACAGATAGAGTCACAAATTCAGAAGCCCTAAATAGATAGAGAAAACAAAGAAAACTACTCTTATCAATCAAAAAACGTAAAGCTGCCTACTTTGGTAATGTTATTAGGGGCCAGAAATACGAACTTCTGCAATTAATCATACAAGAGAAAATTGAAGGTAAACGAGGTGTAGGAAGAAAACAAATGTTCTGGTTACGAAATATTAGATATTGGACAAATATAAGAACGATAGGAAATTTAGTCCTCACAGCATCGAATCGGGAAGAGTATGGTAATGTAGTTGCCATCATCCGTTAAATCATCACAATTCGAAGGTACACGCTTAAATCCAGTAGTGGATTGGCAGTGGAACAAGAGGAAAAGAAAAGTTTATAAATTTACACTTTGTTGTTTTTTTGTTGTTGTATTTATTAAATTTATTTATTTGTATATTTAAGAAAATATTTCATGAAATTTTCATGGAATTAAGAAAACTTGGCTTACGAAAAATAAGAAAAACAAAAAAAATAATTGGAAAAAAAAAGTATTGTTTAGCTAAAATGAAAAAAATCGTTATCACCCCATCTGCTTCTGTTTTAATTTAAAAACCAATTGAAACTTTTTCGATTTACTCAGGAATTCTTTTTTTTTCTTGTTTTGTTTTTCTTGTTTTTCTTCTTCCGATATCTTTTGTTTTTATTTCCTAGGTATTGATAAATTTCTTTTTAGTTGTTTTTGTTGTTGTTGTTTCTACCATTTTATTGTGTATACCTTAACTGCCTAGGTACACTTTCTTTTATTGATTGTATTGTTATTTTCTTTTGTTTTATTTTTCATTTATTTTATTTTTACTTTTTTTTTAAGTTGTTGTTGTTATTTTATTTTTTTTATTCTTTTTTTTTTACTTATTATTTTCTTCGATTCTTTTTCTTATTATTTTTTTTTATTACTTTTTATTATTTTATTACTCTTGTTATTGATGAGTAAACAATTTTATGCATTAAAAGTGAAAAAAAAACAACAACAAAAAAAAATCCAATAAAAATGAAATGAAAAAGGAAAATTATATATATATTATATATATATATATCTATTTGTATACATAGATATAATTTATAAAGATAATTATATAGAAAAGATTTTCATTAGAGTTGTTTAAGTTGAAATTTCCGCCATTTTTATTTTCTTGCCCAGCTTCCGTTAAACTTTCACGTTCTTCTTTTGTTAAAAACTTAAAGTCAAATTGAACTTTTTTTTTACTGTTTTGTTTTTGTTGTTTTTTGGTTATTTTTTATTTTAATTATTTTTTATTCTTTTTTATATTTTGTTTTTTTTTCATAGGTAAAAACAAAATTTAATTTGAAATGGACAACAAAATTCTTTGGGATATTAAGATGCTCTTAATATTTAAACGCTTAATGAAATGTACTTTGAAATTTGTTCTCGTTTTTGTTTCATTCGAACAATTTCTTAGAAGTAGTTTTTAAAAAATTTAATAAAAACAAGGAGGAGTGTAGTAGAGTAGACTGTGTCACATCTGGGATACTCGTATGACCTTAATATGGACGTCAAATCCGATTAATTATTTTTGACAAAATTTCAAACATACAGCTTCATTATTTGCAGAGTAATGCTCATATAAACAAAAAAGTTGTATGAAAGATACTCGAACCCGTGAAAATATATCTCTGGATTTCCATAGCGTCTTTTGCATTAAAACGAATTTCGGAAAATTTCCTGGTTCTTTACATTTTGAGTTATCGTGCAAATGGACGGACGGACGTACATAGCTAGATCAATTTATTTTTCAATTCTGAGCAACAAAAAAACAAAAACATATATTATAAAGTTGAAAAGTTAGATTTCATTCAAGTGAAATATAGGGTGATATCTACGGGATTGATATATGTAGTAAAACTAAAAAAAACAACTTCTACATCTAGCGGAGAATCTCCTTTGCTTAGTTAGATAAAACTAGGGAGGGTTAAAAACAAGAGCATTTTGTCATTAGATGACGTATTTGAATATCTAAATATAATAATAAAATATTATAGAAGGTAAGTGTTTTAAATTATTACATTATAACTAATTGCTTTATTTACAATAGCTAAATTGGTGAGTTCATAGTCCTTCCACAGTCCGACTTTCATTCCCCTCGGATAGTTATTCGTAGAATCCCATTAAATTCGGTTTATAAAGGAAATACGTTTAGAGTAAAATTCAAACACTACTTAGTGAGTACTCTTTGTGTTTATGTTGGATATCCATCTCTCTAAGATGCAAAAAACAAATGAGAACAAGAGCACAAGAGAAATGATTAAAATCGCTTGTTAAAATGTCAAATACCTCATAAACCACTATTTATTAATATAGAGGCTACAAAAAGAAAGAGAATTATTACAGCTTATTGTCGAAGGTAGAAGACACGGAGTAAGAAGAAAGCAACTATCGTGGCTGAGAAATAGGTGGAAGTGGAGTGATTTATCTGACTTTGAGCAGTGGATTGGCATCAGAAGAAGAAGAAGAATATTTTTAATTATTAAACCAACTTTTTGATCGCGCATAATAGTCTTCTTTATTGTTGCAATTGAAATACTTTTACCCGATTTTAAGTTGTTATAATTTACAAAAACTAGCCTACAAAATTATGGTAACTGTACACTGATAATCAAACAAAATCAAAGTATATTTAAGTTGACGGTTTTATAAGTTATTTTAAATTCGTTTTAATTGTAATTCACTCTGAACTAAATTCTTACAAATATTATGAATATGACTCATCACTTATAAATTTTCACTATCTTAATTAAGTTTATAATATGATACCGAAGCAAATTATTAAATCATCTGTAAGATGTCAATCTATATAAGAATAAATATGTAACAAAATATTAACCGCAAACCGCAATCCACAAATTTTTTAATACATAGGTTTATAACTTTTTTTTTTGTCACTGGTGCAACCACAGGAATTTTTTTAACGCTTCCTGGGTGATTTTCTTAAGTTTTTTAGATAATAAGGAATTCCCTTTAAAATTGATTTTGAATTTTATTTAAGTTTTTATTGGGGTTTTGCACGAGTATTTCTTTTTTAAAAACTCTGCTTTACAACAGCTTTATTTTTACACGACACGAGTTTTTATTTTGAATACCAAAGTTTGAGAGTTTTTTAGTGTATATTTCATTTTTATTAAATTTTTTAAAGGTAAACGTCATTTTTAAACGTAACCAAAAAAAAATAAATTTGTCAATGTATTAGTTTTATAACAACCAGAGTACACTTAACTATAATTAATACTCATATGATGTCATATGAACTTTCGATAAATATTCGATATTTTACATATGACGATTACATATGATATAAAAAGTCATAACCCTAACTATAATAGGCATCACGAATCATACGTATAAAATGTCAAATATAAACATTTAGTTATTCAAAATTTATGTATTTACGTTTTGATGCTTGATTCTGAAATTTTTAAATTCTTTTTCATTTTAGTATTAGTAACTTTTAATTTCTTTTCAATTTTGTTTGTTTGTATGTATGATATCATATGATATGTACACTTTTTTGTATGCCTATGACTTGACGAATGATTTCTTAAAGATAACGAATGATGATTATGACTATTATAGTTAGTTACATGAAATGTGATACAATCGTACAAAATCATATGATATTATATGACATCATATGACTATTATGGTTAGAGGTAATCATCTATAATTTCAGCTGAAAAATTAATCTACAAAAGAATACGTGTGTAGAGTTTTTTCTTTACGTCGTTTACCCCTTTCCGAAAAGCAAAATAAATACTCGTGTAAAACCCCCATTGAGTTATTTTTAAGTTTGTTTTATTTAATTATTTTATTTTTAATATTAAAGAATTATCAAATTTGCAAATTATAATTGATTTGTGATAATATAATGAATTCTCGAATTTTAAAAATTACTCACTTTAAAAAATATAGAACTGAAAATAATAAAATTTCTATATATGTGTCTAGAAAAAATTCTTCAATCCTATAATCTGTGAAATGGCTCTCCGAATTAACTAATTTGCAAAAAGATTGCAGAAAAGATTAATTTATACAAATGCAAACTATTTTCAATGCATCTTCAGTGATCAGTTACTGATCATATAAAATCCATAAGATATTTTACTCAAAAAAAAGAATACCAATCAGCATTATATGCCCAGAGATCTCATGGGAACAATATTGACTTTATAAAAAATGTAAATGTAGGTTCCGGTTGTAATTTCATAATCTTTTAACTCTAGCAATTGATCACTTCCTAGTTTTTTATTTCTCAAAAATTAAATTTAAAAGAAAATTATATTTTTTTAAATTACAAATTTTTTTTTAAAGCAAAAAACAAAAGCCTCAAATTATTTTCCACCTTCAAAGATTTGTTAATTAAGACCATTTTTTTAGAGGCACCTTTTCAGCCCTCTTTTTAACACACTAATTCCAAAAAAAAAACCTGTAAATAATCTTAGGTAGGTTCTGATGTATATAAATATCAATCTTTATACTCAGATTTCATGTTTATCAACTTTTGTATCCATTTACAACAAGTTGTTAATTTTCTTGTTTTGTTTCATACCCTATTATCCTTTTTTTTCTCACATACATTCGTATACACATTTTGTTGTGTTCTGTTGTTTTTTACAAAATCATTTAAAAAAAACAGGGAGAGCTGAGAATCCTGTCGACATGATTTTGGTTTTTTTTTTCTGATGTTGTTGCTAATGTTTGTCTTGGTTTCTTCACGGATTCGTCAATGAAGCATAATTTGCGGAAGAATTGGTGTTGAATTTCAATGAAGATCCCAAAAAAAAAATTTGAAGGAAAAAAAAATTTGGGTGAAAAAGTTTTTCAAGAGACTTGGTTTTTTTTGTGCCTTAAAATGTATAAGTATTGATTTTATTTTTAAATTTTAGTTCTTTTGTTTTTTATTTCATGATTTTATTTTGGTTTTTTTTTTTTTTTGTAGTTAGAAAAAGAACTTTAACCCAAAGAAACCATGGAAATCACAGAGTACAAAAAAAAAAAAAGAAGAAAAACGACAGAGTTGCTATATTATTTTAGTGTGTGTGAAAAAAAATCTAAGTTAAAAAAAAAAAATAAAATTCACGAATCTGAAACAATGTTATTTACTGGTTTTGTTTTATTAAAAGTTTTTTGTTTTACAAAAAAAAAAGGGTTTCCGTTCGATCAATTTTTGGAAAAGAAAACTTAATAAGATTTTCAAGATATTGCATTATAAATTTGTGCTGTATAATTTTAGTTTTATATTGAATAATTTTAAAGTTTATAAGTTGGAAATGTAATTATTCTTAGGATAGGATAGGAAATCTCAAAAAACTATCAAAGTCTAAGAAATCTTTTGAGGGATACGTGAAGGTTAGAAACCTAGGAAGTCAAAAACCTTAACAGCTGGGTGGCACAGTGGTTGAGTGCTGACCTTTTATGCGAAAGGGCCCGGGTTCGAATCCTAGTGAAAGTGGAAAAAAAACTTTTCTGGTTTTCGACTCGACCATTGGGTTCAAATTAATGGCATAATCAATAAATAATAATTATATATCTTTATAAACAAATAAAATATAAACAAATAATTTAATTGAATAATATAACTCGCAGATATAAAATACCATATATTTCAAATACAAAATTTTACAATATAAACTAAAAATAGAATTGTAAATATTGAAAATCTAAGACGTTTCTACATGTTATAAGGCCTAGTACTATCTCATGTTTAAATTGTATGTGGAATTCAATAAGACCAATTCTAATAACACGAATATAATATGACCCCCTGTTCCAACATGTATGGTATAGACAAACAGTTGAACAGTTAGCGCTTAAAAAAAAAAAAAAACCTAATAGCTAAAAGTTTTTTTTTTGGAAATTTAACTTCCAAATGTTAAATTCCTCGTAATTCTATTTCTAAGTATTTATTTTTGGGGTATTCTAAGTATTTATTTTCGTGAGTGGAATTAAAATTATATATGTATGACATCATTCTCAGTTAATTGGCGCTTGTAAATCTAAAGAGTTGCTTCGCTCCTTCATTTTTCGAAAATAACTAAATAAAACGGAAAATTATTTTTTTCAAACCTCAGGATGATTTTAAAACATATGATTTTCTAACTCTTTTTCCAATAAACATGACGTATGTCAACAATATCGCGTAAACCTGTCAAATGTTTAACAGATACTTAAATGTCAAGTTGGATAAGTTCTGAACTGCAATTTAAACTATTCGGAGTATTCGGAAGAAAAACAATGTGATGCAATAGTACCTAATTACTATGAAGTTGGATAATATTGCAATCTGTCGGTTTAAATAAATGTCTATATACATAATTAAATCATCAATTAGGACCTTTTCAAAACAGAACTAAACTTGAATTTAAGCTCCACCACAGTTTACAAAGACTAAGATTATGTTGTTAAATTTCCTAAAATTGCCTATTAACATAAATGAAGTTCATAAGTAAAACTAAAATTAACCGTTGGTAACCCTTATACATGTTTTTATTGCGTTCCTTATCCAGTTTTATACGAGTATATACAAACACGAAAAGTAAGTAATGATTGTATTACCATCATTATTACATAATGGAACTGAAAATTTGTAATTTAAGACATTTTCAAGATTTTTTCTATATATACATATATATAGATTTTTTTTTATATATACATATATATTATATTCTAGATTTAATTTTGTGTTATCCAATTAAATTCCAAAATAAAAGTGAAAATAAAAACACACATTCTACAACTTGCACAGCAGTACAAAAACAAAAATTTTAAGCATCTATATATAATATCTTTATATATATTTATATATACATATATAATATCTTCCTTTGGAAAAGTTAAAAATAAAGATTATTTTACAATATCGTTATTTAATTGTTAAAAGATTCACATGAAATGAAATTTTTTTTGTAATAAAATTTCAAATTTAAACGATAAATTTTGTGAGCATTATACACGTTCATAATGTGCGTTTGTGCGTTTGTGCGTTATATTAAAAAAAACAATTTTATAGATTTATTGAAAAAAAAAATCCTTGACTTCGTTACAAGTATTTGTTTTTTAATTGCATGAAAATAAAATGATGAAACAATATTTCTTAAGGAAATTTTTCAGAATTTATTTTATTTCAATTTTTTTTTTTTATTATCAACCCCTGGTGTTAAAACTCAGAAAAATAAAATTATGAAAGGGAAAATCCCACTTTTATTTTTAATTTATGTACAAACGCTTTAACTTATAGGAATTAAATTACTTATCAATTAAAAAATGACAATTTTCTTTTTTTAATTGCTATAAATTAAAGTGTTTCATTTCCGAAGTTTCTTGGGGTCAAATATATAAATATAAAATGGGGGAAAATATTTTAAAAAATTTATTACAATGGGATGCTTGCTTTGAAGTCTATATATAAATTTTATATTTGTAACATCAAGTTGAAATTACGTGCACTTTGAGTGTAATATTTATTCATTTTCTTGGCCAGTGTCCATTTATGGGTTGGGTTGGGTTTGAGATTTAAAAATTAAAAAAAAACGAGGAAGAGTGTAGTAGAGTAGACTGTGTCAACTCTGGGATACCCGTATGACCGTTATATAAACATTATATCATTATTATTATAAACATTAATTACTTTTGGCAAAATTTCAAACATACCAGCTTTATTAAGTGAAATATAATATAAAAGAAGGAGTTGTATGGCAGCTACTCGAACCCTCTGCAGTAGACCAACCAAATTTTGCAGTCACTTTGGCTATTACACTAAACTATTTTTGGCAAAATTTCAGACACCCAATTTCAATAGGTATAGAGTAATGCTCATATAAAATAAGAAGTTGTATGGCAGCTACTCAAACCCTTTGCAGTAGACCAACCAAATTTTGCAGAAACTTTGGCCATAAAACTAAACTACTTTTGCTAAAATTTCAGACACAAAGCTGTAATACGTACAGAGAAATACTCATATAAAAAAAGAAGTTGTATGGCAGCCACCCGAACCCATGGACCAAAATGGCTTGAATTGAAATTATGAATGAATTTAAATAGCGATGACGGTTATTGCAAAAAAACGAATTTGCGAAAATTTCAAGATCCTAGCTCCTTTAGTTTTTGAGTTATCATGCGGACGGGCGGACAGACGAACGGACAGACAGACGGACGGACGGACATACATAGCTAAATCGATTTTTTTTTCGATTCTGATACTTAAGTCTATATCTACCCCCCCTCCTTCTCTGGACTATATAGTCATACGGGGTATAACAATTAAAAAATAGCCATACTAAATTCTAGTAAAAAATAAAAAATATTCCAGTATAAAGCCTTTTTAGAACTAATTTGACTATTTAAATTTAAAATTTTCAATTACGTGGGGGTTGATTCAATAATATGTAGAATCATATATAGCTGATAATCCAAAAATGGATTTGAGAAGCTCTTGCAACAATTTTTCATTTCAACAATAAATTTGATATCAATGTACAACCAAGATTAACAATTACTGAGTGAAAAATCTAATTAAGATTCGGTTGCTTTAAGATACTCTTGACTTTCCCTTTTTTGACTTTGTTATGCTATTTTGTTATTTGAGCTCAGCATATCTTTAAAACTTTTATAATTTTGAAAAGAAGTTTATTATTAACAGAACAACCTTTTAATTTGTAGTGATTATTACAATTGCTTAAATGACGCTATGTCTTTATTTACCCATGCTTCCTCAATCAGTCCGAATTCAAAATTAGTTTAAGGGAATTCTGAAGTATAAACTTCTAATCTTATAAAAATGTTAATAATTCTATTTTTCGATTTACCGCAGTAATAGCTTAACCCTCAACTGTACTTAAGGTCCGCGACTCAAAATAAGTTTCTTTTCAAAATTCTTCAAGAACTTTATTGACGATATTTAAAATATTATGACTCTTTCAGATATATCTTGAAGATACGATCCGTGAAAATTTAGTGAGTTTTGATTAATCGTTAACGGCTTTTCTATCTAACACTTATAGTCTTTAGGTTTGAAAACCCCAACTAATGTTTTTTTAATCCAAATCAAGTTCACTAAATTCGCAGTTTAACTTCAATTAGGAGTGTAAATACAGTGTCTATACCAAGGAATTATTACTAGCTATAGGGACTAAAGTTGGAACTTCTCTTACTTTATTTTGTTACATTTGGAACAGTCGTTTGTGGCTTCTGTATAAGAACATCTAAATATGGCTTATCTTTGACTCATTTAGAAATTTGGATGATGGATTTTTTTTGAAAGAATACATGAACTTAAACTAAAAACCAGTTATTTTGTGTAGAACTATTCCATATAGCCCAAAAGTAATTTTTAACATTCTGACAATAAACTTAAAAATTAATAAAAATAAAAAACAAAACAAAGAGTTATAAATCAAAATTAAATTCAAATATAAATTTCAGTTTCAGAAAAAAATTCCAAGTACATTGTGTGATTTTAATATTTTTTATATTTATTATTTATTTATTTATTTTTTTTTTTATTAATATTGTAAAAATATGTTAGATGTACATAAACCACCAAAAAAAGTACAATTTAGACTACCCACATATTCATGGGCGCCTAAATCACATAAGTAGGGTTATATTTTAAAAATTTTTAAATTTCAAAAATACATTTTGATTTTTATTTAAGGAAATTACTAGATATTCCAAAGATACCATGTTGTAGTGCTTTTGTACCTGTTCAAAAACTAGATGGATGGGTAAGTACTGTAAGAGCCGGAAATTTTCAAAATAGTATGCAGTTTTTGTGAAACTCGTTAATTATTAATTGAGGTTTTTAACGGAATTTCGAAAATTTTCGGATTTCTCTTCTAAGGCTCCAATAAACTGAACTATATTGAAAGGTTTTTAATATTTTTATGAAATTGTTATTTTTTTATGGAATCTTAAATTAATCTGCGGCTTTTGAAGATATTTTAAAAATTTCAAACAATTTCAATTTTTAAATAATAATTTCAACATTCATTTTCAGAATAAAAATGATTGGTGTTATTATTTTAATGTGAATTATTATGGAAAAGAGCATACAATACCATGGGTTTTAAAGCAATAAAAGAAGGTGTTTCAGAAAATTCAAAGACATGGTACTTGAAGCACTGTAAGATGTGACATGAAAAAAAAAATAAATTACATGAAAAGTTGTACAAACATATTAATACAAAAATTCTATTTCTACCAGACTTTTATAATAATTTTGTTTTGAATTTTGTAATTTAAATTATGTTTTATTGTATATTTTATTTGATTTGTTTTTTTATTTTGAAACTTTTTGTTTTTGATAATAAATGGCAAGTTGTTATTAATTAATGAAGGTTTGCAATATTACAATCCTTTTTGTTACATTTTCAAACATGAGTCTTGCAATAATTTCTAAAGTCAATTACAGGAAAGTTATGACAACAGGTATTCCGCTTCTAGCGTTGCTTTTAGCGTCGCGTTGTAAATACGATAAAGAACAATGCTAGCATCGCTGTATATTGTTATATTCTTTCGATATGTCCTATGTAGTTGCAAACAAAGTTTCTTAATATTCACCCCTATTCTGAATTACTACGTAACACTCGGCCTTATTACAAACATCGGTATCGGCCGATAAACGATTCTTTATCGTAAAAATATTTGTTTTATATTACAAACATCGGAAATTTTTATATTTCGTAATAGAAAAAGCTTTTTTTTTATCGGTTTCTTTATATTGTAGTCGTGAAAACAGTATTATGACATTGATAAATTGTCGGTTTTTTATTATTTTTAAATCGGGTTCAAATTTCTTACCGATAAAAAAAATTTAACAAGAATTTTTTTTTAAAATAAAAAAAAAGAGAAAATGTAAGTAAATTTTAAAGATAAATTAAAAAAAAATGTAATTAATAAATTATAAATTTTTTAAGGAGTAAAATTGTAAGTAATAAGAGACAAATCGCTAGAATGGTTGAATTGTTGGAAGAAGATCTTAATCTTGCAAGAAATATATGTACTAAGGTTGTAAGTACTAAAAAATGGCAGCGTATAGCCCTATCTCTAATTTGCCTTCTTATAATAAATCTGCCTTATATAATTCTTATAATAAAACATAATTTCTTCTTCATCATCAAAATAAAAAAATTGGTTCGACATTTTTTTTTTAAATAAAAACACAATTTTTCAGTTTAAAATTAAAAAAATTACTTTTTATTCAAAACACTTTTAAAACAAACAAACTTCAACTTTGAAATACAAAAAATATAAAAAAAAAAATAACTGAAAAAGCTTTATAGCTTTTATTTTTATCGTTTGTAATAATTTTATCGGTTATCGGTTCGTAATATACAACTTACGGATTTCCGATAAATATGTTCAGTCGGAAATCGGCCGATACCGATGTTTGTAATAAGGCCGACTAATTTGCGTAAAATCTAAGCAAACTTGATTCTAAATTCCTACGTAGTATACTTTTTTTTCGAAATTCATAAAATGGCAATTCTGAATTCCTACGTAGCGTAAATTAAATGTCAAAAATCTACGCAAGAAATATTCATACGTAGTAGTGCTTTGAATTCCTTTGTTTGCAGTTTTGTTTATTATTTACAAAAATTTGAATAAAAATTTTAAAAATGTAAGTATTTTTTTTTTGTTCCCTTTTTTAATAATTCCTGGAAGTCCACTTTTTGCATGAAAATCCATTTTTGCCTTTTGTTGTTCTTCTGGTATCATTTCAAGTTTAAATTCATTCATTTTGAATTCATATTTTTTCAATTATTTTTGTTATTGTTTATAAAATAATTTTTTTTTAACTTGTTGCTTTAAATTTTTCAATAAAATTTCAAACCAAAATATCAAATTTTGAAACTTCGAAAAAAAGTATTGCCATTGACATTAATTATTCTCTCCGGCGTAATTCAGAATAACTAAAAAAAATCCAACTTAACGTAGCTAATTTTACGTACAAAATCTACGCTGGAATTCAGAATAGAGGTGATTTTATTGCTCGGCATACTACTAAAAGCATACGGCTTTAGTCAAGTTTCATCTCAAATCTATGTATTCTACCTAAACGTTACAGCGACGCGAATATCGTGACTATCGCCTTAGTTTCTTTAACTTCGGCAATCTTTAATAGATGTCAAATTATTTAAAATAATGACATAAAATAAATAAACTTTCAAACTAATATATTATATAATATGTAGAGTGACAAGTATATATTTATATATATATATATATATATATATATATTATACATAAAAGCTTATTGACTTAACATATTATTAGGGAATCAAATTAAGACTCATCAAATTAAATAGAAAAACCATGTAATTTAATTTATCTATGTAAATACATTTTGTATAAATGTATATACACATTTGTCCTATAAGATTATATTTCACACAAAATTAATAATATCCTTTTTATTATTATATGATATGGTATTAATTATTATATGGACACATTGACAAAAAAAAACAAAATAAAAAAACAAAAAAAAAATAAAAACAAAACTCTTAACAAGATATTTGTAATAGATACTTTTTCATCTATTTAGACTCGATACGATTTTATGTTTTTTTTTTTTTATTTTTATTTTTCCCTAATGTTCATTGAATGTTGCATTTGTGTATGATTGTGTTGCTATAGAGTTACCATTGAGACCACACATTATCCTGGAATATTGAAAATTTTTTTTGGTGACTTAACCTAAAATTATTTTCTAATTTCTAAATAAGAAGAAAAATAAAAACAAAATGTCAAAATGTATAACCATATTATATTTTGTCCTATTTCATAAAACTATTTGTATATAATGTAAATATACATAAATATAAATTATATAATATAACATGTTACTATATTATATACCTAGTAATAAATATATTGAAGTATATTAGAATTTCAAAGAATTGAAATTCAATCTTTAATAACTAATAAAATATTCGTTTATGGCTTTTAATGGTTTGTAGTACTTATATAATATGATATATGTATGTATATATATGAACATATAGTTGATTAATATATATGTATGTAGAGTTTATTATTATTTAATTTTAATAAGAAAAATAACTTATATAAAAAATATATACAACAGCTATTTTTGTTCAATGGGTAAGGGTATCGATTATCAAAAGATTATCAGAAAGTCAAAATCGATTCCAATTAATTCGCCTTGAATTTAATTAATAAGGCCTCTTTAATTTGGGTCATGCCTGTGTAAATTGAGAAAATTGTTAGAATTTCTGAACTATTAAGATCTTTTTTAAATACCAGAAACCATTAGGTCCCAAATTTTTGTAAGAGCTGTTCGGTGTTTATAAATTTCGTATAAATTTATATGTGAATATTTTAAGAGGAAGGAAGGAAGTAGTTATTCACGTAAGTCCTCTTAAAAAAGTTTCCAACTTAAACAAAGATCCTTGTAACATTCTTTTTTCTATTTTAAATCTTAGAAAATTGTTAATTATCACTGCCCTTATTTTTCGATAGATCTAAAGCTGGGTTTTCATTTTATTTATATTATTGTTAGTAGAAGGCATGGAAGCTACCCAGTATAATTTTTAGAGGGTCATTTGGATAGTGTTGAACTATAACCAACTAAAACAGCTCCTACTTTTAAAATAAGACTTAGAACAGACCATAAATATTATAAATGTAACGTTTTATTTTAAGGATCTGTATTTGGAAAAAGAATTGGGGATAGGAAATGGGGGTTATGAATATTAAGTTCGATATAGTGACAAATGAAGGGTATTATGAAGATATAATTTCTTAACCTTTTTTTTAATTGGACATATAAGAATTACCATCTTTAGGGATCGCGTTACTTTTAATTTTTTCGAAGGGTACGCATTACAAATATCCGTAAGCTGAAAATATACCTGCTGCTTTCTACCTGTACAAGTAGAAGCGATTTCAATTCTGAATTATAGTCTAATAATTTTTACAAGGACTGTCTAAATATATATATATATACATATATTGTATATATTTTACAGTATTTTGAGGTCAACATTTTATCCATATATCAATTGAAAAGAATTCTGATTTATCATATATCAGGACATTTCTACCACCACTGTATACATTTTTATTAATGTATATAGAGCTACGAATTTATATTCATTTAAGACAAAGTTTATATTATTTACCCTCATCCTTATTCCTTTTACATTTCCCTTCAGTTATCATATTTCGTATATATATATACAACTTAAATTCTATATGTATATGTATATACTCATTAGTATATTGTATGTCAAAAGAGGATTAGTTAGTATTCTGTTCATGAGTGAACCTTCTTTTTTTAAATGATATTTTAAATTATCCTGTACAGTTATAGTTAGAAATGTGTCTATCATATATTAGTATTGGTTCTGCTATCTATTGTTGGTTGTTTTTTTTTTTTTTTGTATTTTATTCTGTTTTTGTTCTAAAAACCCACTTTACGCATCCTTGCATCGTAATCTAATTAAAAGGTTCGCCGCATTTATTTCATTTTCTTTAGTTTATCTTTTTTGTTTTTGTATTTTTTTGTTTTTTTTTTTGTGTGTTTTAAAGAGAAGGACATTGAAAATGAAATTACAAAATATTAAGAATTCAACTCAGATAGTTATAACAATAATCTTTGTTGGGTTTGAAAATTTTCACAATTTTTTTGTATACCAACTCAATACCAATGATAACAATTTTTTAGGTGTTGGTGTTTGTAATGAAAAGCAAATCAAAAAGGATTTTTTTGTAGAAATGGCACAATTGCAAGGTTTAATATCTTTTTTTGGAGTTTTTTAATCTTTGGTTTTGAAACTGGTGCTTCTTCATTAGTTCTTTAGAAGCTTCCAATAGTCTAAGAGTCTTATAGTAAACCAGAACACACTACCGATTAGTGTTCTTGAACCATCCAACAGGTTAAGGTAAGGCGGTTTATTGTATTTAAATCGGGCAATTGTAGTGGATTTGTCCATAAAATCATGTTTTCTGGTCGTTGAGGAATTCTCAGTAAATTTTTCCCAGATCTTACGATTTTTATTATTATTTGAGGCGAAAATAAATGTTAAGCTTTTACCGTTACCCTATTACTTTACACAGGACATACACCAAAAGCTTAAAAACACATTTGAATCGTCTGATTAATAATGGAAATAAATCTGTCTTTTAGTGTAATTGCAGAAGTTTTAGGTACATTTTTAATTGAAGATGGTCGTAGTTCGGTTTTAATTGTTTCAGATATTTAGGAGTATTAACTTAAGAAATACTTTCATAGATTTTGCCGCGATATCCCTAAGCCGGTAGAATCACTCGATAATATCTACGGGCCGGATGTTATATATCGAATTTAGCCTGTAATTTTGATCAAAAACCAAAACTGTTGTCCCTTTAATATTGTGCGGGATTTTATTTTGTTAGTATACTTTATAATTAAAAACTAGTATATATTGTAGTCAGTAAAGTCAGTAATAATTCTAGACCATAGTCAAAATTAATTATTAGGCATCCAAAGTCTAAGCAGTCAAATTGCGTGATGAACCAACAATTTTGAAATAATTAAAATATATTTTTTAATTTTATAACAAACTCTGAAAATCATGTTCAATTTTTCAATCTTAAAATCATGTTCATTTTCTATTTTGTGTTTTTTTTTTTTTTTTTAATATTCTTTTATTTTAATAGCTTCATTTTAAATCTTGTATCGGATTACAGAAATATAATAACTGGAAAATTCAATAGAAAAAGAAAAACATAAACTAAACCACATTTTGAACTAAATATTGGTCAAAATAATTTTGAGAGAAGAAAAAAAGTCCAAGTCCATAACAGCAAAAAAAAAAATATTAATAAGAAATTTATTGTGGTATAAAATTGCAAAATTATGAGGTATTTTGTATTTATTGAAAATCCTTTAAAAATCTTACAAAAATGTTAGTGTAGGATTTTTATTGAATTAGAAAATATATATATATATATACACTATAAAAGTACATTAATACATATATTGAAAATATAAATTTGAAAATTGCACTTAAACTTTTGAAAGGATTAGAAAAATACCAATTTAAAAAAAAAAAAAATTTTCTACTAAATAAATTACAGAAATAGTTATAAAGAATGTATCTGTTAGATATTTTCTAAAATGTATCTTTAGATTGAATTTGTTAAAAAATTTTTCCATTCTATAATAACTTCATTCGTTTTTAGAGTATAAATTTATAATCCAATAATAATAATTTTTTTTTTGAAAACCTTTTTTTGAAAATTTAATTTGTGATGAAATTATAATTTTTTTTTAAATAAAATAAATTGCTTTGATTTTTAATTAAAAAAATGTTTTTTTTTTATATTTATGGGAAAACTGTGTGGAGTAGATTTGTATAATTATGATGGGAAGCTTCTAGAATTGTCGGAAATTAAGTTTGAAATTTAAATTTCATTAAAGATTGTGAATTTAAGAATATAAATTTCAAAAACGCAGCAAAGTATTCTCAAATTGATTATGAATTTTATTGTAGACTCTCGTAAGACTAGTATAAGAAACCTACGATACCGTCAAATGTTTTGTAGTTATTCTGAGATGAATATTTATTTGCTTAGATAGCTTTAACATTATTTTGCATAATTGTTCCCATATGAACGTAGCTCAAAGGGTTTTCTAAATTTGCCATTAATTTTGTGACGCAATAAACTATGGGGCATCATTATAGAATCAAAGTTGAATATCGAATCAAAACCGGATCAAAGTACGTTCGCACGATAAATCCAAAGTAAGTAAAGTTTTTGCAAAATTATTTATATACAAGAGACGTCCCTGCTATTGAAATTTAATCGGTTTGAGGTAAAAATCATCAGTTTAATTGAGACTAACTTATTATGCAGTGAGTATCTTAAATATAGTCAAGATTGGTTAACTTTAATGACCAAAGTCTGAATAAAATATAGTTAGTGTAATGGAACAGATTGGAGGAGTTGCCATACAATTAATATATTCTTTTATACATAACTCAAAGTCTAATAAGTTGTATATTTGAAGTGTTTCCAAAAGTAATTAACCCGAATGATATAATTACTGTATTATGTTCATGCGCGTATCCTGGAGTTGACACAGCTTACTTTACTACGCTCTTCCTCATTTTATATTAAAAGTAAGTAGTTCCTGTTGTAGTTGTAATTATAATTTTCAGATTCGCTATAAAAATGGTTTTGAAATATTTTAAAAGAATATATTTTGAACTATTTATTGAAGTCTTTTAATATTGCTCTTAAAACTTTTTGAATTTCCATGGCAGAGCTACTTTTAAACATTTTGAGCTATGGTAGACTTTTCCTTCAGTAGATCAATCAATTAGAACTACTTAGCTTAGATTGTAATTCTAGGTTTTAAAACGAAAATATTTCATATTAACTACACAAGATTCTTGGAGCACTGCAGCCCTTTTTTAAATTTCAAACATTTCATCAAAAGAATTTCTAAACTCCATAATGTTTTGCTTTAGTAAAATGTTTTCATTCATGATTCAATTTAATATTCATGAAAATTAATTAAATCAAAAACTACTTTTAACTAATTTTTAACTACAAATGGTTTATTTATTTTTTAACAAAAAGTTTAGAAAGTTTATGTAAATAAATTTTTCCTTTATAACATTTCATTTCGGTTATTTTTAACCTTTTTCAGAAAAAATTTTCACTAGAACTCTTTAAATAATATAGAGTATAGCAAAACTATTTTACGGTTATTATTTTCTACATCATTTATTTACAAAAGTCATAAAAATTTAAATAGAATTGGTAATTGGTATAGAATATAAAAACAAACAGCCCCAAGTTTATTATATACCGACTTTTTGACTTATGATAGAAAATCAACTGAACTATCAAAATTATTTTATTACAAAATTATGTAAAAAAAAAAACATTTTTAAATGCCAATATATCTTGTAGTTATTTGTATATTTAATGAACTTTACACGAAAATTATCTATCGGATCATTGAACTAAAAGGTCTTTTTTTGCTACCCATTCCGTTCATATTTTGAAAAATAAAACTGAAACAAAACTTCTGCACTGTTAATTTTTTTATTTTATTATCCATTCATTTACATGCAAATAAAAATTTTTAAGAGTTTTTCTAAAAATAGAAAAGAAATCATTATTTATCTGATGAACAATCAGGATATAACAGGACACATAATTAGGTCTAGCATTAAAATGGAAACAGAGGAATTGTCTATGTGCCTGTCATTTGAATAAATTTAATAATTCAACTTTATTTGTGAGGTACTCTTACTTTGAATCCCAAAAATCTTTTAAATATTTATTCTTAAACATTCAAAATAGCTCGATTTTAATTAATAAAAAAAATTGTATACTTACAGGCAGTGATGGAAACCATTTAATTTTTTTGGTTGGTTTGGTTTCGTGGTCCGAAAATATTACAGTCTTGGTTTTGGTTTTGGTTTCGGTTTGCCAAGTCATGAAAACCTTGGTTTGGTTTTGGTCTTGGTTTGGTTTTATTGAAAGGAAATCAATAAAGCAAATCTTCAATTGAATATATTATAAAAAATAATTTATTAAAAAATTAAAAATATAACAAAAACAGAATAATAATAAATTCAAATCCAATATAAGTAAATCCACCAGCATTATAAAAATAAAAACTATATATATAGGAACTGAAAATAAAAAAATTATCCATTATTATATTATTTACAACATATATGTAACATTAAAATTACCTATAAAAACGAGATCAGGAGTTTAGTTTTAGTAAGAGCATATTTTGCAATACCTCTTCCCCCAACCTTTCTCTCTGATCACTTAAAATAAATTTAAGAGCAGAAAATGCTCTTTCAACAGACACTTGCGTAGCAGGTACAGCAAAAATAATTTGAGCAATATTGTATAGTTCTATTTCAGATTGTTTTCTATTTTCCCAATATAAAATAGGATTATCCGTTTTTGGTATCCTTTTTATATTGTCAAAAGCGTCAATTCAATATGAAATTAAAAATGTTACAAATTTTTTTATTCGTGAGGGCTAGATTATGCATTTCAAAATGAAAAGAGCTGAATTGCAAGTTTTGTTTTGAAAATGTCTAATGACTTTTTAAGTAAAAATTTTAAATTGCTCCTGCAGGATTTTATTTCATTTTAAATTAAAACCATAAAACCAACTAATTTTTTAGTGGTTTTGGTATGGTTATGGTTTCTGTATTTTTAGTTATGGTGGTTTTGGTTTTGGTTTTGGTTCCTTAAATTTTGACTGGTTTTTTGGTTTTTTGGTTTGGTTCAAAACCGGTTTCCAACCCTGCTTACAGGAGCTTATACCAAAATCTTCAAAATTTAATATAGCAAACGGAACCTAGTAATTATTTTATTTTATGATTAATTAATATGGCTATAACTGTGATCACTGAATCAATTTAAATGGGCTTTACAAATAAGTTACTAGTTGGAATTTAAGGGAAATTGTTATAAAATTGCATACTTGAGGGAGTTTATTCCAAAACCAGCAAAGTTTAATACTGCAAACGGAGCGTATCAATTATTTTTTTATCTCAAAATTAATCAATATCTAGTACAGTATTAATTAAATAAATTAACAATTGTGTAGCGGTTAAGTTTTTAGTTGAAATTCAACTACACTGTTAGAGAATTGCATACTTTAAGGAGCTAGTTTCAATATTCCTGACCAATCTTTTTAATTAAATGATTATTTTATTTCAAATTGAGCTAATAGCTTGTATTTCATTCATTAAATCGATTTAAGTATTTATCACAAAAGGTTAACTAATTGCTCTCACTCTTAAAAATTGCATACTTCAGGGAGTTTTTTTCTAATATAAGCAATATCAAACATTTTAAAATAGAAACTTTAATTAATCCACAACTAGATTAATTCCTAGAAATTAAATCAATAGTATTCTTTTCACCCAATCGATTTAAATGGTTATATATATTATTTTTGTTATATTATATGTTTTTTTTAATTCACATTTTACATCACTTATATCATTTTTCTACTTATATTAATTCATGTGCAATATCTTAAATCATTTATCAAGGATATCAAGGATATGTGAATAATTTTATTTTTTGAATTTTATATGAATTTTATGTAAGGAATTTCTATTAAAGAGTAGCATAAAATAAAAAACAACAAAATAAAAAAAAAAAAAAATTCCCCAAAAAAAAAAAATACTTCAAAAAGCTTCATAAGAGTCAAAAGGTGGCCTTTTGCGTTATTTCATTTTAGTTTTTACCTTCATAAAGTTCACTCTTAAAATAAATTATACTTTCAATATAGTAAATTAACAAAAAATAAAACAACAACAACAATAACAAGAAAAGAATTTTTTTTCTAGGATGAAATGATTTGAATTGAAAAATTTTATGAATGTATCTGATATTTTCACCTGAACCACAAATATCTATATAGAATAATATGTGATTAAATGTATATGTATACATATAAAAATAATTTTTAGTATATGCTTTCATTTTTTGTTGTTGTTGTTGTTGTTGTTAATTTTAATTAATTTAATGGGAAAATTCCTGCTACATATTTACTTTTATATTCCCTTAAATAATAACTTTTATAATATTTTTTTTTTTACCTGTATTTTTATATACATATAAACATGTATGTAATATATATATATACATATATAGAATATATATAATAAGGTAGATATTTGCTTTTATTTTTGATTACGATAAAAACAGTTTTTGATTCAAGATTTTTTTTATATATTTTGTGTTTTGTAAATTTTTTTTTTATTTTGATGCTGAATACATCGATAAACTTAAGGATTTCAATAGATTTCATATAAAGTGTACAGGTATAATGGAGATCAAAAGGACTCAATTTTTTTTTTTTTTTTTTTTGTAAACTCTATACAGCTTTCAATCAAAGTATATTATGATTTTGTTTTTTGTTTTTTTATTAAAATAAAAATTTGTTTTACCATGCCCTCTTAAACTCTTAACTTAAATTAATATTACGTACATTATGGACTGTATAATGTATAAAGGTGATACAAGGTGTTTTAATTAAACAAACTATAGGTACATCAAAAAAAAAAAAATGGAGTGTTTTATTTTCTTTTTGGGATTTAAATTTTAAAAAATGTGATTTTTGATTATAGAAAATATGAGTTGAACTTTTAATTTGAAAAATAATTTCTGTGGTTATTGCTCCGTAAGAGACCGTACAGCTATCATCTGATAGCGCAGCCTACATAGCTTACTGCTATTGTTTTTGAATTATGTCTTGTAAGATTGAGTTGGTGGAGGTAATTAGTGGGGATTTCATCCATTAGGTTATAAAGTACATTACCTCCTCATTTACCTCAATTTGGATACTACTCATGGAGACTTATCACTACTAATAGCTGTTCTAGTAGGACATATTTTGCGTATATAAGGTATAGACAATGGTTAAAAAACTACCTAAATTGGTTCATAATAATGCTAAATATCTTCCAGGTTTTAGAAGACTGAATGTATAAAATATGAATGTATTCAGTCCATTCATTAGAGTATGGACTGAATTTGCTGGTTTTGTTAAATCACCTGAATAAGGGACAAGTACTAAAGAAGTCTGGATATCGTATACGAAATACTTGTACTTTCAAAAATACAAAAATTTAGTGAATTTAAAAGAAAACTACTCGATTTTTTATAAATTTTATAAGACTCCTGTTGAGAGCTACATCCCAGTTTCTCGAACAGTAATTAAGATTGCAATCTTTGGCTAGTATCTGTATATCTTTAAATTTAAAATTAAAGGAATCTAAAAAATCCTTTAAGTGCTAACTGTTCAATTGTTAGACTAATAAGCCTGTCTATACCATAGGTACATATTGGAACAGAGGGTCATATTATATTCGTGTTATTAGAATTGCTCATAATGAATCCCACATACAATTTAAACATGAGATAGTACTAGGATAGTAGCTTATAACTTCCAAAAACATCTTAGATTTGCAATAGATACAATTAAATTTTTGTTTATATTGTAAAGTTTTGTATTTGAGAAATATGCTATTCTATATCTGTGAGTTATATTATTCAATTTAATTATTTGTTTATATTTTTATATTAATGTATTTTTAATTAAAGATATATAGTTATTAATTATTGATTAAACCTTTAATTTGAACCCAATGGCGAATAGTAGCTGAGTTGAGTCGAAAATCAGAAAAGTTTTTTCACTTTCACTGGGATTCGAACTCGGGCCTTTCGCATGAAAGGTCGGCACTCTAACAACTGCGCCACCCAGCCATTACATATTATTTTTCATATCTCAAATATTCCCTAATCCTTTAACATCACTCTGTACAACATTATGCAATAATAAGTATATATATAAAATATTTACATGCTAAAATGATATGGTTTAATTTATAAATAGACTCTACATATAGAATTTTTGTTTTTTTTTTTTTATATTATTTATTGAAATTATTTCAGGCTAGGTTATGTATAAAATTGGATAACATGGGGCGATGTATATATATAATTTTCTATATATGACTTTTTGATTTTTAATTATAAATAAAAGCTTTAGATTTTTGTTCCGTTTTTTTTTTGTATCTTTTTTTTCTAACGAATATTGGTTCTTTAATTTACCTATCCGTTTTTTTTAAATCTATTTATTTCTATATAATATCTACTAAATTCTATTTATACAAAATTTTAGTATAAAAATGTTTTAATATATGGAAAATTTTCCATTATACTTAGATAATATTATTATAAAAAAAAAAAAAACAAATTACACGAATTTCATTAAAAAAAATGTTTTAAAAAATAACACTCTTTCCGTTTAATATTAATTAAATGGTAGCTTTAAAAAATATATATATACTGTATTATATATTATATAGTTAATTATAATAATGAGACTGACTACCTATTTAACAAATTAATTAATTAGAAATACAAAAAAAAAAAGTTGCATCATACAAATATAACATTGTACAATTATTCAGCCCTAACTCTGCTCTCTAATTTCTCAGATTTTAATAAATTTTTATAACAAATCCACTTAGTAGATATTAAATTTACACAAAAAATTTTGAAATTTTAATATTTTGAGAAAATTTTTTACAAAAATATCCCACAGTAAAGATCTCAGCATGTCCGATTTTTCATAATTTTCATAATAGGTAAAAAATAAAAAATGAAAGTCAGTATCAAACTATCAACTCTCATCTGATTAAACAGTTTTGTATAGTACCCTATCATCTGATTATATCAAAATGTTAACTAACAATTAAATTTAGTCATAAATTTAACACTTTATTTGCTAAAAAAAAAAATTTTCCAAAAAAAAATTATTTCATAAAACAAAAATTAATTCATAAAATTAAGAAATAGAAAATAATTTGTTTTATTTTTTTTTTTTTGTTAAAAACAAAAATTAATTCAAAAATCTAAAAAATTCCAATTAAAATCTAACAAAAGACTTAAAAATATTGAAAAGAAATTAATTTGTTAAGATATAAATAAACTATCTTTATAAAATTTTTGACACCTGTTTAATATTGTATACCTATATAATATATATGTATACTGTAATGCAAAACATGAAATGCATATAATATCTATCATACTATCATCAAACTATCATGAAACTATCATCAAAACAAATAAAATCTGTACAATAAAAAGAAAAACACTGATTTCTATCATGACATAAATAAAAAAAAAGCTTTTCTTACATGCAATATTCATTTATCTCTTATCAAATTTTTTTTTTTTTTGTAAACACAATAATATGGAAATCAATATTCGATTATAACAGTAAGATTCCATTGTATTTAAAAAAAAAAGAAAAAAGCAAAATATATAATATGTGTATCATATATATATATATATGTATCTTTGTTTTTAAATTTTCCTCAACTTTCTGGAATATGAATAATCCAATCTATTCAAATTCGAATTCAAATCATCAAACATTTTATAATACAACATTCAATATAATGTATATTGTTGTCTGATTAAAATCATGTCACCTGTGGTGAGATATAACCAATTTTTTTTTTATTTTTATTGTTTTTTTTATTTTATCTTTCAAAAATGACAACAATAAAATCTTGGATGTGATGAACATTTGAATACAATTAAAATAAAACTTGTTACCGGCTAGAAAACTGTCCTATTTCATAATAATATTTTCTAGTTTTTATAATTTTCAAAATTTTTTTTTCTTTTCTTCTATAATGCATTTCGTTATATAGTATATATATATATATATATTTAAATATATAGATATAATATATAGATATATATAATATTATAATATTCAACTTTGTGTATTGTTTGTGTTGAGATTCACACACGCGGTGTCAATTTCATAGCTAATCAAACATTTAAATTAGGCTCATAAAAAATATCCAAATAAATGAGTATCTATGTTCCATCTCTACTCTGCTCTCTCCTACCTCTTCTCAATATTTTTCTTATTAATATTTATTTGTTTTTTTTTTTTTTTATTATTACTCTCGCTCCAAATGACATTTACAACAACATGACTAAGATTATGTCAAATATTAAAAAAAAACAACAATAACAACAACAATAAAAATTAAAAACCACGTAACAAAAGAAAACTTAAAAAATTTTCAACTCAAAAATAAACCAATTCTGAAGGCGAAGTTGGTTGATTCCTAAAACCAACAACAACAACAATTACAACATTTTAAAATAAATGACAAAACAAAAAAAAAAAAACGAAACAAGAACTGTAAAAATGCATTAGGTCGCTTGTTAAAATTCAGTTATATGAACTCAAAAAAAAAAAAAATACAAAATACAAGACACAGCAAACTGATAATGACTAACAAAAGGAATCAAAAAAAAACAACAACAACAAAAATGGTCTGTTTTAAGAAAATTTTAAAGAAAAATAAAAAAATAAAAACAAAAATGCATTTTTTTATGAGCAATATTGGTGGTCATTAGAGGTTATAAAAAAAAAAAAAAACAATAACAACAAAATATAGGTATGTATATAACAAAGAAATAATAACAACAACGTCGCACGCTTTTAACATACCAGTGTTACCTTATTGTTTCAGTGTCATTATCCACACACGAAAAAAACAAAATAAGAAAAGCAAAAAAAAAAACACAAGATACAAAAAATAAAAAAAAAAAATAAAAATCATATCAGAAGAAACAGCAAAAGTGCAGCGAACCATTATAATATTAACATATTTTAACAAGGGAATTTAATGCATAATATATGCATAATGTAATACATATAGTATGTAGATAACTTATATATATGGACAGGGTGTCCGAAACTTAAAGATCACACTTAATTAAAATTTAGTTAATTTAAAAAAATGGGTTTCGATTTTGTTATGCATTAAATAATATAACTAATTGCCTGGGAATGGCATTGAAGTTCAAGAATTGATGATTTTAAAAATTAATAAAGTTGGTGCTTTAATAACGGTTTTTTATGTGAAAATTACAGTTATTTTATAAAAACAGGGTAACATATCAATGCATTCTGCTGCTGCTGCTGCTGATTAGCTTGTCCTATGTTATGTTAAGGGTTATTTACACATGTAACATACTTCTAATTACAAATACTTACATACATAAGAGAAAGAAAAAATGAAACTGATTAAATGTAAATTATGAATAGAAAGAAAAAAAATCAAACGTATAAGAAATCTATTAAAAGGTAGATACAGAAAATTATAATAAAAACGTATAAAGCTATTTTGTACATTTCAGTATGGGTACTTATGTTTATTATCACTTACAGAACTTATACAAACTATTATACTGTTAACTTAATGTTCTTTATTTACTTACTTACTTACTGGATCCTAGAACCCTTGGTGGGGTATAGGGCGTCAACAAATCCTCTCCACCTTTCACGATCCTTAGCAATTCCTTTTAGCTGTAACCACGTTTTGTGTTGCGCTTCTGCCTCTTTCAAAACATTACTTCTTCATGTTTTCCTTGGTCTACCCACTCGTCGTCTGCCTTGTGACTTTCACTCAAAACATTGCCTTGCTATGTTTTCTTCTAGCTTCCTCAAAGTATGTCCGATCCATCGCCATTTTCTCTCTCGGATCTCGACCTCAATCATCTTTTGGTTTTTCTTTAGGTAAACAATTTCCTTTTAATAATTCTGTAGCGCAATAGTAGGAGAAAAAAGTAAATATATAAATAAAAAGAGAAATTAAAATTATATCTTTTTTACTAGTATAATAATAAATTGGAATATTATTATGAAAGCTCATGATTTCAGCTAGGTAACTTATACCCAAACGATTCTTACTTGTTGAACTGCTGGACCAAAGTGGTTACATCTTTAAAAAGTTAGCGAAATTACGTTGATGGCAGTTTTCTACCGTTAGAAAAAGACCCCTCCCCTCTCTGTTTTAGAACAATTTTCTATCACTTCTGCTTCATTTGCTTTAAGTTCAGACACCCTGTATAAATATTTATATATGAACCGACTAACATTAGTATATATTAAAAGATCTAAAAAAGTTTGTTATATATTTTCAGTTTATATACATTCATGGTATTTTGACTGAAGGTATTTATTGCGGTATTTAAAAGTGTCATGAATATCCAAAACAAATCTATATATACATAAATGCAAGAATTGTTATAGATATAAATATATAAGTTGTATATATACCTATATAACACAAATAAAATAGCATTGACATGAAATACATGTGGTTTTTGCAAAATTAAAACAAAAATAATGTATTATATTTGTATAACAGTAATAATTATAGACAGTTCAGTTAATATACAGCTAGTATTAACAAGATACATAAAACACCAAAATATACTTAGAAGAAACATTACATATACATAATGATGAAGGAAACAAGAAGGGGGGTTATTCCCACTTAAAATACGAAAATGATTAAATTAAAAACATTGACCGAATGCGGAAACTTCAATCTATATTATGTATATAGAAAATATTATATAATTAAATGTATGTATGTATAATAAACATATAAGATTTGAAGATTGAGATTGACGAAGAAATGATGCAGAATAAGAAAATTAATTTTAAAGAAATGGTAAGATTAAAGGAAGGATACTGCACTAACTGTATAACAAATGTTAATCAGAGGTACGTTTTACCGTTATTAAAATGGATTGAATTGTTAATTGCAGAAAATCAATATTCATTACATTTGGCTTCAGTCAGTTTTAAGCTGCTCTCAGTACACCTCTTTTTCTAAATTCCTTACAATGAAGCCAAGGTGTGACCAACACTTACTTTGTTTTATAAGTAGTAAGTAAAGTAAAACCCTTGTTCTAAAGTCATATAATTAATAGTGCCTCCGTTCAAAGTTTTCAAATGGGAAACAAAGAGTTATACAGGAGAAGCATCCCTAGACAGAGGATCGTCTCGAAATCGTTAAAAATTTAGCACAGCCTCGTTTGTTTGAAACTCATTAGTAATATAGGGACGTTTAGAACAGAGTCATATCTTAAGTGCTCCTTAAAGTTAGTAAATCATAGCTGTACGAAATTAGAAAACTGAATAGGAAAGCTAAAGTTTTCTTCAAAATGTCAGCCTAATAATTTTTCTTTATCACCCATCACCCATGATAATCCACAATTCAAAATCCCGCTTTCTTTAACGATTTTTATTAATCGAATTATCTTATTCCTAAAGATAAACTGTATTAATTTTAATGAAAAAAATGAAAAAATTAAAATTTAAAAATGAAAATTTTTTAAAAAGACAGTTGGTTATGGTTAAACTGTATCCAGATGAACCCAGAGCAGCTCTCCTTGGTAACTTTTCTTTTTGTCCTAACTGAAATAATAATGGCATAATTTTTTCTGGAGTATTACCTAGTAGATATGTATAAAATAAACAAACAGCTCCTACTTTTGTGACGTTATCATTATTGATAATACGAACAGCTCTCTTTTGTATCTTATCCAGATATTGAAGATCGATCCTGGGTGCTCCAGCAAATATGTGAGAGTTATTAAGTGTCGGCCGAATGTAAGTTTTATAAATTTGAAGTAGATTTTGAGATGTAAAGTATTTCCTAGTCCTACTTTAAGATCTCAGAAATTTCGCGGAATCTTTTACGACTGAAAATATGTGGTATACCCACATTACCAAAAGAAATGTTTAGTACAGAATCGCTTCGCTAGATTGATAACAGACAGCTTTAGGTTTTTGAAGCCTGTTCACGCTTTTCCAATCTTGCATTATTTAGAGATCATTATTACTTTGCATATTAACAACTTACTTTCGTCAAAAAAAAATTCCCATGCTTCCCTTGCAATTAAATTCATTAGAAATGACAGTTTTGCACCATAATATATTTTACATAGGCTTTGTCTATCTGTTTTATAATTTAACAAAAGAACTGCATTTTAGTGAATGATATTAATATTCTAAAACAGATTTGATTCTCATTTTTCCTTTGATATTATAGCAACTTAACGCACAGAACAAACTTTTCAAAGGTTCTTTCAACATTTTTATTTTGAATTTGAAAATTATTAATCTGATGAAAGATTTAAAACTATGTTAGCCATAAGATCTCATTAAAATTTTAAATTAATGATGAATCTTCTTTAACATATTTAACAACAACAAGAACAACATCAACAAACAAACAGCAACAGTAAAATTTAAAAACAATATTATCATGCCTAAATAACAAAATGTTGACTGCTGAATATGATGAACAAAAAAAACAAACGTTCAACAATATTAACCGGAATAAAATTAAATTAAAATAAGAAAAATGAATTCAGATTATACCCTCATTATTTGGATACGTTTTTTCTTTCTTTTTTTTTTTA
Source organism: Dolichopus griseipennis (assembly GCA_963082915.1). Classification (NCBI taxonomy): domain Eukaryota; kingdom Metazoa; phylum Arthropoda; class Insecta; order Diptera; family Dolichopodidae; genus Dolichopus; species Dolichopus griseipennis. Next base: position 83,676,166 of record OY720443.1, read on the forward strand.
AATAAATCTCTACTCTGTCCGATTGCCCTCTGATTTAAAATCTCTTTTTTTTTTTTTGTTAAAGATTAAATTTAAATCCAGTAGATTTGAAGAACTTTTATTTTGTTGCTTTTATCTGAAATTTAAGAATTGTTTAACGAACATTTTGTTTGTTATGTGCCGGTGCTAATAATTAATTATAGATGATTAAGAATTTGAAATGGCATGAAAATGGAATGGGATTGGATGGTGGACAAAAAAAAAACTGTATTTATTTATAGATAAATGGAGCGATTTAAATCCCAATGTTTGGGCGTTAAATTGTTAATTTATTTCTTTGTGCCAACACATAAGAATTAGAACAGAGGGAAACAAAGACTCGAGACCAAATAAAATATTATAGAATTCCCGGAAATATTTACATAAAATTAAAATTAAAAGATTGTAAGAATTGTTGATTATTCCAAATATATAAGAATAAGATTTGATCTCTAATTTAATTAATTGTAAACCTCTTCAAAGTTTTAGTATAGTTTTTTTCCATACCATTTGGTTTTAATTTACACCCAAAGTCAAAACATCAGAGTGAACAACTGATGATGATGGTGGAATTAAAACGAAGAATAAATGGTAATAAATTTTATCTAATCAAAAAATCAAAATCTAAAAAAAAAGGTAATTAAAATCAATTCAGTAGCCAGAATAATAATAATTAGGTTCAATTTTTATTACCTTATCTTTGGAATTGATAATAAGACACCGGAAAAAAAATTTTAAGATTTGAAATTGGATTTGAAAATTTTGGATTTTATTTGATTGCTTTTTCAATTTGGGTCTACAAAAAAAATTGTACAATATTATCTTTAAAATAATGATCAGTGATAAATTGCTTAAAAATTGTTTTTCAATTAATCTTTAGGACAATGTATTAAATCACTTCTTTTTAAAGTGTGATGTAGGCTTGTTTTTTAATTATAAAACCATTGGTTTAATTTAATTATTTAAAATAATATGCAAACCTACTAGACTCTTTATTTTTTAAGAGATCTAAAGCTTAAGGCAAGTCCTTCAATTAAAATATTAAAAATTTTGGCCCCATTTCTTTTGCTCTGATGGTTCCATACTAGTACTTAGTATGCCAATGTTTCTGTTGGGGGCCTTAGAATATCACCAATCCATTTCCATTTCTATTTTCTATTTTTAGTCCATATCTTATCTTGCTTCGTCATTACACAATGTTGTGTACTTTGTATCCAAATTGTGGTCTGTGTTCATAATTCACCTTGGCCAGAATATGCGACAAATTATTCTCAGACATTTATTTACAAAGACTTATAGTTTCTGCATATTATTTCTTGATACAAGCCATGTTTTGCTCGCATATAGTAATGCCGATTTGACAAATGCCTTGAAAATTTTAATTGTCATTCTGCGTACTAATTCTATTATCTTCAATGTCCACCGCAGCATTTGAAGCCACTCTTGACTTCTGCTCTTCTGTGTTCTATGTCTCAATTTATGCCCCCATCTGTTATTAATACAGCTGAACTATAAATACAAAAAACTGTATTATGAAAATTATCTTCTATACTCATTTAAATTTGGTATATTTTCACATATTTCACTTCTAAAATTTTTATTTGTTATGTGGTATTGCACTTTCTAGATTTTTTTTTTTTTTTTTTTGCGAAGGTCGATGGAAAGCATCGAAAGCCGCCCAGAATCACTGTACGGGGTTCATCTGGGGAGTGTTGGACTTTAACCAACTAAAACCACCCACCTTTTTTTAAAACCAAACTTGGTATGGACCTTAAATACAAATGTATTGTTTGGTTTTTAGGATCGGGATTGGGAAGGAAATTAGGATTAGGATTAGGATTCAGGAGTTTGAATTATGATGGATAAAGGAATTAATTTAAAGGAAAGTCATGAAGATGGATGTTAATGTTCTTCTTAAACTTTATTGGATCGTACATATAAAAACTACCAACTTTGGGAAACACATTACATGGTAATTGATTCCATAATCGCGATGTACGCACAACAAACGAATTTCCATAAGCCGTGTTTCGCCATCTTACTAATTCAACAGAGTAGGGGTGAGCATCTGTCGCACTCCTTGTTTCACGTTGAAAAACTTTTAGGGGAGGCATTAATTGTTTGATTTCATTGGAACAGGTGTTCGTCTCTACGAGGTATCTATAAAACAGAGTTAGTGACCAAATGGTTCGCCGATGGTTAACTTCAAGATAAACTAATTAAGTTTAATATTATCATTATATAGTATTTCAATTAGATCAATTATTAAAAAAAAATTAACATTAATTAACTAATCGAAATAAAATATAAAGACTTTATAAAAATATAGAATGGAAATATTAATTTAACCCCTGGAAAAATGCATAGAATGAATAAAAATTTAAAAAGAACTTTCAAAAACGACCAACCTTAACTTCATCAACATACCAACCATTATCATATTAATTTCATTAAAAACTTAATACATGATAAATTTCACACAAATTAAAAAGAAAAAAACACATTAAATAAAAATATTTTCTCTTTAATTTCCATAACGGTATTGAAAATTAAAAAAGATTTTTGCTATTCATGTCCTAATATTATAAAAATTACTTAAAAAAAAAAAAAAACATTCATTTAATGATTAGAAAAGAAAATAATGACTGAAAGGAAAATAAAATTAGAAATTTTTTATCTCTTTTCTTCCTCATATCATTTATCTTATATTACATTCTACCTTTCTATCACTATCTTTTCAAAATTTACTATGGTAATAACTATTTTTTTTTTGTTTAATTTGTATGTACATTACATACCTACTTATACATAATATTTATTTATTTTTTCTTTCAAAATTTTTTTTGTCATTTTTCTGTCTTTTGTTTTTTTTTTTATTTTGTTGATGATGAAATTTATTTGACAGATCCTGTCTTTTTATTTACGATTTTCCCATCATCATTGTATCATCAATGAAAATTTATAGTTGACTTCTTCATTTTTTTTCCATTTTGTTTTTTTTTTTTGTTATTATTTTTGTAATATCTGATGGCAATTCTAAATCACCATATTCTCTCTGTGTGTACACAACTTTGATATTAACTAATTTTTATTTTGGATTTTATTTTTTGAATTTCTTACTGCTGTAATGCCTAAAATACAAAAAAGATAAGTATACTTTTATAGAAAATCAATTTAGTTCCGCACCAACCTTGAATTATTTAGGAGGCAGGCAAGAAACAGAATAACTTACGATTAGGCAAGGAATAAAGCAAATAACTAACTAATGCAACAATCCAATGGTATTTTATGATGGAGGCATGAAATAAGGCCCTCGGGATTCTATTTTTTAGTTGTAATTTATTTATTTATTTATAATTAGTACAAGGACATTTATAGTAAATATTGCCTGATATTTTTATAGTTTTTTGCCTATTTGACATTTGGGCTTCTTAAATTAAATATTTTCTATTAATTTATAACTACAATATTAATTATTTTGTTTATATTATATATTTGAATATTTAAAATATATTTGGTCACCATGGGGATTTGTAAAGAAAAATTTTTGTTCAATAAATTTTTTTAATTAAATATTGTATGAGCTGACCGGGGATCGAATCCGGACCCCTCGGTTAATAAGCCAAATGCTTACCCACTATACTGCCGAAGCCCCTAGTTGTAATATTAGCCCAAAATTTGAAAAATTAAAACCCGGGGTGTTTCTCTTTTAATTTATCTTTCGACCTTTTTGTGAAATAAAGCCCCCGGGGTGTTAATACCTTATTTTGAGGTTCTATTACAATTAAGAAAACCTATGGCCTTCATTTCCATATAAATACATCTTCTTTCCGAGGGGTGCTTAAAGCGAAGGTGAAATTTAAAAACATGGTAGATATTCCCCTCTTTTTATTCATCCTTCGTTGAATTTTGAATGCAACTTTAAAATTTCTCTCTTTTCAAAATTTTACTTATATCCTGGATATCCTGAAATTTTATTGGAATAAAATTCTAAAATTGTTTCGAATTTAAAACCTTTCTTTTAAAAGGTACATTTATGAGAAATAAGAATTCGGAGTGTTATTTCTCGGTAAATGTGAAATATTACACACACTTTTGAGAGTTAAAGCCTTGGGTAAATTCAATCTTCGAATTATTATGGTATAACACTCCGAGGCTTTTAACTATTGCAGAAGTTAAATATTAAATTTAATTTAATATTCTCAAAAGGGGGTCTAAATCAATTACTTAAACAAATAATATCATGGAATCTTATTTTGCAGGGCCTTATTTCATGCCTCCATCAATGATAGCAATTAAATATTTTTGCATTTTTCATAAAAAAAAAAATATTTCCCCAAAAACAAAAAAGTCCAGTAAAAAGAGAAACCTGCTATATCATTCCGAATCATAGTTACTTAATTTATCTGCAGATTGCATTTATTTTCTATATATCAGGAAAAAAAAAATTTAATAAAAAAAATTGAAATTATACTGTCGCCGCTGTTTAAGTTCCTTATATACAAAAACTGGTATTAGAAGTTAAAAACTTATAAAACACAAACTATAAATGAAAATAAAAGAATTAAAACTGACATAGCTGCACAGCTCATCTTTTTTAAATACCGACATTTAATAGAGAAAGAACACATAAACAAAAGAAAATCAGCAAAACAAACAACTAACTCTAACTCACCATTAAGTAAATGAAAACAACAACAACAAAAACTATCAACTATCTGAAACTTCTTGAAACTAATTTATAAATAATTTTTTATTTTCTTTTTCTATTTTTCTGCTTGCTTTACCTGCCATCAGGTCTGTTAAGCTACGCGAAAACGCAATTATTATATCCCAATACTTGTACATCATTCCATTATTGATATAAATGTCCTCAAAACTTCTTCTCTTCGTTTAGCTCTACCCAATAACATTTAGTGAATATAAAACTAAAATAGAAGACGAATTGCATTAAGATGCATATCTTGATCTTTTTTGCCTCTTAAATTTTTCATTTTTTTTTTAAATTTTTTATGTTCCCGGATACCATTCACTTCTTTATCGTATGTACGGTAGAAATTAAAGAAAAACCAAAAGAATTCGTAGATGCGCACGTCTTCTCTAGTCACATATAGTTGCATATTCACTCACAAAATATCAAAAGAAAAAAAAATAAGTAGAGAAGCAAAAAATCAAGGCATTTAACTCATTAATAGTAACTCTATATTGAGAGTTTTCTATTTTTTACTTGTTGTTTCCATAATTTTTCAATATTCCGTTTAATGATTTCATTCTCTAATTTTTTAGTTTATTTGATTATTGCGAGTTGCTTCTTGCATTGCAAATCAAATCTATGCCTAATGGATCCTCTGGTCTCAATGGTATTAATTTGTAAATTTTTTTCTTGTTGCTTTGTTTTTTGCTTCCAGTACCAATCCAGTACCAATGATGACTTCTAAATTAACCATCAGACCATATATACCCATGCAATTTAAGAAAAAATACACAAAAAAAATCGAGAAGAAATATTTATTAAAGGTCTCATTTTATAGAATTGATATTCTCATACAAACAATATAATATACTCTTTTCACATGACTTTGGTTCTTTTTCACATGAAATTTCTCTGATTTGAAAATCTGGTCTTTTTTCAAATTAAATTGAGCGCGAGTACATTTGAAATGTAATTTGACTATTTTCAAATCAATTTGGTCCATTTTATAATTTAAAAAATCACCCAGAAGTCTAACTTACATACTTTAACTTGTACCAATCTAAGTTGCATGAAAACTCTAGTCGCCAATTCTGTAGTAGAACCTGAGAAAGAAAAAAAATTATGCTAAGACCCAAAAAATGGCACCCCTACAGGTTTGGGCGCTATTTTGTAGGACAGACTTAAAAGTCACACCTTTTTAGTTTGCTTTGTTGAATTTTGAATCCACTATAAGTAGAAACCTTTCTTTCTACAAATACCTTTTTTTTTACTATAAGTAGAAAGTAAGGTAGGTAAGTTCCTTTCATCCAATATGTTGATATGACTACTGAACCCAAAAAACGCAGCTGATTAGAAAAATACCATATATTAATTTGAAATTGGGACTATTTGTATTTAAAGAAAACCAAATTCAATTCAAAATAGACATCTTCATTAAAAGGGCCAAGTTCATGTGAAAAGAGTATACAAAAAATTTTACTGCAAATACAAAATTCGCAATCCAATGCAGGCAGGCAGTTTTGCTGCCGCATACCATAAGAAAAATATTTAATTCCAGAGAGTCCCTCGGCCTTTTAATGTGTACATGTGGATACGTACACTCAACTTTACATTAATAGTCTATTAATTTTGTCCATTTCGATAGCATAATGTTTTTTTTCGAAACTATTGGACTGCCAGTTTACGTCTATATATATATTGACTCTCCAAATATATATTGATTAGTTTATATGGTTAATATGGTTTTATTATTTTTTATTTTATTCTCTTTTTTATTTATTAATCGTTGATGGAAAGATGAGATCTTCCAAAACAGGTCTTAAAACAATTGACCATTGTTATTGGTAAAAAGAAAAAATTAACAAAAACTAAAAAGAAGAAATTGTTTAAAACATTTTGGTACGGATCTCAAATAAGTTTTTAATGTTTTAAATTGGAATGAAAATGAAAAAAAGAAAAATCAAAAATGATCTTTGGTAGAAAAGAGAATAATATGATGACGAAAAATGATGAAGACGATGTCGACGCAAAGAAAAGATTTACTTGTTGTTTTACTTTTTTTTGTATGACCTCAAAGAAATTTTTCTTTGATTTTAATTTGAATTTTTAATAAATTGTAAATTGGAATAAGTAAACTGGACTTGTTTTTGAGCGGTGACTTTAAATTCATATGTAAGACTTAAGCGGGAAACTTGAGCTAGCAATGACAATATCACTGAGTTTGTAATGACTCGATTGTAGCTACATTGGAAAATTATGGAAAGTCAGATAATATATTTTATCCATTATGTATACCGTTAGCCGTTATTTAATACGAGATATTTATTTCTTTTATATGCCTACTTTGAGGTCCAAACTACTTCTTTTGGATCTGTATCCAATGAATAAAACTAAAATACTGACGACTTAATCATATCTTGCCTTAGATAGGAAGTCTTCAAGGCTTTATTTATGCACAACTATATCAATCTGTTATTCGGAGGATTTATAAAGCTAATTTATGGTGGACATTTAAATAAGGTATCAGTCCTCCACGATTGGTGGATAGATTTTACATAGTAATCGTAAGATTGATTGAAATGACTTGTTTGAATTTCTTCAAAAATGAGAAAGTAATTAATGTAGGTGCTCCTAAGTTTAATATAATTAAACCATTTTTACATCCTCATATCGGTTTCAGCCTACTCAAAACACCTAGTTCCATTGACTCAACTATATTTGAAATAAAAAGTTACAACGATACAAACCTAAAAATTTTACCAGTTTTATTCCATCAGTATCAGTGCTTCACAAACTTAAATATTTCTATCCTACAACGCAAATTTATTGAGAAAAAATGTTTTAAGTAAATACTACTCGGTTATTAGTCTATTTACCCTATATTATTATTGTAGTAATGATTATGATAATAATTCCTATCACATTTTAATGTATGCCCTATCATAGGACTTTAATGACTTTATCAACAACCCAAATCCACTAAGTTCCAATATTTTTATCGAATTCTTCTCGATAACAAGCCATTTACCCTATATTATTAGTATATGAATAGTAATGAATGTGTACTAATAATATTTTTATTCAAAGGTAACTTATCTATACGAAATATACGGGTGCGTTTTTTTGTTTTATCAGCTTTATAGATATGATGTTATATAAGTTCCTATACCCCATAAAATTTTTTAAAGGAATATTTTGTATAATAAAAGTGTAATAAAAATTTCTCCCAAGGCTTTTTCTTTTCTTTTATAATTTTTTTTTGGTTTTTGTTTTGTTTTAATTCATTTTTATTCTATTCATTTTTTATCTTTAGCTTTTTTTAGTTACTTTACTTTATTATATTTCTATACTTATTGTTTGTTTTATTGTTTTATTTTGTTTTGTGACTCTTTTAAAGGTTATAACTAGTTATGGTTAAAATTCACATAAGTTAAAATTAAAAATTATAGTTAGTTATGGTATGTTTAGTTAAGTTGTTTTTTTTTTTTTTTTTTTTTTTTTTAATTTTCTTCTTCTTTTGTTGTAACTTGTATCTATTGAATGTACAACCGTATCTTATTTTTTTTTCATTTGTATCTTAAGACCTTTAAACTTTTCCTATTAGATACAATAAGGTTTACTATTATTAATTGATCATATATGAATTTGGTAGTTTTCAAATTTGTATTACAATGTGCTCTTATGATTTTCTGAAAATTAAATTTGTTGGTTTTTTGTTAAAAATTGATGAGATATAAAACAATTGAAGTTTGTTTTATGTCATATTTTTATGAAAGATGGAAGTGTTTTGGAGGGACAATGAAGTGTCCAATATTAGTTTGAAGATTTCTATTGGGAAAAGTGATGGGATAAAATCTTTCTAAAAGCTTATTTAGATTTTTTTGGACGTTTTAATTAGTTTTAAAAAAAATATATTTTAGTGTATTCTTCATACGTCCCTACGTCCCCCCGACTCTTCTATTGTTTATAATTCTTGAGATTTTAATGATTGTCTAAATTTTAATAATTAAAAAGGGCATTCAATCGATTTCCCTGCGTCCGATTGATTTCTGAGTTTTTTATTTTTTTATTAAAGAATTGGTGTGAAATTAAAATTCATAATAATAAGTTGGATGCTGCGTTCAATATAATAGTCAATAGATGATTGGATAAATGGCTGGATATTTAGATAAGAGTAATTTTTTTTGATGGACATTTTATGAAACTTTTATTATTTTATTTGTTTTCTTTATGGTCTAAATAAAATAAAATAAAATTTTTAGGGAAATTTTGTTTTTTTTAAATAAGTTTTTGAAAATAAAATTTTAAATTTTTTTTTGAAAAGAAAAAATTAAATAATAATATCTTGCTGTGTTTATGGTGTTATTTTATAAAAAGTTCTCACATAATCCAATGAACTAATAGAAAGTAATAGAAACTTATGGGAAATACTTAAGAATGGTGCTTTTAAATTTTCCATTAATTTTACAGCTATAAGAATGTGGTCCTTTTATTTATTCATAAATTAAATTCTTCTAATAATGATTTTCTTCTAATAAAAGAAACCTAAACTGAACTTTTCGTTTTAATGGATTAAATTTAATGAGTTTTATTATTAATACTAGTATTTATTAATAAAATATAAATGTTTAATTTGAATTTGATTGTTTTTTAATTGGAAATTTGGATGGGTCTTCACACGTTTTAAAATGTATTTTCAAATTAAAGTTCCATTTTCTGTAAATTACATTAAAAATAACTTGTTCAATGCCCTATATAGGACTCCTTATAGGATGTAAACAACGTTTTTCTACCTTTTAAAAGGACATATTTTAGACATCTACCATAAAACTTAAAGATTATAAGTTGTTTAGAGATCTTAAGCTTTTGGGAACATAATCTACTATATAAGATTTAATAAACGAATTCAACATGTCAGCTTTTATGTCAGCAAGTCTGAAATCTTGGACTTATACCCAATCACTTTTTTTAATAAAATTTAAACACGTATTTAAACAAGTATTTTAGTTTAACTTTTTTATGAACTTTTAAGGAATGATAATTGAACATTTTTGATACTGGTTAGAGAGACCCGGACCCCGGGACTCAAATCTTTCATTTAAGTCTCCCTGGCTCGAATTGAAGTACAAGTGAATTAAAAACTTTTACCTAATGTTCTACTTTATTATTCACCTACACTTCATCCCCATATCATAAACAAATTCCAAATACATTCAAATAATTTAATTCAAAAAATATAACTCACAGATACAAATGTAACTTAAACTTGAATATAAAATGATTCCAGCAAGTAATATAAAGCAAACAGAATTGTAGTTGAAGTAGAATTATTGAATTCATTAATATCAATTATAATTATGTCGAGTACCTATCCTCCCATCTTCTTTCTTGTGTCCATGAAATAAATAGTCTTCCTAGACTAAAAGTTGAACTATGTATACACAATTAAAAAAAGCTATTTTTAAAATTAATTTATAAATCAAATCCAAACAAATTTTTCAATTTAAATTAAAAATGAACATTTCAATTGCAAAAGATATCAATTTTCGCGGTTTTTAAAATAAAAAAAAAAATTCTTCTTGGACTCCATTATTCTTCCACGAATATAATATTCTTAAAACAGTGAGTATATTTCCTCATAACAGTAAAATTGCATAACCTATTATATTTTTATTATTAGATAATAATCGCATATATACAAAAAAAAACACAAAATTATCATAATGCGGTTAAAGATACACCACTTATAACCTCTAATATACACCTTCTTTTACAATACTTCTTATACACACTGTTCTACTTGGTACACTAAAAAATAATTTTGTGGTACCAGCATATTATTCAGATATTTTTAAAAATGATAAAAATTTTTAAATCTTATAATAACAATCCAGAAGCATAACTTTCAACATAAATTAAAAAAACCAAAAACAGAAATAGAATAGATATTTTGCATATGTGGGTTCATTTCAAATGGTTATTGAAGTTTCCTTCTAAGAAGTCAGGTAAAAGTTCTGTTTCCCTTTTCCATCTCTTTTCGATTAGTTCTTAACAAATTTTCATATTCAGTCATCGTCAGTTCCATTCGGTAATTTAAATAATAAAAAGTAGCAAGTAACTGATCATATTAACCCTTTTCCCTCCCCCGCTTCACCGATCGAATTCTTCCAAATTCAATCATTTTCAAAAGTAATAAACTTTTGCCAAAATGTGATTTGTGTGATTATGAACTCTTGCAAAAAAAATCTATGTTTTCCTGAACATTTTCCAATCTGTATGTATGTAACAACATATGTTTCTATTTTTTTGAGTTAATCTAACAATATGATAAGTTCTCTAAGGAGAAAATATAAAATGGTCAAACCGCAATGGAACACAACAAAAAAAAAATCTTTTTTTTTACAACACTACATACAGTAAATATAATATTAAAAAAGTTCTATGACCTCATGTGACCATCTTAAAAAAAAAACCGAAACAGAATCAAAAATCAAAAAGCAAAATAAGAAACGAAAAACTTTAATATCAGTTAAAAGATATGAAATGGATAATATAAAGGAATCAACAAACATTCAATTCTTTTGTATGGAATTATAGATAGATGCCTTGAATAGAACTCTGTATACACAGAAAATATGCAAGAGACCTAAATGTAATAAAAATTGTGAAAAACAAAAACAACAAAAAACTATAAAATATAATCAAACTATAAAAACTCAAAAAGAATTGAAAAGATATTCGACTTTTTTCAAAAAAGTATCTATAAGATATTTTTAACATTTTTTTCTTTATTTTTATTTTTAGTAAGTCATCATATAAACGGATAGATTTTAGATTTAAAAAATAAAAAAAAAAAAAAACAGACTTCTCTGTTTAGTATTTGGGGGATTGTAATAAATGAAAACAGAAATACTGTAAGGAAAAAGAGAAGAGAAAAATTTTCTTTCTATTATTAAAGAATATAATCATCATCATCAAGATTATCAACATCACTTCCTTATTCAAGGAATTTTTTCACACATTTACTATACTCTTTTTACAAGAACTAGGTCCTTTTTCTTTTTGAATTTGATCTTTTCTTAAATTAAATTGATCGTAAATTTCCAAATTAAATTGGGGGTTTTTTTAATCAGCCCCCGTTTCTTAAGATCCAGAAGTCGTATCAATATATTGCTGGTACTTACCGAGTTTAGAGTTAAACCTAAATACAGCAAGAAAAATTCTTAACTCTTAAGCGTCAAAAAACTTGCCATTTTTTGGTACTTATCTTAATTTTTTTTTTGTACATAATTGTGGACTAGATTTTTCAAATGAGGTCTTTTCGACTTTTAACTTCCCAGATAGGAAGCGTTTTTGAAAAAAGGACCCAAAATCATTTGGAAAAATATTAAATTGATTTGACATTGGAATTGATCTGACAGTTGAATTGAGTCAATTAACAGTTGACCAAACCACTACTTCACCGAATACCAAATTTCATAAACACAAAAGAAGGGAATAACTTCGTCTCAGATTTAAAGATTCTATCTTTATTGGATACGGAATTATACTCGTTTGGCCGTAAATCGATTAAAAATTTCAAGAATCCACACCATGATCCGATTTCGTCCATTTTTAATTACTGCCTCTCTTTTGTTAAGCATCATTATTTTTCAAATATCCGAAATACGGATGAACGGACAACACTAAACCGACTTAGAAATTGACGCTGATCAAAAAGATTTATAACGGTATAAAAAGGACCAAATTTATGTGAAAAGAGTATAAATAAAAATATAAAATATCATAGATATCTTTAGATACTTTTGGGAAATTTTTTTATTTTCCTTCTATTTTCATATATTGTATAACATCTAAAGATTTTTATTCTGGATTCTTTTGAACCATCATAAGATGACGTCGTCATTATTATTATATGTATACAACATTACAAAACTAATATTAAAAATCTTAAAATATTGACAGCAAATAACAAAAACAAAAAAAAATTAAAAAAAAATTCCACCTTCCAGTTGCGAAAACTTAAATACAACAACAAAATATTCTTTCTATCAATATCTTTTGACTTTTACAACATTTTATTGGATTAAAAGAAACAAAATTTTTTACAGTATATAGTTTTGTTGTCATTGTTGTTGCATGTTGTACACATAATAAAATCTTAAAACTAGGAATGACATTTTGAATCCCCAAAAATAAAAACAACACAAAAAAAAAGGAAAAAATTTCCAACAAGAAGCAGAAAATCTTTAGATTTTTTTTTAACTTCCAATTTTCAATTCAATTTCGAATATTAACAACTTTTTTTTTATATTTCTGGATTTTTTTACTATTTTAACCAGGTTCTATCACCAGTTTGTGGTTTAGATTTTTTTTTTGCACATAGCATACGGTTGCGGTATTCATTGTAACAGTGACCACAAAATCATATATATATAATATTATGATCACCTATTACATATTACAATGTAATAATATGCTGTTATATAAATGAAAATGAAAATTGAAAAATTTTTTTATAATACATAGTTTTTTTGTTGTAAATTATAAATTTCAAATATTATTTGAAAGAAAAACTTTAGGGGTTTTATTAAATTACAAAAAAAAATAAAAAAAAAATACATTTTAATATAATTTGAAAGGAAAAATAAAATATGTAGCATATAGTTTTAGGTATCTGTAATTTTACTAGAGAGTTTTCATATTGTTTAGTTGTAAATTTTATTTTGTAAAACAAAATGTTAAAAAAAATTATGAAAAATATATTATATAATAATTTCTATATATAGGTAATGGAAAATCATGTTCTTTTTCAATATTCTGATATTTCATTTGCTTATTTTGTGATTGCCAAACTTTAGAATTTATTTTTATAGGCTTTTCATTGAATAGTTATAAAAATATATGTAACGTGGAAAGAAAAATAACGGTGTTTCCTCGATTAAAATTCCAAAGGATTCTTAATGTTCCAGTACAATTTGATAACATTATTAAAATAGTTGTACTTTTGTAATTTATATTCCATTCGAACTTTAATATTTTTGTTGTCATAAAATGGTTTTTTAAAAGTTTTTGTTTTGTTAGTTATAATTATCCAATACAATTTTGTTTTTAACATCAGATTGTGAATTGCATTTTCTGTTCATACTTGTCCTCAATTTTATATTCTAACGATTTAATATATTTAACATATTATATAATGTTATTATTTACGTGTTGCATGACATCCATTAAGATTACCAAAGCGCCTAGGTAAAGTTTTAGAAAAACTTTTGCTCTCAAAAATATCTATCATCTTCAATGCTTAAGGCCGCTCCAAATTAGATATTAATAATGGGAGCGTCAAATTATCTCGTTTTATAACAATCTAGTATGAAAAAATATCATTTTTAAACATTTTAGAGTTTGATACAAAATCAGAATAATCAGGCTTTTCCTGAATATAAGAGACTTTCTAAAACGAGATTTTAAAAAAGAGATTCTCTAGATCGAAGGATTTTCTAAAAAAGCGGTTTTTTAAACAAGACTTTCTTAAACGAAATTTTGTGAAAACGGTATTTATAAAATCCAGATTACGGCCCTCACCTATTAATAAAGTCAACGTCTGACAAATTTATGAATACATACTTATTTTCATCTATAAAACTTTTAACAAAACAACTAATTGAACATACCATATAACATAATTTTATTGAAACACTCCCGAAATTCTAAATTCTTACACAATAAAAATTTTATATTCAATTAAGATTTTTTAAAATCAATTTACACCTTTTCATTTTTTATTTTTTTCAAATAAAATTTTTTATTGTGCAAACAAAAAAAAAAACTAAATTTTATTTACCCAAAAAAAAAACCTAACAAAATCACTTTCTAATCAAATAACAATAAATATCTACAAACTGTTTTTTATTAACCTTTTAAACAGTTTAAAAAACCCAAAAAAAATACACAAAACCCAGAATAAAACTTTGAAAGATTTATTATATTACATGAAAGCTAGGTCATAAAACAGTTACAAACAAAATATAAAAAATTTCTAACAAAAATAAAAATCATAAAAATATACATAACTATTTTCACCTTAATTTACCTTTACAAAAAGTTGAATTGCACAAAATTCACCATATTTATTTCAATTTTTTTTTGAAAAAGTTAAAATTCGAATGAAAACCTAACAAATCTAACAAGTAAAGTAATCAGAAATCATTATAGACATGAAAATATATAAAAAAAATCACTTTTTATGGAAACCATTATTTAAAGAATCCCACAGCTTTATTACACATTTTCTATATAATATTGTAGGTAACCTTTTAATATTCTCTATTTCTCTCTATATAAGTTTTCCATACTTAGACTTATATAGAAAATGACTTCTATGACTTTTTATTCTTCTATATAAAGACAATTATTACACTGTAACTTACCATAAAACGAATATTTTTGCATGCATGCATCTGATTGCAATCAAAAAAGAAAAAAAACTTCAGAATCTTTTTATAGAAAAAAATAGAATATTGCAAGCTAGAAAAATATTGCATGCAACATTCAGTATTTTTATAGTAATATATTAAAAATAATATTTTTAATAGATTTATATCGTAATTTTTTTATGGCTGTAAAGAATTTTATTAAAAAAATATATTCTTTTTTTTTTTTTTGTAATTTTCAATAAATGTACAGGGTGTTTGAAAGTCGAAGGTCATAAAGGAAGGAGGAGAAAAGGGGAATCAGAAGCAATAATAAATGGTTCCCCAGGGGAGTTTTAGTCTATAAATGACTTTCGAGATTACGCCGCTTAAAATAATTGTGTTATAATTTAAAAATATAACAAGGCCTGTATTTAAAAAAGGACTGTGCTAATGAAACTAGGAATGAAACTGAATCCATGAGCTATTTTACAAATTTATAGGAATTTTTTCGATTTTCAAGATTGAATAGGATTTCAGATCGGAAAATATTAGTATTTTTCCAATGTATATTTAAATAACTGAATTTTTACAGGAAATACCGTTATCAATAAATAATTTTTAAAGCAGTATCTTTTTTTTTTAAGTCAGAGTCTTAGCCACTTTTAAGGCAGTTATCTAAGATCCCTTCAAGAAAAGACTCTCTCCCATAGATTAGAAAAATATTTTGTTTATTTCAGTTACCCTTTACCTCCTGCCTTCATTACTTACGACTTCCGGCCACTCCGTTTACATATATTGATATACAACAATTGACTTTGAAGACCATTATTTCATGCATATAGGAAGAGAGTCCCTATTCATGGACTTGAAAAATATTTTGCTTATTTAAATCCTCTCTATGACGCCTATACTGATAGGGCCAGTTCCTTTCACCGTAATTTCCGACTTACCAACACTCTGTACACATATATTTAATTGTAAATATATATATGCATATATTTTTTGTAGGTCACTCGCATCGCAATTGAAAATTCTTTTTTTTTTGTTTAGTTTATTGAATTTTATTAAATTTATCATAGAATTTTTTTTTTAATCGCAACATTAAAACAAAAACAAAAAATTCTAAATTTAATAATAATACGAAAACATTGAATTTCTATGTTTTTTTTTTTTTTTTTTAATTAAATATTGGTCAAAATCTGATTTAATGCAAATAAATCTGATAAAAACTATTTTGTACAAAAACAGTTAGTAACGATATTTTTAGGTTAGGTCTTGTAAAACTTAAAATTGAATGTTATCAATCATCATTATCATCAGCATCATTATCGTCATGACTACAGAATAGATACACAAAAAATGTTAACTGACATTCAATTCAAGATTTAAGAACTTAACAATCAATTTTTATTTTTAATGGGTAATTGTGTAATAATCTGACATAATGCACCAAAAAGTTAACTAAAGGTCATCGATTAAAATAGTTAAGAAATGAAACATGAAATTTTATTATAAGTATTAATAAAAAGTATGTTGAAGATCTAAAACTTTGTTTAAAAGATCTAAGAAAATGATTTTCATAGAATACAAAATATAAAATTAAATATTTTCAATATTTAAGTAGTTTGACTTAAGTTGTAATTTTTAATTGTAAAAGAACTATTAATTTTTTTTATTTATTGAGCACTATAAGAGAATAAGAAGTTAATAGAATATGACTCTTATTGTTGAGTTTAAAAATTTTATTTAATTCAATCACGCTATGTATCTAAATGATATTATAAAATGCTGTTAAACTTTTAAGCAACATTTGAAACATGGTTTATAATAAGCATGAAAACTCTAAACTTATTGCAAATCGTTGGTCAGAAGTGTTTTTTCCCCATAAGGGAGGAAAAATCTACAAAATGCACTTAAATAAAAAATGAATTTTGGGGAATGTTTTGCAACCAAATTATATTATAGTTGCACGGAGTTTTAAATACCTAGATTCCCTAAAGAAATATTCGCTTCACTTCGTTCATTCCCCTGCTAACCTCTTCATCATAACGGACAATCTTGGTTTTTTTAAATTATAAAACTTACTCTGTTAAAATTTTCCCAATTTTAAATTATTTTAAGGTCGTTATTCAAAAAACTTGAAACTTCTAGTTCATTCGTTATTTACTGATGCTTAGGTAGTATCAGCGGTTTTCTCAAAAACGTAAGAACAATTAAGAGTGCTGTTATCAGCAAGGCTATGAAGGTTTTTGATAAATATTAGAAATAAGTTTGGCGAAAGGACTGTGGTTTTTGGTAAACCATCATTAATTACAAATTTGTTTGAGGTAAAGTCATCAAGTACCACTTCTTTTGAAAGGCTTGATTCTATCAAATCTTCTAACTAACTTTACTTTTTAAAGTTTAATATTAAATATTGGGTATATGTATACTGCCGTCCTAAGAAAGAAAGGCGTTTCTACATTTTCTTGATTTTAGGTAATTTAACTTTTAGTGTTTTTTATTCGCGCAACGCTATGTTGAATTATTTTTGAATTTTTGAAAAACAAATATGTTAAATAAAGAAAAACTATTTTTTTTAACTTACTAGGGATAAGATAGTATTAGGTGTTCATAGTTAATTTCAAATTAAAAATATATTAACAAAATTTTATTCATTTCAATGAATTTGTGACAAGATATGTGACATTTTTTCTTAGTACAAAGTTGTGAGAAATTTATCTGATGTCAAATATTCCATTATCCCGAAAACTCACTTTTGGCGCTTACTACTTTTTTACTTAGCACGGCAGTATACTTTGTAGAAGAGCTTTATAGTGTTTTTCTTCAACTTCTACTGAATTTTGAATAATAATTTACCCAATTATCCATACATTACCACACCTGTCACCTGCAATTACTAATTACTTCTTTAAATATTTAAAAATCTTTCAATGTTCAATTACCATTTTTTTTTAAAAATTGCAAGGCTTTTTCTAAATATTATCTTCGGTAATAATTAAAGAACTCCAAATTGCTTATATTTATAATTCTAAAGCAGATGCAATCATTTGTAATTACTAATTAACCACTGTTTTTAATTAAAAATTTAAATATATATAAAAGATTTAAAATCAAAATTTAATTAACTAAAAAAATAAATGTTAATTAACTATTTTTATTTTTTTTTCTCATTACAGGTATGTTTAACATCCAACAGTTTTTACAATTTTTATTTCCATATATAAATTCGAAGGTAAACAATTAAATGTTTAATTTTTAAGTTTTCAGTATATCTTAAAGATAAATTATTTTGATTTTATCTTAAATTTTTTTTTTTTTTTTCATCTAAATTAATAACTTATCATAAATAATAATTTTACAAAATGGTTAAATTGTAATATTTGACTGTCATATTTTATTACACCTTTCAAGGCCACAATCAATTCTTCATAAAATATTCAACAAATCAAAATCAAAATCAAAAAAAATTTCAAATTATCTAAAAATATACACACGGTAGTTGAGGAAATGTAAAATAATTTTCAAGAGAATTTTCCAACCCAAAAAAACAGATGAAGAAGTCAAATAAAGATTTATTTGATACCACAAACAACAACTGAACAACTTTATATATGTATATTCAAGATGATTCTATTTCATTTCATTTCATTTCAAATTTTTTAAGTGCATACACATATATTTTGCAACATTCTGTTATGAAAAACCCATTAATGGAACATCTGCAGATATAATAAGGCAAAAAAATCAATAAAATACTAAAAAATAAAATCTGAAATCAAAATGAAAATCAATCAAAATGATAGAAACAGAGAAAAGCAAATAAAAATAAACAGTTATTATGACTGTAATTATCGCACCATATTACAAAAAAATATGGAAGTATTTTTTGTTTTATTTTTTTTTTTTGCCAATGGTGTCATTATTAGGTATATAATATTATTATAAGTAGTTTTATATATTATGTATGTATATTATATAATAGATATGTAAAAATCTCGCGAGAAGTCACAAATGTACAAGTGATAAAATAACACTCAATAAGTTCTTACTTGAAATATACTTGAAATAAAGATACATACAAAAATATACAAAATAACAGAAGATTTAATAAGATACAAATAACAGCATCTGGTATTTAAATAACATTATATTGTATATTTTCAATACAAGTTGTTTCAGTTTAATTAAATTTTTAATTATGTAACTGTATATTTATATTATTACCAAAACAATTCGGTGTTACAATAAAAAAATTCGGTAGACCATGGTCTTAAAATAATTGATGAATGGTTAGAACATCAGCGTCTCCTACTAAATTTCAATAAAACTAAAATATTAATTTTCGGAAATAAAAACATTGAATATAATAATTTTTTGTATAATAACAAAAGAATCGAAATCGTGAGAACTTTTAATTACCTAGGGTTAATATTAGATAATAAAAAAAATTGGTCTCATCACATAGATAGTCTTTCTAAAAAAATATCGTCATACATATTTATTTTACGTCGCCTAAGAAAATTTTTTACTAATAACATATTGCATGTGATTTACTCCTCTTATATCCTCTCAAATTTAATATATTTAAATACAATTTGGAGTAGAACTCCACAGTACATATTCAATCAACTAGATGTTTTGCACAAAAAAGCTTTAAAAATCATACTGAATTATAATATAAGAACACCTACAAGTACAATATACACACATCGATATTTGAGTTTGCAAAATTTGTGCAGAAGAGAATTATATATAATAGCTTTTAAAATTGTAAATAATGAGATAAAACATAACTTCATATTAAATAGAGCAATCGATTTTCATAATCATAACACACGTAATAGATCTAACTTTTATCTTTCATTATTTAGAAACAACAGAAACAACAAAACAACAATCCTATTTATAATAGCTTAAAGTTATACAATGAACTTCCAGATGAATTAAAAATTATAACAAATTTAGGTATTTTTAAAAAAAGAATTAAAGAATTTATATGCGCTTCTAATAATTAGGAAAATTACTAGTATGAAATTGTAATAAAATAACTTATAAATTAACTGTCAAAATTTTGTATGAAAATGTTAGGCAACATAGCTAAGGCTATGGTCTTAAAGGAAATAATTTTTATAATTCACATATGCAAATAATATTATGTTAAATGTTTATGTTAAAATAAGTTTATGTTAAAAAATAAAGAAAAAACTAAGTAATGACTTCTAGTACTTGAGTACTTATTAAATTTAAAATGATTTAATATACCTCCCATATTTAGTGCAAGTATCAAGTACAAGAGGGCATACGTACGATATACCTCCCATATACCTTCCATCTACCACAAGTAAGAGTACAAGTTAACATACTCCCCCACTTACTACTAGTACAAGTTTTAAACAGAATATGTAACTCTTCTGCTTAAGGCTAAGCTAATGAATCCGAATTATTAAATTTTAAGTAAGTAGTCAATTTTAAAACTTAAAGGAAGTCATCAAACTTATCTTGCAACCTGTCCAAGATCTAATAAGATAGCAAGTCCTCGGTTAGCGACCGTTTATTAATATAAAACATTAATACTCAAAATATCAATCAATATAATTCACAAAAACATAATATTATTTAGTTAATTAATTATTTAAATTATTTCTTAAATGAAAATTACTTTCATCATAATGACATAATTATGATGAATTTTTTAATATCATTTACAAATACATTAAATTAGATTCATTTAAAAAAAAAATAAAACTCCCTAAAATGAAACACCCACTAAAATCCTAAAAATTGTGTTAATAATGTTAAATATAAGGAAAAATGTATATATATATATACATTTTCAATAATTAACCGTCATAATTTCAAAAAAAAGTATATATACAAACATCATAATGATAGATAGTAATAATTATATAATTTATCATCATTCTTTTTTAACTACTATCTATATATTCCTATTGATTTTTGTTATAATATAACTTTTAAGTACATTCTCCTTGAAAATATCACAAATCATACTATATTAGTATATATACCTATTTAATTATCAACTTATCATTTACATTCTTAATAATGAAAGAGATGGAAATATTAAAGAAATCATTAATGAACAAATAAAAACAGAAAAAATAAACAACAAAATCTAGAAATTTATCATTTTAAAAATGAAATATAATGAATAAATATGATAATAATGATGATTACATATATATTGATAATAATTATGATTATTATCATTATTATTATCATTATTATTAACATTATCATTGTTATTTTCATAATTATTAAAAAAAAAAAAAAACCAAATTTTGTTTAATTTTTACTTTTAAATTCTATTCTTTCCTTTCTATCCAATACATTTGTATGTATGTGTGTGTGTGTGTGTTTTATTGTACAAATTTTCTTAAAAATTGATCAGCATGATACCAATTTTTGTTTTTCTGCAATGTAATTGTGTATAACTTTTATACTTGAACTAACTACCAAGAAAACAATAACTGTAAATAAAGGGAAATCAATAGAATAAAAAAAACGGTAAGTTTTTAACTAACATTTTATAAATGTACAAAATATACATATACAATACACAAATGTAATAGTAATTTAAACAGTTACAAAATGAGCCCTCTCATGACAATTAGTATTGAATACTTTATTATTAGTACGAGTACTTAAGAAAATACATCTTTGTTGTACTGATTTGATGTCAAAAAATCGTGTGGAGTGGTGAAAAATGATTTGGTTTTTATTTTTCTTCTGCTGTTTTTATTTTTTTTTTTTTTTTTTTTTACACCAAATGTTAATAATGACTATTCAATTATGATTTCTTGTTTATGACATATTTTTTTTATGTTTGTTATCCTGTCCACATTAAGACCCTTACCTATATATATTTATATATATATTATATACATATATTTCACAAATTGCTCTTCAAGAATAATTTGGATCCAAAAAAAAAAAAACAAAATAAATAAACCAAAAAATTTGTATGCTGTCTAATTAAGGCCACAATAAATTTGAGAATTTCTCAATCAGTTCAGAGAAGAAAAGGAAGAAAATAAAAACTTTTATTTTTTTTTTTATTATTTTCTTCTTTTCACTTTTCTTTTTTATTTCAACTTTTATTTTCTATAATAGAAAATTGTATAGGTACACAGTAACTGTCATAATTATTTTAACTCTTTGAATTATATTGAAGTTTAGAAATTGACATTTATAGAGTAATTGGTTTTAAAATAAAATTAATTCTTTAAAGGGGAACCACTAGCTAGTTTTGCTTCCAGATGGTACTTTATAATTTTCGTATTTTTTTTAACAAACTTAATTACGAGCTGCTTAGTAGAAATTTAGCTTTTATAGTTGAGCAAGAGCACAAGATCCTGGCTTGTTAAGCAAAATCTGAAGTAAAGCCTTTTCCCAGTTTTTGATTTTTGTACTCTGATTTACTTATTTCAACAATATCCCAGAAGATCCTAAAGACTCGAACAGCGTGTATAAAATTCAAATAAATTAGAATAATAAAAAGTATGGAAATATTAGTTACATTAGAGTAATTACAATTAGTTATATTAGAGTAACATTAGAGTAACTTCGTTATAACAACAGATTTATTGCAATAATAAGGTTCTGTGTCTTAAAAATCTGAGTTGAGTAGTTAAAACCACAAACAAGAAACGTTTTACACTTTTATAATATAAAAAAATTGTCTTTGGATAGGTAATTTTTAATGCTAATTATTCAAAAGGAAAAAAATTCCGAAAAACTAGTGAAATAACAATATCGTACAGTTAGTCTCTACATCACTATGTTTTTATAACTAACAGAGTATTTCTGTATTTAGTCTAAATTTTGGATTTTCTAAATAATTAAAATTAACTTAACAATGGTATTACAACTGCACTTAGAAGATTTCTTCTATTCAGTACTGAAAAAATACTAAAACGATTACTTCCAGTCACTAATGAAAAATACTACTCACATTCAGCATTGAAAAATCAACGAGAAATTTCTGAAAGGAAGGAGAAGAACTTCAAAGTATTAGTGAAATAGCCTTGAAGATTTCTCCACCTTTTCTATTAATTTCGGCAGATCAAAGAAATTGAAAATAACATTCAGTACA
The DNA here is from genome assembly GCA_963082915.1 of Dolichopus griseipennis. Classification (NCBI taxonomy): domain Eukaryota; kingdom Metazoa; phylum Arthropoda; class Insecta; order Diptera; family Dolichopodidae; genus Dolichopus; species Dolichopus griseipennis. The sequence continues at coordinate 83,699,411 of OY720443.1, forward strand.
AAAGTACTTTCGAAGTACTTCTGAGTTACATCTATTGCAACCTTTATGCTCAGTTTCGTTATATAGGATTTACAGGAAATACCGTTAAAAATTATAAAATGCTAAAAAGCTGGGCTATCACATAAAAAACAAAACAGAAACAGTTATGACCCAGAAAGCACTTTCCAAAATAATCAAATTAACCGTTTGATTATTTTCAAATATTCAAATAATTTTACAAAATACTGTACTTTATGGAACTATATATAAGAAGAAGCAAAAGAAAACTAACAACAAAAATTAAACTATAACATAAAAAAAACAAAAAAATTGTAACAATAACGGTATCTTATTTTTCAGCCCTCAGATTCTATTCCACTTTTTCTTTCTGTTAAAAGTTTTGTTTTTCTTTTGAAAAAAAAAAAACAGAAATTTGTCACAGTAGGAGAATAAATTTTACCTCATTTTCAATGTTGTATGTCAAAAGCAAAAGAAAACTTTTCTTTTCTTCTCTTTCTAACTTTTGTTTTTTTTTTTTTGTTGTCTTTTTTCTTCTTTATATTGTTTTGAAATACTTTTACTAGAGTAAAGAAAAAAAAAAACAAAAAAAAAACTATAAAAAGAATTCACAGAGAAATAAAAAAAAAAAAAAATTGGTTTTGTTAAGAAAAACCTCGAACCTGAAAAGAAATAAAAAAAATATAAGAAAAAAAAACAAAATAAATTGAAAAGAAAAGTATAAAAATTTTCACTAATGACTTTGCATCTTCATTATTAAAAGCCGTTATAAATGGGCGAAAAAAGAAAAATTACAAGAATAAAAAACTAAAAAAAAAAATTTGTGTATTTTTATTGTAATGAGAAAAAATTGAATGGTGTTGGCACAGATTTGTTGTATGTATTTACAAAAAAAAACCAAAAACATCATTCACCCCACATTGGAATTGTTTGAAAGAAATAGAAAGAGAAGAAAAAAAACTATGTTTGTTATTAGAACAACAGCAGTATGCCATGCCAGCCTCTAATTTGCCGCCGAGCAAAAAAACACAAAAAAAAAACAATTAGTCACTTTCTAAAAAGATGACAAGTACTTACATAATACCTACATAAGTAAAAGTATTCCACGTGTTCTGATAATTTTTAATTTTAAGTAAAGTTCTATACTATTAATGATTTGCTTATTGTGGGCCTGAAAAAGTCCAAAAAGCAATTAAGAATATTTTGGAAGATTTAGTAGACACTTTACGATATTATTGTGAGAGATACTCGTATTAAGTACTTTCGGTAGTAATGTATGTAAGTACTCGTCTGCAGGAAAAAATGAAAGTAGTAATCAGCATTTTAAATTTTTTAGATTATTGTGGCCTTGAGAATTATTAAGCCGCTTGAAATCAACTATTTATAAAAACAATCGAAGATTAATAGAATTAAGGTCTTAAGCGCCTTTTAGATAATCGAAGATTATGTATAATGAAATACTTGATTTAAAATGTAACCCCTTTTTTGAAATGAAAGTCCAAAACAAAATTTTGAAATGAATGCATCTTTAAAAGAAGAATTTTTCATTACGATATAAACTTAGACTTCAACTTTATTTTAAACTTAAAGCATGATTTTAAATGGAAGTTAGAAAATTAAGCTTCATAGTCGACGTTGTGTTACGAAGCCGTATTGTATAATCGTAGGAAGTCATCCACAGTGTAAAGAAATTGTCATCTGTCTCACTCACATATGAGACTGGATTTTTTTAAAGTGCAAATACTCTTTATACCTACGAGATTTATTTATTTATTAATTTCTAGTACCAGACAATACTAAATATTGCTTGATATTATAACATTCCTTTGCATTTATTTGGCATTTAGACTTCTTACATTAACATATTATGATATACACTACAGTTTTTTATTAGATATGATCGGACCAGGGTTTGAATCCGAGACCCTTCGTATGAAAAGCTGACATTCTAACCACTACGCCTGCGATCGGATCCTACTAGATATTTATTGAACAAGGTTAGAGACGAAACTGCACGATGAAAGCTATGTGACTTAACACTGGGATCGCTTTAATGACAAGTAGCTCTTTTCCAAACTTTATAAAGATACCGCTCCAATTTTATGTAGACAGTTTTAATTAGATTTAAAATGTTTTTCTAGTTAATGAATAAACCAAACCGGCCTGTTCTCCCGGATTAAACTTCCTCTGTTCAAAATCTCCTCTGCATTTTTAAACTTAACTTTCCAAACTTAAATACCAGACATTGTATATTCTTAAATAATTCAATTTAAATGCTTCATTCACTCTAATTGAAACACTCTAATTACTTGTTTCATTAGAAACAAAATAGATACAAATCTCATTTTTATTATTTCCTTTTCATTTTTTTTTTTTAAGTTTATTTAAATTTTTAAATAAATAAGAACAAAATGAAATTTTCTCTAATTTGACTTTTTTTTTTTTACCTTAATTTGCATTTTGTCTACTTTGGAATTCTGATACTGTTCTGACTGCGAGACATGATACACAAACTGATAAATTAACGAAAACGCTATATATAAACCTATAGCTATAGTCCAGTCAGTAATTATTCAGAAAGCACAGCATGAGTCGTCGTCTCAATAACAAACGCATCATTTATGTTATTTACATTTTGACGTTTTGCTAAATAGAATTTTTTTTTTTTTTATTTTTCTAATGAAAATAAAAGAAAAGAGATAGAAATATAATATGTATTTTGAAAAATTGAATGAATAACTTTTAAATTCATTAACATGATCGAAATACAAATAATGAAAACAATGAAAATAAAAATTTTTGCACAAATGGAATTAAATTAGTTTAAAAACAATAAAAAAAAAAATTAAAGAAGAAAACGGGATAGAAAGAGATAGAGATAGATTGAAAATTCAAGGGTTTTTAAAAAGTAAATTTAGAAAATTATACGTAAATGAATTAAGGTTATTGGTGTTTAAAAATAAAAAGTTTGGGGGCCTCTTTGGGGTATTGGTGAAGACTCTCGTGCATTAAACACGAAAGTTCAAGTTATGTCCTGAAAATTGCTGGAAATTTATTTCAAAATATTTAAAAAGGTATTTAAGTTACACGTGTTGAAAAATAAAAACCAACTCCTCTCAAAATTACAGATTTCTGTACACTTTTTTATTAAAATTGACAATCCAACAAATTACATCCCAAAAGTTGTAAAACCTACAATTTAATCAAAATCCAGAGTAATTTAAGGTTTTTAAAAGTAAAATTTTAAGACTATGTATTGTAATAAATATGTCAAATATTTGCCTTTCAATATTTATGAAATGGGGCCCTGATCTAAAACGTTTGGCAAATATAAGGGATCAAAAATTTTGCATAAATTAAGCTTCACCTAACTGTAAATTAAAATACCGTATGGCAAAATAGTACATATATTTATTTTACATATATCCATATATAAGTTTATAAAAGCAACTGAAGTTTGACATTTTCCGGATATCCTAATTGTAGATGTACGTTATAGAACGTCTGAGAAATAATTAAAAAATTCGGCTTTTCTGAATTTTGGGGAACTGCAGCTTCGTATCGATTTGGTCTACAGAAAAAGTTGTAAAAAAAAGTTGTAGTTCCAAAAGTTGTAGTCATAAATATTGACAGGCGAATAGTTAAAATTTCATTTCTTTATTTTAAACGCTCTAACAAACGAACTGTCAAACTATACTTTAGCACATTTTTACAAAACTTCATTACAAAATATGCTAAAAACAACAATCACAAAAAAAAAACTAAGGACACTATGGGTTCTTTCAATATTATCACAGAATAAAACTAAATGTAAAAGCTTTATTAAATATTCTAGTGAGGTAAAAATTGTAAAAAATTAACAAAATATAAACGAAACGGCGGCGACCAGAATGCGGGTGGTCTCTAAGATTTTTTTAACGAATTACCATTAAGATTGAAAATATTCCCATTAATAAAAAAAAAAAAAAAGACCACGATTATTTCTTTGTTGATTGTTTGTTTCTGCTTTTGTTGCTCTTATATTTTATACATGATGTTTATTTATAATTTTGTATTTTGTTGCTATTTTATTGCCATTAATTTCAGCAGTTTTATTTTTTTTATATTAACTTTTAATTACCTTGTTTTGACACATTTATAGCAAAATGGTCAAGCAACATTAAGTTTTAAAAAAAAAAAAGTATTTAATATTGATTATAACTTTTGCATTTTTTAAATCAATTTTTTTTTTGTTTTTGTAATCGTCATCAACATCATCAACTCAGTAAAATCTGATTTTTTCATTTAATACACGAGGAATATCACATTTGCTGGACATTCTAGCACTTTAACCATTTATTCATATTAAAATACATTCAATGAGATATAAAAAATATTCGCTAATTTATTGTGACAGTTACAAAAGAGGTGAGCGTTGGAGTTGCGAATCTGTTGGAATTTTTTTTTTCTTGTTTTTTTATTTATTAATTGTTAAAGGTTAGTGATCTTTTGAACCTCTTATTTAATTAAAAAATTTTGCGTTTTCAGCAATTTTTTGAATGCAAAATGAATAAAAGAATACAAAACCATTATATTTAAAACAACTTTTTTTTTTTTAAATGTTTATATAAATCTTTAGATACAATTTGGTTAAATTATCTAAAATAATAAAAAAAATTTTTAAATTTTCGTTAAAAGAAACGAAAAAAATCAAACAGGTTGTGACCCCACATAGAGAAGAATATTATATTAAATTTTAAAAATTGATTGGTTAAGTAGTTAAAAAATACGGGTTGATCTTGATTATACTTCGAAAAAAAAAAAAATTCCAATCTTATAATACTAAATTTGGTTAGATATTTTGCAAGTCAAAAAGGCGCATATTCATCAGTTTGAAGATTAATTAAAAAAGATAAAAATTTTTTTGAAATATTTAATCCAAAAAATTAGTGTAGAACAACATTTTTGTAAAAGATTAGTGATTAAGAAAGATGGTTTTTTTTTTTGCAAAATTTATATTTTAGAATTATATGTTGGATTAGTAACTTAAACATTTGATTAGAAAAATATAAAGTTTATAATTCAATGACTTCAATTGAAGTGGGGAATAAAAGACCTGAAGTCAGTTAGAAACCAAGGAACTAATCAAATTTTATTAAGCTCAATATTGGTTTCAACTTTTGGAAATTGAATTCTGTTAGAGAATTGGAAGCATTTGAGATGAAAACCTAAACACGCCTATTATCTTGGGCAGATCGTATATCCAATACTAAAGATCTATATAGGTTGCAAAAAGGAATGCAATTACTTTTTATAATTGACAAACGAAAAGTAGCCTTAGTTAGCAGGGGCTCGTTAGATTAGTGGTAAATTATTTAGCTTACTAATCGAAGGGTCCTTCCTACTATCCTCCATAACAAACAATAACAACCTTTGTTAGCTATCGAGGATAGTAGGATAGCGCAAAACAATTCGAGAAACAAAATATAAATTATTACAACAAATTGTCGAAGGCAGAATATAAAGAACGCGAGAAGGAGAAGGAGAAACAATTATCATAGCTAAGAAATTGTAGGAGGTGGATTGGTTCTGGCACAATTAGAAACTTAGCTCATACAGCCACAAATAGAATGGAGTATGCTTTTTATACTTTAGCCACTTTAACATAAAATTAACACTTCGACATCCAGCAGTAGAAGCCATCAGAAAAGAGGAAGATAGAATTTAAAATCATAATAAAAACAGTTCCTCAAAAAAACCTTTTAAAGGACTTTTTAATTATTATTTTTTCCTTTTCCACTCACCAAGTCTATTTTGACTAGGCTCCAGTTTTGTTAATCGTTATACACAAGCCGTTGATAACAGTTGATTACCGTTGATTACTCAGCTTTAGCTATTGTATGAGATTATGAATACACAAATGTTAATTTTATAAGGCATCTACTATCTTACACAAGAGTTATTTACATATTTTTATTACATCTAATTTTTTATATTACGATATAAACTATTACGATATAATTATACAATTTTACGATATTTTTTAATAGATATCATTTTTCCAAAGTTTGAACCCAAGACCTTCCGCATGAAAGGCGGCGTCTTTACCATTGCGCAGCTTTACCATTGGTTAGATAATAAACTTTAATTAATTAACAAATATTTATTTTGATTAAATATAATCAGTAATTAAAAAAATGTTCATCCAGCAACATTTACCTATAAGAATTAAAAATAAAAATTATATACATTTTATCATCAGTAATAAATAAGAGTTAATTTTCAATTAATAAGTAGTCAAGAAAATAATTACACTATTTAAAAAAAAAAACCCCAAAAACCAAAAATAAACTTAAAGTTTACAAAAATTACAATATAATTTTAAATAACGCATGTTAAAACTATATAACGATTAAAACATCAAAGCTTTTTTAACATATCGCATATTGCACTTTTAACCATTTAATTCCTCATCAACATTTTTTTGTTGCTATTTTTTTTTTTGCCACATCAATAAAAGTTTTACAACATTTGTTTATTTTTTTTTTGTTTTTTAAGGCGTTTTCTGTAATTACAGATTCATTAATTTCTGCAAAAACCAATGTAATTTTAAATACTCTGTAATTAAAAAAACGCTTTTATACAAAATGCACATTTAATTAAACCTTTATACATATACACATATGTATAATATTTTAATTAATAATTATGTATTACAACAAAACAGTATAATCGACTCAAACCCAATTGTTTGGTTATTTTACAATTTTTGTATTTACAACAACATCAAACATAAATTTACCTTATAATTAAAAATTTTTAAAAATAAACCACGATTGCTATATACATATTTTTTTCCTTAATGAGTTTTAATTTATTATAACATTAATTCGTTAGCTGTCGTTGTTGCTGTTGTTTTTTATTACAACTTTTTTTTAACTGGGTTCAATTTGTTTCTTAATTTCAATTAATTTGTAATTTTAAATTTTTTCAATTAAAAATTCAATTTTCTAAAGAGAACCAAAATAAAAAAAAAAAATGTTCAACAATGTAAAATGTAATATTTATTGATTATAATTTCAAGGACGATGATGTCTTCTTAAATTTCAACACAAACACATTTAAAATTATCGTAGGATAGGTATATAGTATATATAAAAAACAATAATATTAAAAATTACATTATAATTAAACAATTCAGACAATGAATACAATAAACTGTACAATAACTAATGCAACATTTTTGGTTAAATGTAATAATCAACTGTCTTTTATATTCTGCTACTTGGCATCGTCTTGTTCTTGTACGCAGATTGATTGATTGTAAAACTGGATGCAGAACAATTTACTGTGAAAGAAAATTCTGAATAATATAAGTTCCAATATTTTGCTTTAAAATATATGGAAGTACGGAAATATATGGAAGAACGGAATATAAATTTTTTCTATACTTTGAAGTTGTTATTTATAAATTTAAACTTATTTTATATACTCTCTCTGGTCTTGACTGCACAGACGACACCTGTTTACCACACTGCAAAGTTGTAACACAGTCAAAGCTGAATCTTCTGCAGCAGACGGCAAAAAGAGGCTTGAAATAAACATAGACAACATAGAAGGCCAATACATAGACATCGTTGGCTACTGTTGGTGCATAAAAACTCTTACAGTTGGAGCAATGAAAAGATGTCCAGAATAGAATTAAAAAGACAAATTCAGATATCGGAAGACTTTGGCCTATATGGAATAATTACCAAACAAAAACTAGGAATCTTAACTCCTATTTTAAAACCACACTAACATATGACGCTGAGTCATGGCTACTAATAAACTTCATCAAGAATTAACTGCTAATCTTCGTAAAAAAACATATGCGAATTAAAGAATCAGCAACAAAAGTCTGTGAAACTTAGCGAAGAAGAGTGGAAATGGATGACACACTATGAGAAAATACTAAATGACCATAATCAGAATTTCACCCACAAAGGGCAGAGCAAGATCCAAAATGACATGGAAGCGCACTGTCCTCATAGAAATAATTAGATACGATATGTCCCGGGACATAATCCAACAGATCAGTGGAAGCCCATACCTATGCGTATTGCTTAAGAAATACCAAAATATAAATTCTAAGTATATTTTTTAAATGAAGTTGTCCTTTTAAAAATTGTTGAGCAAAGTTTAAAAAACGCGGTTAAGATTTTCAATATTTTTAAATAATACCTAAACCAGCCAATTTCTTCAGACTCTACTCGTATTTAAGAATGAGACATAAAATCTTTAATTTTTTTTATATTATAAAAAATGTCATTATTCATTTTAAATTCTTACTCTCCTGCTCTTCATACTATTTTGATCTGCGTTGTTCTTCAAAAATAAGACAACAAAGGCAACAAAATTTACAAAAACAAAAAAACAATAATAACAATTGTAAAATAATAAACACCGGCAGCTTTTAAAATATTTAAAAATACTTTACTTATATTGTGTACCTGTTGTAATTAATGTCACGAAACACCTCATTTACAATAAAACTATACGTAACTTTTAATATCTTATTGTATATACATTAAGTTTCGCAACATTAATTGAATTCAACATAATTCTGACTGAATTTAATTTGGCGTGGCGGTAAAAACTTGAAAAGTAAAAAAAAAAAGAAAAAAACCAAATTCAACAAAAGTAAAAAAAAAACAAACAAATAAACAACCAATAAAATGAAAAATGTCCCCATCGCGTCAATTGATAGTACTACATACATAATATAGTAGATGGCAAGCAGTGTTACCAGTCTTGTTAAACGATTTTTTTCTTCATTCTTTGACATTTTGTTTTTTTTTTGTTTATTCTTATCCTTTTTTGTATACAATTTAATTTGTGACAAAATGTTTATTCTCTGATGATAATGATGTTGATTATAATAATAATAATAATAATAAAAATAATAATTGTGATAATGATGTCGCTGTTATTAAAATATTACAAAAATAAATAATTTTATTAGTTTGAGTTGATTGCGGCTATTGTTCTCCTTAAGAAAAACAACAATAAAAATATCGAAAAGAAATGAGAATGAAACTGAAGAATCCAAAAACTGAATTTATAAAATTTAATAAATAAATAAATATGTAGAATAAGTAATAAGTAATTAATTACTAATAAAATGGTTAGAACATATTTTTTATCACAATGCAAAAAAAAAACAATAAACAAGTAATAAAAAAAAACTAAAAGATCTTAGATATTTTTTTTTTTTTAAAATGTATAAAAATTAGAAGGTTGCCTAATCTCTTTAATTTTAAGCAAGTCCTTTATAATTATGAAATCCATTAACACATGTTAAAATATAATATTGAATTTGAGCACTATTTTTTGTATGCTACTTTAAACTAAATTTTGACAGATATTCATATTACAGGAGTTTAAAAATTAACCATTTTTTAAAATGTAGCCCTGAGGGGAAGGGAAGTACTTTTGGTTTTCTTAATAAAATTATATTTATTTTTTTACGATCTAATGTCTCTCAAAATTTCAAGCTCCTAACTCAAATCGTTTGGAAGATATAAAGAGTTAAGAATTTTGTAAAAATTGAGTTTCTCATAATGGTGAATTAAAAACCGTATGGTAACCCTTTACATTTGTGTTACATATACTTTGGAGGCCTATAAACCAAACAGCTACCCTTTGAAAATATTCCTTTTCAGATTGAAAATATTTTTTACAAAACTATTTTATGACAATTTAAATATAGGGCTTTTTTGGACTTTGGCGGGCTATAACTCCACAACGCGTGGAGTTAAAGAAAAAATTCTTGCATTATTTCAGATTAAGTTTTTTGCATTTTTAGTTAGTTAAAATTCTTTTTTTGCTTTACTTCCAATAGTATAAAAGTTTTTGTAAACACACGAAGGGGCGAACGAACAGACGGAAGGACAGAGTAAAACTATAAAGGCTAATTTTCTTAAAATTTTTTTAAAATGTTCTAAAAAAAGAAATAAACAAAAAAACTTAACATTGAAATTTCAAACATAACCTCTCAACTAACGATCCATCTATTATCAATCATACAATCGGTAACACCAAATAAAACAAGTAGGTAAGGATAAAAGAACAGAACAACCGCCAACAACAACTAAAATTAGTGTCAAAACCTCAAAACACAAAAAATAAATAAAAACAACAACACAAAAAACAAATGAAAAAGAAACAAAAGGAACACAAAAAAGAAACAAACTTTTTTTTCTTTTCATTTTTTTTGTTGTTGTTTCTTTTTTTCCGCAACATTTTTTTTTTTCTCTGCAGCAATCTTTAAACAAATTGAACATTTTTTTATTCAAAGATTATTTAATAATTATCATAAATAAATCATATTGTAAAAAAAAATGAAAACAAAAGAAACACACACGAACATAAAAAAAAAGCAGAAAAAAAAACAAAAAAAAAATGTCACTTGTTCAAAAATCAAAAATGCTTGTTAAAATCTCACTTCAACATTGATTGAAAATGCGGTCTCTTATAAATATCAACATATACTTTTATAAATATATATAATAAATATTATTATATGACATTGATTACTTAAATGGTTGGTTGATTAGATTTGAATTGGTTGGTTGTTGTTTTTTTTTTTGGATCATTGACACCAGTTGATTTAACAACAATATAAACACCAAAAATAACAAGTTAACATTTTGATAAGATTTTGAGAAAATATTTTTGTCATAGAGTTTTAGCAATGTAAAAGGTCGTATACAGTTATATGTACATAATATATCTAAAAAAATTGTTTGATATACATATTAGGTAGGTACACAAAGATTTTCATTGATCTGACTGAACATTTAAGGATTAACTTAGAATATACAAGTACCTATACGTTATATGTTTATAAAAGATATAAAAAAAAAGAGATTATGGGACGTCTATGGGATCAAAACTTATGTTATTAACTTTCAAGGAATACGATAACACAGTTATTTATATTTTTTTTTGCATTTAGGTTAACTAAAGATCATAAAGTAGAAGGACTTCAATAATCGTAATAATAACATTTAAATAAATTGATAACGCTGTTAAAATTTTAAATATTTAACAGAATTTGAAAATTTTTTAATTGGTTGCCATAACAACTCTTAATGTAATATTTATTTATTTATAGAGTCTTTATTGCATGTTAAACAATGTTATAAATGAAGCGTGTCTTTCCCCGCAGACATAATAGGATAGGAGGGATAATATTTATTGATTTTTTAGAAATATTATTTATTTTGTTTATATTACATATTTTATATTTACACTTTATGACATTTTTGATCACCAAGGAGATATATAAGAAAAAATTACATTTCAGTAATTACATATCCATTCAACTAAAAAGTTGTGTAACGTACCGAACTCCTATTTACACTACCTCAGTTAATTAACCATAGACCACCAATGTGGTACAAGTACAGTTATTGGGTGGTCTGTCGAAATGTTTTAAATTTCAATAAAGTATTTTCATTTTAAAACTTTTAAAAAAAATCTAGCATGAATGACGGACATCATTACTAAACTGTTGATATATAAAGCACTTCTAGGAACTATGAGTAGAATATCCTAGATATATGCAATTATTTTCAATTTTTTTAGTGTGGCAGAGTAGAATTTAGAAAATTTGCCATAAGTTTGTCACTCTAACAGAAGAAGTTCATTTTAAACCTTATATAAAAACCTTATAACCTCATATAACTCAAATAATAATTCATAATATATTTTACACGTCTAAATATTAATATACAAAACATATTACATAAAACTTTCTTCTTGACTTGATCTTGTGTCATCTGATTTTTTTGTCCTACGACCTTTATTTCTTTACCATATAAGTTAATTATAAATGAAAATTTATTAAAGTATACTTCCTTTGTGGATGGGACAGATGGTCGAATCAGTCCTAAAAAAAAACTCAGAATTTCATCCTAACTAAGTGTTAAAAAAAACCAAGTCAACATTTTCATTAAAGAACAACACATTCAACAAAATTGTAGCAAAAAAAAAAGAATTTTATTTTATTTTATGACAAAAAGTATTGATTTCTAATTTATCTTGTATTAATAAAAGGTAAGAGTTTTTTTTTTATTTTTATTTAAAAATTATTTGACGAAAGCATTTTGTGATGGTAAGGAAGAAACACAACAAAAACTCAACGCGAAAAATAAACTTGTCAAAGCCACAAAAGACCGGCTGAATATTAATTTGTTTGTGTTTTTTTTTATTTTTTGCCGTTGTTGCTATTATTGACTTTTTTTATTCTATAAAGTGTTTTTATTTTTTAATATTTTTGATTAGTGAAAAAAAAAAATCATTTTGTTATAAAAATAAATAAAGGTACCAACAAACAAAAGCAAAATACATAAACACAAAAGTCAAAAGAGAAATAAAATGTCAAAAAAAAAAAGAGCAAAAAAAATCTATGAAAAGAGGATGAGGATGGAAGAAAAAGGTTTAAATTAAATTTCAAAAAAATTTGTTAAAATATTGCGTGCACGTCTTTTTAAAAAATCTAAAAAAAAAACAGAATATATATATAACATCCAACACCAGAAATATAAGCAATAATAGCACCAACAGGAACAACAAAGTTTGATGATGCCATTGTCATGAGATGTCTATGAAAAAAAATTAAAAACTGTTTTTTTTTTTTTTAAAGTGGTCGAAGTTATTTTAGTAAAAGTGAAGTATCGCACTCAAATAGCAAAATCAACATAAATACTAAATGAATATTTTCATGATATTAGAATTTTTTAAGTGTTGTGTGGTTAGATAGGGAGATGGTGGCTAAGTTCTGATATAGATAAAGAAAAATATTTTCAAGGACAATTGAAGGGCAAATTTTAAATCAAATAAAATAAAGGTTGTGATTCTTAAAAATTAGAATGTTTAAGGTTATTTTTCTCGAAAGTGACGAGTTTAAAATATTATTTTAAAATATGCTGGAAACAGTACCTCTCAGATCAAGTGTTTCAAAAGAAAATGGAGTTTGAAAAAAAAAATTAAAGTTCAATATTGCACCCTATAAATTTTTTCTGGATTTTAATTTCCCTACTCTCCTATAACGAATATTGTGCAGAGGACACCCAATTTATTGTAATAATTTTATATTTGAAATGTAAGGCATTTCCGTATCTGCGAGTTATTTATTTGTAGTTCTAGACAATAGTAAATAATACCTGATATTCTAATAGTCTTTTACCCATTTGGTATTTGGACTTCTTTTTAAACTATTATGATATTAACTTTATTTTTTTATTAGATATACGGTGTTCAAAATTGAGGTATCATTTTTGATTTTGCCGCCATTTTTTTTCTACCTGAAATTTTTATACGAGGTTTCTTTAGGTATATTCTAAATACATTCCGGTTAGTTAATACGGAACGTTACACTAAGGAACAACATTATTACAACACTTTTTGAAAATGGTAAAAGTTTTCAAGATGTAATTAGGAAATTTTTTTTTGAAGGAAAATTTCGAAGATCGCATTATTTCTCGTAGAGGAGGAGTGAATTGTCCATTTCAATTGAAAATGGAAAAGATCGTGTGATTTGACACCGTTGGATTTTTTTTTGTGGGATTTTGTGAAATCGAAAGTGTACAGCAATAATCCCACAACAAATCAACAGCTTAAAACCACCATGGCTATTGGCCATAACATATAGATTTATTTATTGATAGTTATACCATTAATTTGAACCCAATGGTTAATAGTATTTTAAAGTCCCTTTTTTAATATTTAAAATTCAAACATTTTATAACAATATAACTGTGTTTATGGTAATATTATAACTAAAATTTCCTCCATCATCCTCTTGGACTACACCAAAAACATATATATTTAAAACTTTAATGAATACCTTATGCGTATCTTGGAGATTCAAAGTTCGTGCAGGTGAATAACTAAGCATTTTTCTAAACTAAAATACAAAAAAAAAAACAGATTTTGTTTTTGGGTGTCTCTTTTTTAAAACACTTTAATAACTTTTAGGTCTAAGTGTGTATTTTCAAGTTTACCAACAAAACACCAAGTATTACATTGCATATATATTTCATTTCTTTTCACCTCACTTATCACAAATTAAGTCTAGGCAATGTTGTAGGTGATTTTTTTTTATTTTATTTTATAGAAATAAATAATGAAATATAATGATGAAGGTGTTGGTGGTGATGAAAAACGAGAGAGAGAGAGGTATATATACTCTTCAACAAATCATTTTATTTTAAATTAATTTCGCCGTCAATGTTTTGATTTGTTGGTTAAATTTAGTATTTAGTTGTTGTTTGTTATTATTATTATTTTCTTGTTGGGTGCTTATTTTGAAGGACTAGACATTAGACAGGTTAATAAAAGTTAGATGATGAAAACGATGAATGTTAAAGAATTGGTTTTGTTGTTTTTAGTATATTTTGACGTCTATAAAATGGAGAGAAGTGTTATTAAGAAGAAAGGGATAAAAAAATTTGATTAGATATTCTTGACAGTACACTTTAATATTTTGTTTTTTTTTTTTTGGTTTCGGTACCTTCTCTTACCATAATTACCAATCATTCAATACATTGTATAGCAGCTAGAGTAGAATTTTTTTATTTAAAATTAGTTTTCAATACAGAAAACAAAAACTCTTTGATTTTTTTTTTAATCTGAAAAGCAAATTGGTTTTAAATGCAATAAAATTAAAATTTAAATAACAAGTGATTGCAAAATTGTACACAACTAAATTTTGGGAGCGTGTCACAATCCAGTACGCCAAAATCAACATTCGACATAATCTTGCCTTTTTTTTTTAACTTGCATTAAAAAGTCTTTCACGAACATAATCTTGCAAAATATTTTAGTAAGGATTAGTTAGCAAGGGTTTTTAAATTGGTTTCAAAAGCATGGTTATTCCCCTTTTATATTATATATATATGTATATTTGTGACTTAACATCTGTGATTTACAACTGGACACTTCGCAACTTGGACACTTTTACAAAAGAGCATTTAGCTGTCAGTGTTATTCGGCTTTTACAGAATTTATATCCGAATGTGCATTGGGAGGGATTTTAGAGTTAGATTTAAAAGCAGGGCTGCCGCTTTTTTTAGAATATTTATTATAAATGTATATGTGAGAACTTTAATTAAATGAGATTATTTTTTTTGTATGAAATAGATATGCCAAATTCAAATACAATTCTTTGATTTTAGTGTTGGTTATGAAATATTGCTTCAATAATTAAATCAGGGAGTTCCTTGTACATTTTAGAAAAATATATTTGTGTTGAAGGATTTTCGACTTCCAGATTTTGTCACATAAAATTCTAGTGTAAAAGAAAATGTACCGAACCCAAAAATTTTAGCAAGTAAAGTTGAATAGTGAGTTTTATTCACGGTATGCTTGGGAATTTGTTTGTAAATTTTATTTTATTTATTTTTAAATTTTGTTTTAAACATTTTTTTTACCCCTATCGGCAAAATTTACAATTTTTATTTTACTTTTGTAAATTGCTGTAATTTTTTTTTTATTTTGTAACTATTTTGCATACGTGTTATGAGTTTTTAATTTGAAAATTAGTTAAAAGTTAATTTTTTCAGTTTTTTTCTATTTTTTAAGTCATTTTGTTTTGCTGGGTTTTCTAGTTTAGCAATTAATATTGCTGATAGCAAGAATATATTATTACAAATTTTTTTATTTGTTTAGATTAGGATTAAAATGTTGTTTGAGTTGTGCAAGAAAAAAATCAAAAAAAATAAAGTGAACAAACAACAAAGGAGATTATTAGTTGGGGTTTTGAAAAATTGTTTAATCGATTAAATCAATTGTTTCATTGTTTTTTAAATTTAATAATCATCATTATAAAAACTCACACAATAAGTTATTGATAAGTTGAAAGGGTTTCGAAACTTATTTAAATGCTAATTTTTACATGTAACTTTTGATTGTGGTTATGGTTTTGTTGTTTTAAAGAAAGAGAAGCTAGGACCCTTTATCTTCCATATTTCTCTTACGTCATCTAGACTTCTAAATTGACATTGGAGTGTATCTTATACAATTTAAAATTAATTAAATGTATTAATAGTATTCCATAATGGCCGTTATAAGATTAAAAAGGAAAGAGGCAAGATTGCCTTTCGAAAGGCTTTGGTGTGTACAGAAAGCAGTTATACATTACAATAGAAGCAGAAAATTAAGGATATTCAATGCATGTGTGAAATCGATCGGCAGTGAAATTCATCTTTCTGAATAAAAAATTAATCGAAAAAATACAGGTTGTATTATATAAAATTATAATTCCGGAGATGTGAGAGATGACTAGACAAAAGCCAATAAATGTCCAATTAAGAAATCCTAGGAAATGCAGCTTAAAATATCGTACACCAGTCCTTGAAATGGACTCCGCAAAGAAAAAGAAAAAAAGGTAGAATGCAGGAAATATGACTTAGGTCAGTCCAGAAGAGATGGAAAATAAACGCAAGAATTGGGAAACCGAAATTAAAAAAACTTGCCCAAAAAAGAGTTAGATATAAGAGCTTTGTGGAAACCCTATGCTCCCAACGGAAGTAAATCTGTTAAGTAAGAAAAATGTATTTTATTCAGTTAGACCGTACAAAATCATTAGATACAAGCGGTGTCACAAAACCTGTTGAGTTTTATACATGAGTAAAGGGTAGATATTCACTAAAGTGTTCACTAGTTTTTATTCAAATTTGATTAATAAATATGAGTAAAGAAGTTAGTCGAATATTTGTCTTGCTCTGCATTCCACTAATCCCTACAATCAAATTAGTTTATATGAAATATTCTAGGACACAAAGTAAGACACATGAGACACATTCCTCATATATATACTATTGAGTCTTAACTAAATCAACTTAGATAATAGATTAAGACTACTAAATGAAATATTAAACGAAATATTGAAAATGAAATATTAAACTCAACTCACTTACATTTTTTTTAACTCAATTTCAACTTTACTTCTGAATGCATAAATACTTAAATAATAAAATCAAAATATTATAGACAAATTACATATATTGTCAATTAAAATGTCAGAGCTCCTTGATTTCAAAACAAAATCTTCAATACCTACTCTTATAATTGATTTTATCACAAAATTAGTGTAATTTGCTGCTGCTTATTTTTAGTGTAAATTAGCGAACGCAAAACATTCACAGGCACACTATCTAATTTTTACTTTTTAACTCTTTAAATAATCTTCAATTTTATATTTTCTAAAACTCAACGCAAGTTTCAACCATTTATTAAGGTTGTGTTTTGTAATATTGAAGACATTCATTTACTTTTGTATTATTTATGTACTTAAATATATTTTTAAATAAAAACAAATTATAAAAAATATCAAACGTGACAAAATGTAGAGTAACAACTTCACTATCAATTTTACTGAAATCATCCAACAATTCCAAAAAAAAAAGTGGATTCTATGGCTATTCCATATAGATTATTTAACTTCTTTGAAAATATCCACTTCTAGATAACCAACTTGAACTCGTTCCAATATTATTCAAACAATTATTATTATTTTTTATCATTATTCGTGTCCACTTCATATATCATCATATACAATCATCATTATAATCATCATCATCATAATCATCATTGTCATCTTCTTGTGAGCATTGAACATATGATCAAATTGAATGTTTAAAAACCAGTACTTCTCGTAAAAGGAACTTGATAAAGGAACAAACTATTAAAATAAAAAAATTTTTACTTTTCGGTCCCATTGCAATTAATTTTTCTTTAATAAAAACAAAAAACACAAAAAACAGAAAAATTAAAACCGCATCTGCACATCATCACATATTTATATTTACTATTTATGGTTCTTAATAGCTAAAATAAGATTGTTGAAGCGGCTTAACATTCTTTAACATCATAAATGTGTACATACATGTACATCGCATCCTAACAATCCCTATTGCTAGTTGCTACTGTATTTATTGTTTTTGTTGTTATTTTTTTTTTGCATATTTTTTTCTTTCCCCTGCACATATGAAGACACTTTATTTCATTATTTGCGATATTTTGCTCTCATTAAATTAAATTTTATTAGCTCATATTTCTTTTTTTTCCTCAAAGCTTATAAGGAAGCAGCAGTTTAAATACTTTGATTCATGGTTCGTCTGTACAAATGTCATGCGCTTTAGAAATTCAAACCTAACTGCGAATAATTTATTGTAGTCTGTCTTATAACTAAAAACCTAGAATGCAGCCCTCGTTGACTTTGGTTTGACTGTAGTATGACTAAGACTTACGCTGCAGCATTCAAGTTTAGTCATTTAATACACTTAGACTTGGCTGTTGCCTGCCTGGATTTTGATTGGAATACAGAATAAATTAAAATAAATTTTTGCTGTAATATTCCAAGTTTAAACACAAAAATATAACATTTTAGAAGAGTATTTTAAAAATCTTATGCATTCAGGATGCACTAATGTTGCTTGATTTACTGAACAAGTGAATATCAAATACTGCTGAACTCTTTTTTCCAAAACTCAACCTATTTGAAGATATTAAATCCATTAAATCTCAAGCTTTCTCTAAATTTGAGACGGAAAAATATTTCAATTTTCCGCTAAAGTTCACTTTAATGGTTTTTTTTTATTCAAAAATACTCATTTTTCTCGAAACTGGCCACTATTACTATACTAACGGTAAATCCTCGTTTTTAAATTTTATTCGTTACTGATTGCAAGATTTTTATTTCCTTTTGTTGCCAGTGCTACTGTACTGTATACATACTCTATGTACATTTTCAGATATCAGCTACTGTTCATTATATTACTGATGTTCCTCAAAAACCCAACTAACATAAACATGATAAAAATAATAATAATTACAATATATGATGATGATGATAGCGAATGATGAACTACAGTAGCTGTGTGGTTATACACAATACAAAAAAAATATATATATAAAATATATGTATATATGTTACAATTTCTAAATGAATTAAATGACTTAAATGGTGATTTGATTTGATTATTTTGTGATGATAGCCTGCCTGACGATGACTCTCGTAGATTATGTTAATGGTAATAATTATATATAAAATACATACATATCTACAAATGGTTAGTTACATATAGAGTAGAGCTATAAGAATAAGATACATTGAACTAATCGAAATCACCATTTATAGTAGGCAGTAGTTCTGAAGTTTTTTTATTTTTTTGGTGATATAAACATATGATGTCATATATGATAGTTATAGTACATAGATAGAGGAATAATAATGGAAAACGGAAGAAAACTTGCTGGGTTTTGTCTACTGTGAATTTCACATTTCTCATTTTTTTTTTGTTTTTTTTTTTTTGTTTTGTGCAATTTGGAGACCGGCTTTAGTTCTATATTAGGACAATGTATAATTTCTGCGTTTAAAAATTCTTTAAAAAAAAAAATAATAAAATTGGTTCCAATAACATGATATTTGGTAGCCTGTGGTTATTATAATTGAATAGTTTTATACTATTTTATGTATCCAGTTTGTTTCTTTTTTTAAAAAGATCATAATGTTAATGAACAGACGAATGAATTGTTGATAAGTTATACTATAGGCGTATGGACAAAAGTGCCGCAGTCAAAAGTCTTTCGGCGACATGATATAACAAAAGATAAGCCAGGGGGACTGGAAGATCATAACTGCGATGAGTGAGCCAAAAGTTTGTAAAAAAATAGGACATAGCTCAG
This sequence comes from Dolichopus griseipennis, assembly GCA_963082915.1. NCBI lineage: Eukaryota > Metazoa > Arthropoda > Insecta > Diptera > Dolichopodidae > Dolichopus > Dolichopus griseipennis. The sequence goes on from OY720443.1 coordinate 83,719,124, forward strand.
CTTTACATTTTCAAATATGTGATTAAATTTTAACCTACATTTTGGAAAGAAATAAAGCCGAATTTTAAAAGCCAAAAGCTTTTTTGATTTTGAGAAGCATATTAAAGTTTGTTACGCTATGAAAATTGCCACCTTTTCCAGAGTATTAATGTATTCATGTATACAAAATTTTAAATTAGAACCGATTTTTAAGTTGGTTTAGAAATTTGTATTATTTTGGAAAAGGGGACGTTCTTTAATTCCGATATGAACTCTAAAATTTATCATTTTTTGTTAATTATTATAAATTTGAAAATTTTTTGGAAATAATCAATTATTATTGATACGGAATTTTAAATATTTCAGTTTCCGAAGTCATAAGTCCTCCGAAGACTTTTGGCGCACTCATGGCAATTATAATCTTTCACGAGTTTTTGGCTTAAATTTTGAGTCCTCGCAGGACCTTTGTCATACCGCCGAGATAAAAAAAATTAATTTGACTGTTTCTGGATTTTCTATCTCTTCTTTTGTAGCTTTATTTTTGTCAATGTTCATTTGAAAAGAACGTCAATATATTTTTTGAAATCCGAATAACGCATTGTTTTGTCTATCATTCAGTGACAAAAATAAAAATTTTCCAGTTGTTCTTTGTTAGTGTTTTTTTTTTATTTCTGAAGATTAATTAGAAAAATTAAAAAGATACATTAGAAAAATTGAAAAAAACTTCTTGAGTTCATGCAGGTTATTAAATAATCATCATATAACATTTGCTACTGGTTTTTGTGTTCATTTTATATGAATTGAAGATAATGAAAAATATAACTTGAGTGTCAATTTAATAAATATGAAGTTGTAAAATTGAATTATGATTAAACTTTAGTTTTTTTAGGATAAGTGTTGAAGCTATCTATTGTGGAAATTATTTTTTATCCATTAGTTTTTGGTGCAAATGTGAACAAGTCTATACGGTAACTTAAAATGTAACCGCACTTAATTTAAAAAAATAAAGTGTAATAAAGTGTAATTTGTACCCTATATATTTATATTCTAATCAAGAATATTGTAATACATATGTGTTAAATAACTATACGCCTATAGAAAGGTTTAACAAAAAATGTACCATGCACTCTTCAGAATGCAAACAGATGGTTCTCAAAAATTCGTATAATAAGTTTAGACAATAGACTCTGGAAAATGGTCTGGGAGTCCATTTTAAGAATAGTTGATAGCCTACAACATTAGGTCACGATATTTAGGGATTTTAATAAAGCAGTCACGAAATACAGCTCCCCAGATCTGTTTAAGTAATTGTAAATAAAAAATGAGGCCGGAGGGTATTATTTCTCATTGAATGACAAATAAGATCACTAAGCGTATTTTCTAAAGAAGTCCAAAATTGAATCCAATAGAGAATTCACCCCGCTGGGCTTTTATTCTGAAAATGCAATTTCATATTTATTACGACCTAACACCTCGGAGTTTTAATTTTCTATTCCTTAGTATATGAGTGGTCTTAGAATTTAGAAAGAATTTTAGAATTGCATTCGAAATCAGGTACTCCCTTTTAAAGAACATTTAGAGTAAATTTTGAATTAGGAGATATTTTAAAGCTATATTAAAAAAACTAGAAAAGGAGAATATCTACCCTGGTTTCGTATATATCTAACTCTTCTTAGATCTCATGAAAATGGTATCGCTAGGTGGCACAGTGGTTAGAGTGTCGACCTTTCATGCGAAAGGCCCAGGTTCGAATCCCAATTAAAGTGAAAAGACTTTTTTTTTTCGAAACGACGGTTTTCGAATCGACTCAGCTACAATTTGCCATTGGGTTCAAATTAACGGCTTAATCAATAATTAATAATTATATATCTTTATTAAAAAATAGATAAACATAACAAAATAATGAAATACAAAATGTAAACAAATAGTTTAATTAAATAATATAACTCACAGATATAGAATACCATATAACTCAAATACAAAATATTACAATATAAACAAAATAGAACTGACATGAATTGTATGTCGAATTCATTTGATCTTTGAATATATTTTCCCCTGTTCCGACATGTACATATATAGTTAGGCTATTTGGCCTATAACAGTGAACAGTTAGCACTTAGAGATGCCGGCAAAAAAAATCTATTTATGAAAATTTACACCCGGGTCCTTAATTCTCAAAATGCCGAATATAAAATTTAAAGAGAAATAAAATATCGGGCCTTCAATTCTCAAGAAAAGGCGAATTAGTAACTTCTTTTAATTAAAATATAATTCTAAATTAGTATGTGCCATCTATTAAACTAATTTGTTTCTATTTTCCACTGGGGATATTTTCTCTATTATTTATTTTTAAATAAAATAAATTTTATTATATATACTATTAAATATTTTTATATATTTGTCCATATTAAAAAATTTAGTGGCAACTTAATTAAAAATTTTTATTATTCGGATATACAAAACATAAATTATAAATTTAAGACAAATTAAGAAAATTATCCCCACAGATTATAAATTTTATGTTTTTATATTTTAAATACAAAATTAATTTTATAAAATAAATTTATTTTTGGTACATTTTTTAATGATGGGGCCCATTAGCAAAAATGCTTCGCCCAATCTTTATGAATTTACACAAAAAATTAACTCATAATCATCCATAAAAAGCCCGGCATAAAATTTTGGTTTTTTTAAACATAAAAAAAAATTTATTTCTTTATTCTATTATGTACCTATGTAAATATAATATAAATTTATATATATAATTATATATATGTATATAATTTTATAACTATTACCAGTTGTTAATTAATTTCATTCATTTTATATTTCACTAATGTTTTTCACAATTAAATTAAATAAAATTTAAATCGTAAAATATATATATATATATATAAATTAGTATATATATATAATATAAATATATTTTATTTAAAATGATTTTATTTTTTTTATATTCTTCAGATACTTTAAGAAAAATTAAAATACACAAAAAAGAGCCAAACATCTGGCGGGTAGTACTAAAAAAATATAATAAAAAACAAAAAAAAAAATTCCATCAAATCGTAAATCTCATCCTAATTCATTTCCAATTAATCCCGACTAGTAAACTTTTAATTAGTCTTAATTTTATGTTATACACTTATACATTCAAACATACAGACAAAAACAAAACCTATTATATATAATATAAATAACGGTAAAAATTGAAAATAACGTTTTATTGGAAGATACAGATATATATATATATACTATGTATATATATATATATATATACAAAGCTTATATACATTGAAAACATATTAAAATTATAATATTGAACATACTATATATATATATATATATATATATATATATACCTAATATTCGTCCTCCCACGTTATAATCATATATTGCATGTTTGTATCTATAAGATATATTTTGTACTTTAAAAAAACCAAAAAATCAGATATTAAGAGTTTTTCTTCATTCTTTTAAAATGAAGTTTTTTAATTTATTTTTTTTTAATTAGCATGAATTGGATTCCATTTATTTTATTATTAATATCCAATAGGGCGTAGTTCATTGACATTGTCCTTGCTTCGTTCATAAATCTTTTTTTTTTTTTTTTTAAATTTAAAGTCTTTTCAATCTATTTTTTTTATTCCTATTATTATTATTATATTTTTAATTCTTAAGATACATTTTTTGTATTTGTAGTTTTATTGTGTTGTTGTTGTTATTTTAAAGGTACCATAAAATTAAAAATTGTTTTTGTTTTTTTTTTTTTTCATAAAGAATTGAAAAGAAATAAACATGACACAGGTATGTGGAAATATTGCGCTCATTATTAACAATTTAAAGCGTTATATATATGTATATATATATATATGTATATTCAACAAAACAAACAACTGACATAACAAATAAATAAAAACAACTGGCGTGTATAACAGCGCCTCTTACAAATAATTTTTATTTTCTTACGTTTTGTTGAATGCATGTAATCACAGAAAAAAAAAAAAATAATGAAGGGAACAAAATATAAAGAAAATTAAATTAAAATTTATATTTAAAAATTAAATATTTAAGAACTATCCAATAAATTTAATATTTCTGGAAGAGTATCTATAAGTTGAGAATTTTTCATTTCTCTATTCGGTATATCGATAGTTTGGTTATAATTTTATTAAAGAATAATGCTGGACTAGTGTCGTAAAGCGCTCAAAATTCGATCAATTTTCACACTCAAATTATAATTTATATTTGTAAGCAAATAATTGAGCCGCAACCGGCTATTTTATGAACGAATAAGCCGATTAATATATGTGATATTTATATTTATAAACAAATAAATGAGCCGCAACTGGCAACTTTTTAACTGAATACACCGATTATCATATTAAAGTAAGATTATATTTATAAACAAATAATTGAGCCGCGACCGGAAATTCTATGACCGAATAAGCCGAGTAACATATATGAAAATATTTATAAACAAATAATTAAGCCGCGATGGACAGTTTTGTGACTGAATAAGCCGATTAATATGTTAGATGATTCATATATTGTTCATATCTTCTGATTTTATTTTTTAAAAAATTAGCATATAACTTTACATATTAAGCCTTTTATTTTTGAAGAGTCTTTAACTTTAAGCAAATCCAAAAAATGTACTAAAGCTAGATCAACCGCGTAATCATCAAAAATATTTCAAGCATCTAAACTCAAAAACATATCTTCTTCTGCACAATTTTCAAACAACACCTGCTTTATTTTGATCAATGATATTTCTTATGCTAGTAATTTTATTGGCAAAATACTTAGTTGACTAGAAGTTGAGTATTCAACTTATTTTTCATTTTAAATAGAAATATAGTTTTATTTCTAGCCTTTATTTCGCATTCAAAGTGTACCTCTTATGAAGGCAGTGTCGTAATCATCTACGTTGCTGGTTTTAAAATAGTACAGTTTCATAGTACCATTATGATAGTATATTTTATTAGTATGCTATGATTGGTATATTTTTATCAGTTTTAAGCCAAGCTTAATTAGTATAATAGTTGCTAAGCAACGATATATAAAACCTATTGTATTTTACTTCATCTTCAATAGACACTTAGTTGAATTTCTAAGTTTCACCAATAGATTTTAATAACTAAATATAAATTGAGTATTGTCTCCCCATCAATGCAGGGCGCAGCACTAGCGCAACAAAATTAAAAAAAGCGTTTCACAACAAAATAAAGAAGTATAAAAACTCTCCCATTAAACTCATTAGCAGCTCCTACGTGTTGATGTAATGTAAAAAGGGGAAACTGGTCTTAACTTTAGAATAAACCTGTATTCTTTCGAAGCTATAGAATAATTGAATCATTATATAAATGTTCTGACATAAGTTATAACCCGATTATAATTCATACCGGATGTCAGTACTTATACAGGCTTACTCAACTGTGCTTTCCCGCTTAAATTACAAAAGTCTTAAAAAACTGATTCCAAAAATAGAGTTTTTAAAAATTTTTCAATTAAAAAAAATTAAATAGATACAACAAAATATTATAAAAATTTTTTTAATACAATTTTATGTCACTTTTTTCTTTTAAATGAAAATGCGACAAAACATTAAAATCATTTTGCGTTCATATTTTCTTCATTTTCTATTTAATAAATGACTTTTAAGCTTATTTTTTCTTCATTTTTTTTGTTGTCTTTCACATTTTATTTTAAAAAGTCATAAATCTTTTTCAATATTTTGAATTTTTATTTTATATTTGTATTCTTTTTATTTTTGTAAAAAATTGTAATAAAAATTTATTTACCATGATGACTAATAAACCGCACTAATTAGTGGTAATCACAATCTGTTTATTGTTTGTTAAATTTTTATACTTTATTTTACTCGCCTCTGACAATTTTAAAAACTAAATTAATAAGTGTCAGCAAAAGAAGCTGTTTAAATATTATGGTCTAAGTAAATTTTCTAACGTCAATTCAATGATAGTATGACAAGCTGTTAACATGGAGATTACTAATTTGAAGTTAAGGAGAAGAGTTCATGAATATTTAATATGAGTTTCATGAATAAAGAATTGCATGGTTCCTCCTACAAATAATTCTTTTAAGTGGGATGGGAGGAATTTGAGGTACAGATCCAAGCTCCTTATGGCTTCATTATAATAATCTTTATATAAGGTTGATTAGCCCTCCTCAATTTTATGCACTTACTTTATGTATCTACTTAGACCTATTTTCAGACATTTAACACAGTCCGTAACATTAATTAGTTTCCAAAGGACTTTTATCTTAACTTGGATCATTAAGCATCTCGTGACCTTCGCTAGCTTCCATCCCACTTTTCCTCGGTTATCAAGCCATATAGTATTTAATAACACCACCAGCGAGGCTCCGAGTGATTATAAATAAAGTAGAATCTTAATCAAGTTTTTGAAACGGAAGAGGAAGCCTAAGGGGACGAGAAATAGTTAGCAAAAGAGAGATAGTGACATTTTTAAATCTTAGACCTTTTCCAAAACAAGGAGTGCTGGTACCTAAAGATGTAAGAAATTCGCATCGCAATTTTTTCTAAATTTGAGTTACGTAGGGATTTCTTGTACGGTTAAACACCTGTATTTATCGTATCCAACCATTGATGAATACTTATTTCTCATCGTCACTCTTCAGCCATGATATTGCACAAGCTAATTCGGCGTTTATCCCATTATCTTTGCTACTTGCAGAGGTGTTTTTAGATAGTAAGGATCTCTAACTACTTGCGAGTTTAGCATTCGAGGTACCTTCATTCCTAAGAAAAATAAATGTGACTTAGAAACTGACAATAGAAACTTAAAATTTTGTTTAGAATAATTATATCAGAGAAAAAAATAACAGATAAAAAAATAAAACAGAAGGCAATGAATGAATGATAAATAAGAACAAAGACAATAGTGACAGTAACGCCACATGTGTAGAATACAAAAAAGGAAAAATCAAATTTTTAATTTTGTCTTCGAATTTTGTTCTAGAATGATAAAAAATCTACTTTTTATGTGGCTTGTGGCCTATTAGTTTAATATAGAAAGAATTCATCCATTTCATTCTTCTCACTTCCAAAATATTTATATATATATACATATTGTCTTTTTATTTTATTTGTCTGGATATTCACTTAAAAAACTCAAACAAAAAAAAAAACAAAACAAAAAAAGAAGGCAACACTGAAAATAAAACTTCATTTATGGTGACATAATTGCATTTACGTATAAGGCGTATCTCCCCAAAAATGAACCAAAAAAAATAACAAATAAAAATTTTTTTCCCCAATTACGGTATATTTGAAAATGGTCTTCTATGTTCCTTCTATAACAAAATTAAATTACTTAGATACATTGTTGCGTGAATTAGATTTAGTTTTTTTTTCCAAATTTGTAGCATTGTTTTGATAATATAAAAATAAAATTTTATTTATTTCTTATTTTTTTCAATTTAATGAAAAGAACAGACAATCAAATTAAAAAAAACTTAATTTTAAGCACAATTTAAAACTCAGGCACTGTAAAACCAAAATTCCTAAGTTTTATGAAAATATTTAATAAATATTTTAGTAAAAATTAGTGCGCCAGTTAACATCACAATAATGATGATTTAAACACTCTGCTTATTTTTTGAGTTTGAAAATACATTTATATCTTTTGCTCAATTTGATACCTTAGAAAAAACACTATTTCCGGTATTATTTTAAATACTAATTACTTAAAACACTAATTAACATTTATCTTGGCTTGCGTACTACTTGCGTTTGATGTAGAATTTTTAAAAATTTGGTTTGCATATGTGATTTTCTAATTGAACAATACCGAACCTAAGTAGTTTGATCGTGTATGTTGTTATTAATTTTCCAAAATTCATCAATATAAAATTATTTAGTTCGTCATTACTACAAATGTGATATTACTAATATATGTATTGTAATGATGGCGAACATGTGATAAGTGAAGCTGGAAATGCAAATGAACACGTATAAAGCTCATGCATAAAAAACAGTCAGATATTATATAGTTAAGTGGCTCTAGAATGATATCAGAAATACACAGAAGGATGTGGTGACTAAAGAAAGCGTCGAAGCGTCGAAAAAATCAACATACCTTCGGAAAATGCCAGACGGGAACTGAGTGAGATGGAAAATTTGTAAAGAAGATCGTATGCTCCCTAGAGAAGTGGGAATAGATTAGCTCAAATATAGTAAAATTAAGTGAATCTGAGTTTCTTTGAAAATCGAACGAAATATGAATACCTACAATAGGATTTGGTATGTCATGTCAAGCAATGTCAAAATAAATATAATAAAATTTTTGCATGTGAGAAAAACATTCATTAACGTATCGCGTAATTCTAGCGTAATTGGTTTTCGTTGCCAAAAATTACATTTCTGTTTTTTTTTTGTTCTTTTTTACGAGGGAATGGAAAGCTTGAAGCCATCCATTGAAATTATGCGGTATTTTTTTGGGTAGTGTATGATTTTAACACACCAAAACCACATCCTTTTTGAACCAAACTTTAGGAGGGAACCTGTAATACAAATGTACAGTTCTATTATGGCTTGTTAAGCACCACAGTGTTCCCAATGAAGTAATTAGACTATATATTCTTTTTAAATACCTGAGGCTTAATAGCTACCTATTATATTTTTAAAATAATTTTAAATAAAATATAAAAAACTATTTAAAAGATTGTTTTATGTTTTAATAGAGAGCTGGTAAAATGTAAAACTATTTCTTTTTTAATCTTCCATTTAAAAATATTTTAGAAACTTTTTTATTTTAAAATGTGTTATTTAATATAAAAATATTTTATGGTTTATTCTTCATAATCTTTATTTCATTTTAAATTCTTTTCTTCAATCTCCAGAGTTCAGATAATTCTATTGAAAAATTCTTGATCTAAATACAGAAGAAAAATATTTTTTTATTTTCAATAATTTGCTGAATTTATGCTGATTTTGTAAAAATAAAAAAAATTAATTTGAATTTAAAATTATTTTCATATCTGTTGCTACTATTAAAATTAAAGTGTTGAAACAATATAGATAAATACTATGGTATTAAAAAAAAAGTTTAGAGCAAAGCAATTATAAGATCGAATAAAATTTTTTTTTTAAAAAGAGTGACTGCTGTTTAACTTTATCTTATAAAAAAAAAATTGAATTTAATAGCATTTGATTCAATTAGCCCCAATAATTATCCTTCCTCCAGTAACTTTTAACGAATTTTATGACCTAAAGTTAAAAAAACATAAAGATGTTTACTATCAAATTGAAAACACTCTCTAATTTTAATTGATCACGGAAGCCACTTAGAGTTAAAAACATTGTCCACTTTATTGCACCAATCAATTACAACTAATGAAATAATCATGTTTTTGATATGTTTTCATTTCATAAAAACCATTAGATGTTTTCTTAAGATTTTTGATTATTAAGTTATTGGAACAATTAGATCCTACTTATAAAATAATAAAGACAACTGCATGGACTTGCGAATTATAAAGTATTATTACATCAAATTTTATTATTATTTTATATTAAATTTTGAAATTTAGGCTTTTAGGTTTAAACTGGTTATACTGAAATAGTACCAAACCTCAGTAAATTCAATAGAACATTTTAAATTCTAATCCATATAATCCTCCTTTTGTGTCAACTATGTTTTCCTAATAATATTACATTTTCAGTCATAAAACTACTATCTAATACCCGGTGAGTCTTGCTGCGGCTCGCAATGAGTTTTTAATTGAATTTGAAAAAAAAAAATAATTAGCACATAACATATCACTTTTTAGACTCTAATTTGTGTTTAAGTAGTACCTACTTCATATATTTGGACACTATTCGCTTTCATTTATTTAGATTAATTATCGGCTGAATATGGGTTAATAAATTTCAATTTTATTAATAAAGTCAACTCTATTGTCAAAGAGCAACACATACATATATACAAATTTTGAAAATAATCCGTCAAACCGTTTTAATTTTAGAACAAAAAAGTTTTAATAACTTGCACCACAACCCCAACTTTGCGGTTTGTTAGAGCAAAATGCTTAGCCCAAAAACTCTTTGCGTACCGAAAAACTTTTAAAAGATTTTTTTACAAGAAGTTTCAAATTTTAATACCTATATTACTAAACTTTGAAACTCCTCTAAATCGTTTAATCAATTTTATAATACCACCCAATAAATTTAAAATGTATAATTTCCATTTGTTCATTTTTAATAATTTAATTAATTCTTATTGGAATAAATTATATTTATAAAATATTCCTCTCATTATAATAATCTTTTTTTATTTAAATTGTTTTATTTTTTTTTTTTAATCCAATATGAGATCATAAAATTATTTGCAATCCCAACAAAACCATTTAATTTTAATATTTATTTATACCTAATAAACAACAGTTCATAAATATAAAAATAAATATTATATACAAATTTAAAGTTAGCGGTTTTTTTTTATAATATAGGGCAAAATTAGTTAACAGATAATAAATCAAAATGAAATAAAAAGTAAACTAAAAAAATAAAATTAGAAAGAGTCAGAAAGACAAATTAAAACAAAAAAAAAAGATGGCGTTTTATTGTGAAAGTGATAAAAGTCTTAAAAAAAAAAAAAAAATCAACAAAACACTTTTTTTTTATTGTTTTACTATTTTGTGAATAAATTCAAATTATTTTTATGAGTAAAATTCCACGATTCCACTTAAGTTGCGCAAAATTTTAATGAAAAACTTAAATTTGTTTTTTTTTTTATTTAATTTATTATTATTTCACTTTTAGACGGATTTATTTTGAAAGTTTACAAGAAAAAAAGTTTTGGAAAAAAATAAACACCAAAAATTACACTTAAAATATTTGTTTTGTTAAATGTCGGATTTTTTTTTTATGACTATGAAATATGGTTAAAAGTCAGTCATTTAAAATTATGGGGTCAGCTGACCAAATGATTTATAATTTGGTGTGAACATAATATTTATTTAAATGTCTACTCTTAATAATTATTGGAAAGTTCCATAAAATGTTTAAAAGTGATTGGTGTTATTTTTTAATACAGAAGATTTTGAATGTAGTTACTGTCAAATAAATGTGTCATTAAATAAAATAAGTGCTTCTTAATACAATATCATTTCATTGTTATGAATCATTTTGAATTGACTCATTTTTCATGTAACTCCAGAACAAGATATTTCAGACATGCAACGTTTTGAAACCAATGGGTTTAGTGACTTATTAAAGTAGTTAACCCTCCAACCCTCGAAGGGGTAAAATTCAACCATCAGATATGACCAGGATATTGCCAGCTATGTAAAACCCTCATCTTAAATCGTGAAGAGCAAGATTAGTTCTAAGCACCAAAGGGGTTAGTTTTCTTCGAGTACGAATAAATTATAACAGCGAAAGCTTCTACGAAATTATACACGGAGAAAGCGGTAAAAAATATCAAAAGCAGCTTTGTTTTAAAAATTTATTAGTAAATTCAACGGCTTATGAATCAGCGAGAAATCCAATCTCCTTCAGGTGGTCTTTATATTAAAAACTTCTTTTGAGACCACTCAAGAAAAGAGTATGTTGTAGTCATAAAAGCTAGTTAGACAACCTTCAGAGCGACTTACTGTTCAAAATTCTGAGATAAAACATTTTAAGGGGGTACTAAACGTATACAAATATCATCTTTAAAATGAATACAGAAATACAAATATAATACAAATTTATTTTCAAATTAATAATCAAATGTAAAATGCATTTTAAATTATATTTTACAAAATACTATAAGAATTCTAATTAGAACAATTACTATCAAAATCTGACACTTTAATATTTTTCTTCTTGTTTTTTTTTTTCTTCAAAATCAAAAAAAAGTCTGACCTTTTTGAAAAAAAAATGATTTCTTTGAAATCAAATCCGAATCAAAAGAATCACTTAATTTAAAACCTCTTTAAGATTTTTTTTTTTTTTTTTTAACTAAAGTGTCAATTTTAATTAGACTTCATTTTCAACAATTTTACGATTAAATAAGTTAAAATTTAATTAAATGATTTTTTAAAAGCGCATTTGTAGAAAATTAAAAAAAGCGGAATATTAATTTATATTTAAAAAAAAAACTTTCGAAATTTAATGTTTTCGTAAGAGAGTTGTATCAAAGAAGTGTAAATTACCATCTAAGTAAGTAAGTTAATAGTATAGACCAATATCTAAGCTAACGTATGCAGAAAGTGAAGCAGCGATTTTTTTATGATTATGTTGCGAGAAGTGGGAGTATTATTTCAAAAGAAAGTGGTACAAAAGAAGATATTGACAACCAATTGACGAAAGCTAGAGCGACATTTGAAAGAATGTAGAAAATATGGAAATCATTACAAATAGCAAGAAAAACAAAGCTAAGAATATTTCAAGCTTTATACATGCCAACTCATGCCAATCCAATGCCAATCTGTCAACTTATATGTTAGCTGTAAAACAAGAAGGAAACACTGAAACTACAAGTTTTCGTATACAAATGTCTTCGAATTATATGTCAAATACACTGTGGGGAAGAACAATAAGCAATGAAGATCTTTGAAACTCTGCTGATCAAGATCCAATAGATATAACAATCAGGAAATAAAAGTATAGTTGGATAGGTCACATTCTTAGAAGATTTCCAAACTGCATAGTAAGACAGGTGCTGTAATTAAGCCCTAAAGGAAAAAGAAATTTTGGAAGCCCTGAAAATACGTGACGAAACAAAAATGCTTCAAGCAGTGATACCATTAAAAAAGAAAACCAGTGTTCTAAAAAATTTTTCTGATAAGTTAGTCGCTTACTCTTTGCTTAATATTGGCGGTCTAAGAATAAAGAAAATAATAAATAAAATTTAAAAGAATAAAAGCAAGCGATGGAGTGATATGAGCTAATTAAATAATATACGTGGAAATATATATTTTCAAGAACCTCATCTTACAAGTTTTCAGTTTTGCATCATCGCTAGAGTTTTCATGAAAATTTTAAATCTTTTTAATTTTAAAATTTTTTAAAGTAATGGATGATCCAAATGTATTAATGATTGGTTTACCTCGAATATGAATTTAACTAAGATCTGGTTCAATAATTTTAGATAAAAACCCCCTCTTCTGCCCATAAATATGATTGACAGTTAGTAGGACGCAACAAAACCGAGTACATAAAAATATCATTAAATTACGTATTTATTTGGTACAGATGTATTTTAAATTCTTTTAATGATTCCCCTCCACCAGGGCCGGCGCTTTCATATGCACAGTATGCACAGTAAAACAGGGCGCCAGAATTTAAGGGCGGCAAATTTTCAATTGAAATTAAAAAAAAAAAATTTTTTATCTAACAAAAAATTATATAATAATAAAATAAGTATTGAAAAAATGTATTCGAAATTTGTTTTTTCAATATCATATAAAATAAAGCATGTTTTATTTTTTACCTATCTACATTTTATAATTTAAGGAACAGCGATTTTTTGGTGTTCATTTGTATTTATTGTGGTTATCAAATTTTTTCCATAGATTAGAGAATAAGAAAATAAAATAATATAACTAAGTTCTCTTTCACAGCAGCTATCATAAAAATATTGAAAGAGTAATTTATTTTTCTCTTTTCTAAATTCTTCTAATAAGTAATAACATTCCTCCTAACATTCATATTAACAAGCTATTGAACAAAATTATCAATTTAAAAAAAGTGCACCTTATACAACAACAAAATCTTATAAGACCAAAAAATAACATTTTTATTTTTGTACTACATTTTCTAATTTAAGGAACAGTGATTTTTTGGTGTTCATATGGCTTATTGTGGTTATCAAACTCTTTCCATAGAATAAGAAAATAATATAAGTTTTCTTTCAACAGCAGCTATCATAAAAATATTGAAAGAGTAATTTATTTTTCTCTTTTCTAAATTCTTCTAATAAGTAATAACATTCCTCCTAACATTCATATCAACAAGCTATTGAACAAAATTATCAATTTAAAAAAAGTGCACCTTATACAACAACAAAATCTATAAGACCAAAAAATAACATTTTTATTTTTGTACTACATTTTCTAATTTAAGGAACAATGATTTTTTGATGTTCATATGGCTTATTTTATTACAGAATCAGAAATTAGAAAATAAAATAAGTAAATAACATACTACTCTTTCAAATTTCAATATAAATTATTGAAATAAGAGCAATTTATTTTTATTCTTTATCTTTTATTCTTTTCTTTCTTATTCATTATTCTCTTAAATTTTTCTTTGATTATGTTGTATTCTTATTCTTTTGATTCTTACTTTATTAATTGAGATTTGAGAACATTATAATAATAGCTGTGTGTAATGTGTATATATAATACATATAAATATAATACTATACTAATACTACATATATTTGTATAAATATACAAATACCATGGTCCATGATTAGAGAATTAGAACAAAAAACATTATTAATTCTTAAAAAATGTTAAATGTTATTATTTTTAGTAGGTACATGAAATATTTTTATATGGTGGAACAAAAAAAAAACACTGTTCTGTGTGTTATTTCTTAAAAAATGTTATTATTTTTAGTAGGTACGTACATGAAATATTTTTATATGGAGGAACAAAAAAAAATACTGTTCTGTCATCTGTGTGTTATTTTCTTAAAAAATGTTAAATGTTATTATTTTTAGTAGGTACATGAAATATTTTTATATGGTGGAACAAAAAAAAAACACTGTTCTGTGTGTTATTTCTTAAAAAATGTTATTATTTTTAGTAGGTACGTACATGAAATATTTTTATATGGAAGAACAAAAAAAAAACACTGAATTATAAGTAATTATATTTATAATCTATAGAGTATAGAAATAATAAAAAAAAAAGTTTTATAGTACCTACCTACTAGATTTGCATGTTAATTTTTTTTAATGCATTTTTTATTTAAACTGCCTTTTTAATGTCAAATCAAATTATTTTTCAAATACCTATTATTAATTAAATACATATAATACATATTAATTAAAACATTTGAAAAATTTAAATATCTAAATTCTCATTTTTTAAAAGTTATAAAAATTTTATTGTTTGATTGTTTTTTTTTTTAAATTTAGTGCAGTAAAGCTTAAAGATATTGTAATTTGTAAGAAAAACCTACTTTCTCCACTATTGAAACATTAGAATTTATATTTAAAAAAAAATTAGAAATATTATTTCCCAATTTAGTTATAGCTTTAAAAATTCAACAATACCTATTACAGTAGTTTCAGTAGAACGTAGTTTTTCAAAATTAAAAATTATAAAAAATTATTTGAGAACAACAATGACTCAAGATAGATTAGTAGGATTAGCAACTATATCAATTGAAAGCGAACTTCTTGAAAATTTGGACTACGAAGAATTAGTTAACGACTTTGCAAAAATAAAAGCGCGTAGAATTAAATTTTAGTATTTTAAATTTTTTCATAATGTTTTAATTAATTTTAACTTTTTTAATAATTTGTTATCGGTTAAAATTTTTGTTATTGAGGATTATACCTCCGTGGGACACCTCTTTAAAAAAATGCATTGAAAGTTCTACCTCAAGGATGATGTGGAAACGAACTTTTCCAGGGCGGCGTTTTCAAAAAGTGCACAGGGCGCCAAAAAGCGTAGCGCCGGCACTGCCCTCCACAAATCTTGCATTCTTATGATCAATATTAAATTACAAATAAATAAAAACTCTTTAATAGACGAATAAATATACAAAAGTCTATAAATAATCTAAAAATGCACTACTAATCAAATATTCGTTTTTTTTTTTAGAAATTTCAAATTGAAAAATTTCAATAATTTTCATCACTCAATTTTTTTTTAATTTATATTTTACAATATTTGATAAGTAAAAAAATACTTTCTATATATTATACTGGCTAATATGGTAGCATATTGGTTCGTAATTTAAATTTAAAAAAAAATTAATTTTATAGATGAAAATTTCTAAAGAAAATAAAAAATAATTTAAAATTAAAATTACAAAATCAAAAAAAGAAAAATTGAAATCTATTTTAAGGCAATATATTAATAATGTACATAACGATACTTTGACATGCCATCAAACCATTGGCATCAGCCACCAACCAACCATCACTATTAAAGTCTACAATTTCAAAATGAATTGAAATGAAATGAAATTTTAAATGAATAGAAAGAGAGGGAGAATATCATTTTTGTCTTTTTTTTATATTTGATCTTTTGCAAATAGTTAATTTATCATATTCTGTAAAAGCGCCATGTCAAACAAATTAGAATTTCTCAGAATATTTTAATTAAACTCTAGAATTTGAAAAGGAAAAAAAAAACGAAATAAAATTTAAATGGAAATTTATAAAAAAGAGAAAAGAAAGAGAGAGAAAGAAAATGACAGAATAAAAAAAAAAAGTATTTTTATTCATTTTGATCACTTAGATACTTTATTTTATAAAATATATTCGTAGGAATTTTTGTCTTTTTATTTTTCATCTTTTTTTAACTTTCATCTGTAAATGTTAATTATTTTGCTTGACATTAAATAGTCCGAGAATTTCTTTTTTGTTTTTTTTTATTCTAACAAATTTAAGCTGCAGTGGTAAAAAAATTCCAAGGAAATTACATTGTAAGGTTAAAAATTTTTTGAATGAAATATGAGTAAAGAAGAATTTTTATTTCGAAAGCTAACCTTAGTATTGAGGTTAGAGGTGAGCCATAGTTTCAGTTAAACTCTGAAGAACTTCAACAAAGTTGGTTATTAGACTATTGCCATGGACTCATTTTTGTCCTGAAGTTCTTGTCTTCTTTTATTACTTTGGCATATCAAATCTAAGAGTTCTGACAGAAGCCTTTTTTAAATTAGATGCTAACTATGCGACTTAGAAAGCAAATAAGCCTGGCAATACCATCTGTATATATTGCAAGAGGGGAAGTATTGGATAAATAATATTCTTATTATTAGGATTGATCTTAAATGAATTTCACATATAATTTATACATGAAATACTATACAAGGCCGAATAACATGTGAAAGCATCTTAGATTGTAATAATTTTATATTTGAATTATAAAGTATTTCTGTATCTGTGAGTTATATTATTTAATCAAATTATTTGTTTGTATTTCGTATTTGTTTATCATTCTTGGTTATTTCATTACACTGAACCCAATGATAAATGGTTGCTGATGGAGTCGAGACGAAAACCATATAATTTTTTTTTTGGGACTTGAACCCGGATCTCTCGATTGGAAGATCGTCGGCTCTCTTACCACTAAGCCACTTAGTTGTATACTTTTTTACTTATTCTTAAATTTTCTAGGGCTTCGGAAGTATAAGCATGTTTCATCTGCAACTGAAACAATTAGTAAATGATGTAATCAATATTTTGAAATTTTTATCTATCTAAATAATTTGAATTTTTAGTCTAAAAAGAGTTTTCTCATTTTTCTACCAAATATTTTTATAAAAATTTTTGAATTTTCTAAATTTCATATTAATTTTAAATTTTTTTTTATTTACTTTCAGGTATGTGTCAACTACTCCACAGTTAACAATCTTTTAGAATATATACAGAATTTGTAAGTTAGTCATAAATAATTGTATACATTGGTTTTATCGTAATTATTTAATTAGGACTGACATGATTGCCAATGTTCTACATAAAAAATTGACTCTTTTAACGAGGAAGAGACCGTCGATGTTTCTGAAAAGCCCTTTCATAAATTTCATTGTGACTCAAGTGGAATTCAAAACACGTACTATTTCGGCTTTTAAAAACCATGCATACAACCTCTCCCCATGAAGAGATTCCATTAAAACTAATTTTTTCATAGCCTTTCTATGTATCAATCTAAATATGAGACTTTCAATAGACTGTTATATGATAACTCCACGGTCTCTTGGGTTTTTTATATTAATGAATATGACCTTTTTTTTTTAACATTTTATTAATTTAATATTATTTTTCTTGGGACTTTTCTTTCAGCACCACATTTTTATAATTTAAAATAAACGTTTCTCCTTCACTCCCATAAAACTTTATAAAATCAATAAATTAATAAAATTTTCAAGTTTTTATACTCTTGTAAGTTTTAAGAAGAGTATCCATGTAAATGAAAACGATATTACTCCATTTTTAAAGTTTGTTCCAACTTCTGAAATTAATCTTTATTAGATATACAGTAGCTACCATTTTTCCCCCATATGCAAATAAATGAAAAAACCTAAGAAATCAAAATTAAAAAAAATTTATTAGAATAAAAAATCAAAACCTTAATTAAAATAAAGGCCAAGTCAATTTCTGAAATTTTGAATCTATAAAAAATCTAACCTTAAAAACCCATAAAAAAATGACAGTTTCTTAAGATTAGGACAATGCAAATTCCAAAATTAATCTGGATACTTTAATCTAATCCAACAGAAGAAAAATAAATTTATTGCTTGTACCCAAAATCAAATACATCATCATCATCATCGTAATTTTTCAGATATGTCTTGTGATTAACATAAATCTGAACACAACCTTCAAACACATTTTAAAGTTAGAAAAACTTTTTTTACTACCTTCAGAGAAAGTAAATTCGACTGAACAAAAATAAACAAAACTTATCAAAAGTTAAACTTGCATAATAACCTAAAAAAGGTTAGATTATAATCATGATAAAAATGGCATAAATTGTTTTAATGACTCTTTTAGTTTCAAAAGAAATTGGTTTTGTTATCCAAAAAGTAAACTACCCAAACTATAAAACAACTAACAGTTTCAATTTTTTTTTAAAACGCCAATGAAAACTTATATTCAAAAGCGTTCTAATATTGAAATGAGACTCTCTTAATATTCAATAAGATTCAAAACACAGGTAGTCAACATAATAATAATATTTGATGTATTTGAAGGTGTATATCTGCCCATCTTAATTAAAATGTATTACAGAGCCTATTAAAAAAAAGCCCATTAATAGGATCACTGTTTTATTAGGTTTTAAAATGTAGTAGGTAGTATCATAATTATACCAACGTCATCAACATCATCACAATATTGCAATCAAAGAATTAAAACCTTTAATTTTAGTGCATTTCTTTGGTAATAAACTTTTAAAAATTTCTAAAAGTTAAAAAAAAAAAAAATTTATTTTAACGCTTTCGAATTTTTAAAATGTCACTTTTTATAGACGTTTATTAATCTAAGTGACAGGTGTATTGAAATTGCTTCTCCGTTTTTAACGCATTGATCTTGACATGATAGATGAAAACTCAAGTGTACTAAGGGTACCGACCAGATCAACATCGAGAAGTAAATTGATCCAATAATGGACGGGCAGATATCCATAGCTAAAAATGTAGGTGTTAGACTGTCCGTCCACCTGTATGTCTGCTTTTAGCGTTATATTTTTACAAAAGTGAGACTAAAATAAATGAAAATTTAAATAAAATAGCAATCCTGTATTCTTAATATTCGAATCCATAAAACTGAGCTTCAGGTCAAATTTTATATTTTCATATAAAAACTAGGTGAACTCAAATTTGACTTTAATATACTTACGTACTTGTTAGGCACTACAAACCATAAAGGTTCTGGGCCTGATGTAATATCCCCTTCCATTCCTCTCGGTTTTGCGAAGATCTCTTCCAATTGACGATATGCAGTTTTTTATATCTGCGAATGTCTTATCTCCCCAACGGGGGTTCGGTCTCCCTCGGCGTCGCTTCCCTTGAGGTTTGGCTTCAAATATCCTCTTGACTGGAGCATCGGTTGACATTCGCTCAACGTGACCAAGCCAATAAAGGCGTCTAATTTTGACTTTCATGGCTACATCAACGTCATTATACAGTTCGTAGAGTTCGGCAATAAATCTTCTCCGCCAGACCGCGCCATCGATAACAGGACCACATATTTTACGTAGAATTTTTCTTTCAAAAATACCTAGGGCTTGCTTTAAGACATGTTATATTATGTAACTAACTTTAAAGTAAGTCTTGAGTTCAGACTTTAGTTCAAGTGCCTTTATTTTGCATTTAAACAAATATGTTCACACGAGTATCATAAAGTTGGCAAGAGCAACCCTAATGCTCCTCAAGATGTTTAACCCCAAACTGAGTATTGTAACAAAACCAGAAAGAAATGCATAAACTAATACAAGTTTTTAGTATAAGATTCGATTAGTATTAAATTTTAAAATAAAAAATATTTTTTAATTGTTATTCATTTATTTTCAATTTAGGCTTTTTATTTTTGAGGAATTAAATTTAAAATTATATAATGGAACCTCATCAAGTTGGAATTTCCGACACAAATTAATTAATCATTTAAAAAATAAAATTTGTATTTTTATTATTATTACTAAATTTCTCTCCAAAAAAAAAAAATCAACTAAATTAACTCTTTACAATCATTTAGTTTTTAGATTCGTTTTTTATTAGTTTTTAAAATTTTAGTAATAAAATTTAATTTTAATGTTCAATTTTTTGTTAAATTTTCTAAGAAGTGAAGCTCCTAAAGCTAAACTAAGATACAAATTAAATAAAACTTGTGATTGAAATATAAAGTTATTGATTTTTTTAATGTTGTGAGAGATTTTTGCTTTGTATGGTAACCAGCCCAATAAAATCAATAACCCTTATAAAATAGAATGTCTATTTATGTACACATGTAACTTACTCATCATTCTTATTATTTTTATTAATTTGTTTATTCAATTTATGTTCAATGATTCATTTATTAAAATCTCAATCAAAATTGAACTCAAAACAAATAATAATAATTTAATAATTTATCTGTTTATATTTTATTTAGAAGAAAATATGGTAATCAATTAAATTTATTACCCCTTCGGCTTTTGATTATTTTTGGAAATTGTTTTTTATTATTTATTTTGTTTTTTTATTTCTAAATTAACAGTGAGTCAAAAATATTTGTTCCATATTTAAAATATAATTTACTATTTTAAGACAAAAAATAATTTTAGATGGCTTCATACGTCAATTCAAGTTGAGAAGCTGCACTTCTTCTTCTTCTATGGCGCTACAGTCCGTTGTCGAACCTTGGCCTCCTTTTTAGTGGTAAAATCAATATCCATTTGTTGTTGCTTGGATCGATGTCGTGTTTCCATTTGTATCGAAGGCTTTGTTTTGGATAGGACTGTTTAATATATACCAAACACCCATCTTTGGAGAGCTTTTGGGTTTGAAAAGTTGCATCAGAATTTGTCATATAATGTGTTGAAGTTCTCATAACAATGTTATGATTTCAACTGCATTATTTAACATTTTCCTACTTTCTGA
Source organism: Dolichopus griseipennis (assembly GCA_963082915.1). Taxonomy (NCBI): domain Eukaryota; kingdom Metazoa; phylum Arthropoda; class Insecta; order Diptera; family Dolichopodidae; genus Dolichopus; species Dolichopus griseipennis. The sequence continues at coordinate 83,740,401 of OY720443.1, forward strand.
GACGCCGATGTATGTGTCCATTCAGGTTGCAACTATTCTTCCCTCCTCCTTTCTTAGGCGGGCTTGGAACCAGCTTCGGCGGCGTTGAAACAACATTTTCTGAATTCTATTAATCCCGATTCATTTTAGTTCAACATCAGCTTAAAAAATACGCTGCATATTTCAATATTCTTGATTGAGTAGTCCACTTAAGATTTTTTAAGTTAGTTAGGCGCTATAAGATTTTTTATATATGAAGCATTCCATTTTACTTTTTAAGCCGCTAGAAGAATTTTTAAGCATTTTTGAAAAGCTGTATCTTTGGAACGGCTCTAACTCCGGTAGCCCAAGCTACCTTTAATGTAAATATTTAAACTAAAGGCAGATAACCGTAAAATGATCATTGAAATTTGAGTTTCTTCGGATACCTGAAACCCCTCTTGTAAGGTTTATTTATTGAAAATCTGTGTTAAAAGTTTTATAAAAATCTTTTAGGGGTTATGTTCTTGGTTTAATTATGGATTTATACTTATATTTGAATGAGTCTTAAACTAAGAGAAAAACTGAAGCTTCCAAGATATAAAATCACAAATATAATTATTGAAATGACTTCACCAACTCGTATAGCTTAAAATTACACGCATAAAATATTTAAAAAACGATACCCTCCATTGTCCGTATTCCTTCCATTTCTTCTAATTTTTCCGAAAAAGTTCGAACAACTTCAATCTTTAATATTTTTCGAGTTATTAAAAACTTTGTTGATTTGAGTAGAAGATCTATAGTAAAAAAAAGATCCATATCTGAAATTTTTATTATTTCACCTCTGCCATCCATTTGGAGGAGGAAAAATACCATTTAAAATTGTGCAGCGCTTGTACCCACTCGATTAAAATTACTGAACAAAATTACTGAAATTAAAATTTAACTAATCGTTTTTTTTCATTTTGCTTATATTATAAATATTCGGGCCTTTTTTTATTTGTGAGTCACTGTACTTAAAAAAACTGTGATCTCAATTAATTCCGAACAAACTGATTAACTTAACAAAACAAAACATAAATTGGCAAAATGGACAGAACAAAAATCATCAACCTTAATAATGCTTATATTATCATCCAACCTATTTATAACTTTATTTTAGAATTTTCTTATTCTTATCAGCTTGTAGTACCAACTAACATACTATTAATTCTCAATTTATTTATTTTTTTTTTTCAATTCATTTCTATCAATTCAATTCCAATTCTTTTCCTTACAGATTAAAATGGTTTCACAATTAAATGGGGATTTAATTTGAAGCAGTTCTAAAAAAAAACGCAAAACGAAAGTTTTAGTTTAAAGACCCTTATCTATCTAAAAACTTTGTTTGTACTTTGTTTCTTGAAAAGATTAATTGTGGATCATTGAGTTGTAGGTACAAAGAGATTATTTGGCAAAGAAATATGCATTCAACTAATCAAAGCAACTTAATTAATCTCTACAATTATTTTATAAAAAAAAAAAAAATGGTCACTAATGGAATCCGTGGTTATCAACATAGAATACCACCAATTTGTCTATTACAATTTCATTTTTTTCATTCCTACTCTGCTTTGATTTCGTGGTTCTACAAATTCTGTATTCCACAAGTCCTCTTAATTATTTAAAATTTTTTTTAAATCTCAAAATACTTAGAGTCCAAAAAAGAAAAACCCATTCAGAATATTCTGAAAAGACAACAAACTTAAGTAGCTAAACAATTTAATTGATTGCACATGGCAAATAAATTAAAAATCAAAAGATTTTGGTTGGAAGAGACGAAAAGAGGGAAAGGAAGACTTATAGCTGACGACGTCCTCGTTTAATTCCGTTTCTAATGATACTTTCAATTTTGTTATCGCTTTACGTTTTCGTCGTCGTTTCATTGCTGCCGTTCTTTTTTATTTTTTGGTTTTTTATTTTCTAAAATATTGTTTGGCTCCTGCCAGATACGATACGATTGAAATGTGATAAAAAATGATGTGCCACAAAATACTATAATTACCCATTCTACACTTAATGGGCGTTCAACAAATCAAAAATGTAAAATGATAAAAGTGGAATAATATATAATGTATGTATATCTAGAAATGCGTTAACTGTTAGAAGACTGATTTCTTCAGAATTTAAAGAAAAAGACAAAATAAAAAAAAGAATAATTAAAAAAATGGGGTAATAAACAATTTTTATCAGTTTAGTCAGAAATGCATTTGCTGTACATTTGAATTAAGCAAAAATAAAATTTTTAAATACAAATTTAGATTTTATTTTGTCTTCAATGTTGCAGTGGCAGAAAAATTCCATTGAAAAAAATTGAATGAATTTTAAGTTTAATTGTTGAAAAATTATAAATTGAGATTAAAATTCTTATATTTAATCTAAGGTTAAATGCAATGCCAAACACAAGCATAGTAAATGAAGACTTACGAAAACTTTTAATGGTTTAGATAATATTGTTATTGCCCAAATAATTGAAGTAAACTCTAATGTTTTGTGCAGTAGTATGCCAATTATTACAATATCTGCTGTACTCTTAAAAAATAAGAGATATGAGGAGCAATTTTTGTTGACAGTTTATTAACTAAATAAAAATTTGAATTTATTATGACCAAATAGCTACTCCTTTACATTGTTTTTGAGTTTAAGTCAAAATAACGGTATTTCCTCATTTAACCTAATATGAATTCTTATTTGCTACAGATCTTCAAATCAAAAGCAATTCTACTTCTACTCTCTTTCAACCGATATATTTCTAGATAACTTTGAAAATATTTTGTAATAACCTTAGGGGAAAGTAAAAATATTAAGGCCTAGGTAAGGCGCTAAGAATAAATTAATACTAGAATTTGTCAAATATTGTGAAAGTTATATTGTATAATTGAAACTTTTGAATTCATAGCTTCTTTTACGAGTAGTGTATCCATTATACTTAAAATAACGGTATTTCCTCATTATACCTAATAAAAATTCTTATCTGCTGCAAATCTACTTCTTTCAATCAATTAGTTTGTAAAACTTTTGGGAAAGTAAGGTTATCAAGCCCAACGTACGGCGTTAATTGAAAATTACCATTAGAATTTGTCATTTCTTCTGACAGTTATAACGTATTAATAAAACTTTCGGATTATAGCTAATTATTCGCTACTTCTAAGAGTTGTCTACCCGTTTACTTAAAATAACGGTATTTCCTCGATAAAGAATTATTAATATTATATATTTTACAAATTCCTCATTTTGCAATTTGCACAATACCAAATTATGTCGTTTAAAGAAAATTAACACTATACTTTGAATAAGGGCTTAGAATGATATCAAGACCAAATTATTAAGATTGCCTTACTTATAAAAAGTAGGTATAATATTTGAAGATCATTTACACAAAAAAAACAAACCATTATAATCGATTATTTTTTTTACAGTGTCATCTAACTTAATAATATAATAGATAATAAACTTAGTTTTTTTCTTTATAGTATCTTTATTTATCTATTAAAATATTTTTTTTTGTAAATCTAAGCCCCCAAAACAGTTTAATCTAATGTCATACTTCCTCATATTTTAATAAGAATAAATTATTACAAGTCACTGTATTATTTTTTATACGTCCACCATATTTTATACATTGTACAATTTCATCATTTTGTAAGAAAACTTTTACTAGCGATTTTTTTTTAAACTAATTTATAGCATCGTTTTGTGGACTATTTAAAGTGATTCAAATATGACTTAGAATAATTTAAAAGTGATTTTCTTATTTTATTTTATATACAATTTAATAAGAATGAACTGAAAAAGCAGTTCATCGCTTTAAACGTATATCATATACATATTGTACACTTAGGTACATTTAAAATAATCTAAAATGAATTTTTCATTTCATTTTTATTTAACAATTTTAATTTAATTTTACATTTTTTTCTTTAATTTTTTTTATTTTTTTTTTATTTTCTATATAAAAATTTTGAAATACGTCTTGAATTTCCGTTCTGATTAGAGAAAGAGAAGCAGACCTCAAGAATGAATTTACATAAAAAGGTCTATTCAATACAAATGTATAAATTCAGAGTTTATGAAATTATAAGATTGTGGTTTGCTTTTATGGAGATTTAATTTTGGTTCTGTTTTTAAGCGATTTTTTTTTAGTGGGATGAAAAATTTTTTTTTAAGAAGTTAAAAATAATATTGCGTTGTTGTTGTTGTTGTTTTTAAATTAAAAACAAACTTTTGACTAAAATAATTTACGTAGGTATGATAGCACTTACTCCCTACAGATTCTGTACTTCACTTAACGTATTTTCCCAGTGTTCATGATCCCATACAGTTTCCTTATAGTTACAGACGTAAATTTAACAATGTCTACCGATATTTTATCGTATTAACTCTAAATCGGCTGTTCTAAGACTTGAAATCAATAATTGCCTTTTCTCTAGCATATTGATCCAAACGCCTTCCCAGTTAAGATGTCTCACTGCACGGCCGTATTAAACAACCTTCTTCTTTTTTTTAATATAAAACTTAAGATGAGTATTAATTTTAGAAACTGACTTATTTGTTCTTAACAGATTCTTTCCACCTCCACTCATACTCATAGTATTCCAGAATACCTCCACTCATAGTATTCCAGTGTTCCAAAACTAATTTAATTACATTTCCAGTAATAACACGTTTTGATAGTCATTCAGTTTCTTAACGAATAGCTTCTTTTAAATTTTAAATTTAGCGTTGTTGTTCCACTGAAAAATCGGAAATCTGTTGTTAGACAATTAATCATTTTATTTACTTGAAAGGGGAAGTTCCCCAATTTTAATTCTTTTTGTCATGAGAATGTTAATTAAGTAATTTAATATGGCTTTTTTTAATAATCCTCTCTTGATTCAAAAAAAATCTCTTAAGGGTTAGTCTACATTTTGATTCTGCGCTTGAACCTTAAATAAGGTAGCCCAAAACCTTTTCTAATGCATTTTGGAAACCAAAACTTCGGTATAAATTTTAAAGTTAATATTATAATAAAACCCTTTGATAGTTAAATTCTTTGATACTCAGTTCTAGACAGTTTAACAATGCAATTTTTTTACAATGGACTCAAATCCAAAATGACTTAACCTATAAAAATTCAAAGAGTTGAGTCACTTTGGCACTCAAAACAAATAGAAAAATGGCTTAGGTCGGAAACCAGGAATTAGCATATTAATAACTAAGCCCGATTTTATATCTAATTCTTAAGTGACTTATTCTAAAAAAATAAAAATTTGTTTTTAGAGGCTTAGACCACTTTGTTTCTGAGCTCCACATGATATTTTTGATAAAAATATTAAGTCTCAAAGTCTTGAAGAAAAATAAACAACAAATGGACACTAAATTAATTTTAAGCTCAGTTTTGAACAATTCCTCTTCTAAAGTGATCTAAAAATTCCATTTGAGGTCATACAAAAGTGCTTTTATATTTAAGTAATCATGCTGAAAATATGCATCGCGTCGCTATCTGCTATCACGAACTCTACACACACTACACACTATTCATAGAACGTTGTTGTTGTTGTTTTTATTTTAATTTCTTATGATAACTTTGATAAGAAATTGTTTTTTAATTTTATTGGGTGGTTTTTAAATGCTCACATTATAATGCGACAATAAAATACATTAATAATTTCCATTTTTTGTTTTGCTCTTTTATAATCATTTCAAACCAACCATTGTATTTCCGTAAAGGAAATGTCAAGAAATCATGAAAGAAAAAACAAAATAAAAAAAAATATAAAAAATTAAAGATTATAAAAATATTTTTAAAAATCATATAAACAATATGATGTGAAGATGTTATCAATGTTTTTGAAATGGAGCTTTAATTAAAATTTGATATAAATAAGTTAAGTATAAGTTTATGAGTATTTAAACGGTTCGATGGAAATCATTGACTTTTTAACCTTCAACGAAATTTTTTTTTTTTTGATTTGTTTTGTTGTTAAGAACAAACATTTTTCTTAATCTGGGGGTTTTTGTTTAATTTTTTTTTTTGAGTTTGAACTTTTCTAACTAAATTAATTAGTCATTAAAATTAAATTATTATGAAATAATTTGATAAAAAAAAACTTTTTTTTAAACTTTGAATAAATCATAGTGAAACTTATCAATTAAGTGGGAAAAATATTAAATATTACATGATCAGTTTGAATGGGTTTAATACTATTTTGGTATGAATGATTTATTAAAAAGTTAAGTGGGGTTTTTGTGTTGATATCAATCATGCGACGCATGCATTATCTACGTCAACAACGTGTTCAAAAACATTTTTTATTCAGTCGCTTGGTTGGTCATTCGTTTCCCAGGACTGCGCCTTCAAGTAGCAAGTTGGCGAAGTTATGTAAATGTAATTGTAGATCAATTTTGCAAAGTTTATAAACCATTTACTAACCATTTCTGTAGGCTGTTTAGTTACTAAGTCACTTGGCTCTTTCTCCGGCTTATATTCTTTTAGCCCTAACTGGTGCTGGACATTTACAAGTAAAATGCATAAAGATTTATTTCTTATTCTTCAACTGCGCATAATTGATTAGGATACCTTGTTTGAGCGGAAGTTCTTCAATTGGCAAATGTCCCATGAACACCCATACTATTATATCGAGTCTTGCTGATCGAACGGCCTAACATTAAGTTGTCTAACCTTAAATCCAGGAAGTATCGAAAATAGAGCAAAATTGTATGACACTACTTTAATTAAATTTTTAAAAATACCCCGTCTGCGCTGGCTGACAATAAATCACCAATATTGTTCTTCACTTTTCCCTAATGAATGTTGGCTAAAATGTTGATCCATTTAAAAATGTTTGTAATTGCACAGTACTCGAACTTCTCTAATATAAAAATATTTTTTTAAGGGTAAATGTAAAATTTGTAAACCATTGTTTTAAATTATTTTAAATTATCATCGAAGTAAGTAAATATTTATGTATTTATTTTAAATTTTTCTATTTTAAATATTATTATTTTTATTTATTTTCAAATAAAGGACAACAGCTTTCGTCTAAAATGTTGACAAAAGCAATGTGACAACATAACACTAAAAAAGGAAAGAAAATTACATAAACATAACATTTGAAAAACTTTTTATGTATTGCTATCTCTTTCTTTTTCCTTTTTAATTTATAGTTAAATCGTACTCATATTGTAAATATCAGTCCAAAATATTGTCAGAAATTTTGTTGACATAATTTCCCAAAAATGTTATCAAATACAAAAAAAAATTTGTACTATGTATGACAATTGTACTTTGTTTTGACGTTGGTTTGTACTTCAATTATGTTCAATATTTATTTAAAAATAATGACAGAAGTCGTTCAAAATTAAATTGAAATAAATATACAGCTACAACATATTGTTAAATATTTTTAGAAAGGAATTTTTATTTTCCATTATTTTCTTAATCTTATGTTGTGATAAATTTTCGATCGATATTACAGTTTTGAATTAAACTGGGCGTAATGATTGATACAATATCTCGAAACGAACAACGTTCCGCAAGTGCTTTTAGCCAATATGAAAGTATGTTCACAGGCTTTATAACACATGTATATTTGCTATATTAAGATAAATTGTTTTAAAAGAATCTTCGATTGTAATAATATAACTTTAATAATTGAAAATATGTCTTTATTTTATTTTATTAATTGAATAACATAAGCCACAGATATAGAATACCATATAACTGTAATACAAAATTATTACAATATAAACAAAATATAACTGTACCTATTGGAAATCTAAAACATTTCTATATGTTATAAGGCGTAGTACTATCTCATGTTTAAATTGTATGTGGAGTACATTTGATCAGTTGTAATAATATGAATTAATTGTTCCGACTTGCACATATATAGTCAATCTGTTTAGCTTAGAACAGAGAACAGTTAGCACATAAAGGTGCCAGTAAAACAAAAAAAAAATTTAAGAATTTTAGTTTTAAGTTATGCGTTTATTGCTTTCAGCTTTTAAAATGATTTCAGAGGCTTTATTACACATTTTTTTAATTTTTTTTTTTATTATATATACATAACTGATGCTAACAATCGTGACATATAACAGATGTTCTTACTTACATTAGATAACATGTCACAATTTTATTATTATGATTTGTTGGATTTTTGACATTTTTTAAAAGCATTTGACACTTAGAAAAGTTGACGTTCAGCCAAAATACACTGTAAATTACATATATATAATCTTCATTAAATAAAAACTGTTAATCATTCTAATTAAATATTTAATTTAAATACAACATTATCAAAAAATAATATGTTTGGATTTGAATGGGTCTCCGCGTTTTATGCAATGGTCTGTATTACTGAATACAGTATACAGTATAGTCCTAAAGAAATGTCTTATATAAAACAGCAATATCAAATTTAACTTTTATTTATAAACTTTCCTTTTGTGAAAGTTATAGCTATAATATATTTTTGCATTTGGTATGGAACTATTAAAAATTTAATAAGACCTTGATTCACTCAAAGAGATTATTCGAGAGATACAGACAGCTTAATTAACTTTAACAGACTATTTTCTTAGAACCGAATGCAACTCTCTAATCTTTCATTCTTTAAATGTTTTCTAATATCTCACACAAAATATACCCTACAATTCCTCAGACCCATCAACTTTTTTTAGATTTCATAATACAAAAAATTCCTTTGTTTTTTCAATCTTTATCGAACATTTTAAATTTAGCATTTTCCTTTTAAAAAAGAAAATTCAAAATGTTTAAAATAAACATAAATAAGAAAAAACACAAAAAAAAAAAAATAACTGTATGACAGAACGTTAAACAGAAAATGTCCATCAAAATTATGTTCAAAAAAAAAATTCAAATTAAAAAAAAAAAAAAAAAAAAAAAAAAAAAAAAAATAATAAAAAAAAATGTTTTCAAAATAATGATAATCAGAATAAAATCATCAAAATCATAAATACACAAGATACAAAAGAAAATTGCATATAAAACCATTTAAAGATACAAAAGATTCAAATATATATACATTATACATACATAATATATATAACAGAAACCAGTAAAACATTAGCTTCAACACTCTTTCAAATGGTGTTGATATTTATTTTGAATTAAAGTAAAATGAACAGAGTACTGCTGAAACAAAATACAAAAAAAATTGATACGGATGAAATAAATTCAAATGAAGCCAATCCTAAAATTTTTAAAACAAAAATTTAAAATGACATATGATTTAAAAAATAAAAATAAATGAAATATATCTATAATATGGATAAAATAACATGTCTAATACAAAAATATTCTGTATTTTTATTTTTCAAATTAAAGTCTGTCTTAGAAAATATAGAAAACGTATTTGAATATTATAACCAACAACTGAAAGACACCAAATCATATTAAATTAAGTACTATATATGTACATATGAATGCATATTATGATAATATTAACCACAGACATAAAGAGTGAGAGAGACAGAAAAGAAAAGCAAAAAAAACAAAAAAAAAAGACCACAAGAGTTGTATTTTTTTTTTGTACTGATCAGGACGAATTAAGATCACAACTAAAGACAAATCCTCTTGTTGTGATATTGTTTTTGTTGTTGTTTTTTTTTAAATGCAAACAACCAGAACACAACATACGAGTGCTTTGCATGTGGTAGGTAAATATATAAAACTAATTGGGAAACTATTGTATTTTCTCACTTTATCATTTTTATATAGTCTTTCCAGTTTTTAGCACTTTTTCAAAATATTTTGAAAAAACTTGGGAACCGTTTGAAATAAAAAAAATTCATTTCATGGAAGAACGTTTTCTGTAGCTTCACCCCCCAAATGAAAGAAAAAACCCTATATTTAAACTGTTAAAAGTTCTACAAGGTATATTTTCAACGGAATCAGGTAGTTATAAGCTTATAAATATATGCAACACAATTGTATACGGTTGCCACATAGGACTTACCGTTTTTAGGATTTACCGTTATGCTAAACTCAATATTTGTAAAATTTTTGACTGCACATATCTTTTAAACGGCTTAAGTTAGAAACCTTAAAATTTTGGAAGAGTTAGATCCTTAGCAATTTGTATAAATCTTCATTTTTGTGACGTCCACCGTTTAGTTGTAAGAGGTTAAAAATTAGAATTTAGCTATTTTTAAACACCTGTAACGTGAATACATGTCAATGTGTTGAATATTCTTAATTTAAAAAGGTTTCCATAAAATTAAAGAGAGCGTCTTTTAGTTTTTAACCATTTTTGCTTAATATAATAAAATTCTAAGAAAGGATACAAATTTCGGTGCAAGTCACAAATAAATTTTTGGAACTGACAAGTTTAGGCGTTTTTAGTTGTAAAACATTTTGAAGTTTTGGAAATGTGCTTTTTTAAAAACTCTTGATTTTTTTCATCACTTGTTTTTTTTAGTGTGATTAAATTGAGAATTAACTGTGTATGATTTCATCTCAAAACTTTGTGTGTAAATATCTTATTAGACACCCGTAGACAACTCCAATCTTCAATGTTTTTCAATGTTTTATAACTCATGTGTTGATGATTAGTTTCCTAGAAATCAAAGTATTTTTTTATCATTTCGTTTTTCCTTAAAATTATTTTCTGATTAAATTTTTAATTAATACCATTGCTTTTTTTAAATAATTAGCTTCGATTCTTTTGAAATAAATTGGAATGTTAGTAATACACACTTAGTAAATATACATAAATCTTAATTTGAAATGAAATAAGTCATTTAATCGCCAAAATTTTCATAATCGTAAATCATGTTTTGTATCTCTTTTGAAACTTAGGAGTTAATAAAATTTTAAAAAATTAAACCACCTTTACGTTTTTGTAATTTATTTTTGGTATTTCCTGCTAATTTTAAATTACTTTATAATTAATAGAGATTTATTAGAGTGAGAAATTTATAGGATATATTTAAAGGGTCAATAGACCCATTAAATTAACAAAAAAATTTTCCAAAAATGTGCAAAAATCTTTTCGAACAAAAACAATAATAACCATTCATCATTATAATGTCACGGTCATTTTTGTTTTATGTTTTGTTATTTTGACCGCATTAAATTATAATTTTTAAAAGTATCTGATAGATTCCTTAGAAAAAATTTTAATTTATTAACTGATAATTTTATTACTGAAGGTCACATGAATAGGATTTTGAAACTAATCATAATGAGCAAATGTTATGATATAATCTTAAAACAATGTTGGAAAGCTTTGGTTTAAATTTCACATTAATATGCGATTACTAACCATTTTTTGAAATTTAATCTAAATGTAATCTAGGTATTTAAGGCATCTTTGTTCTAAAACTTTGTTTAAAAATAGTTTCTGAAGGAAATATTAGACTCACGAATATACCAAACAAGACTGATGATTAAGAAGCCTTGAATATGATTTAAAATTCTATTTGAATTTTAGAACATAATAATCATATTATTATAGCATTTAATAGATTTATATTGGAAACTCTTAATTCTTTATAAGTTTAATAAGTATGAAGAAATCCAACTCTGTATTTTAATATATACAAAATTTGGAATGAAAATTGATTCAACTGTAAAGCATATAACTCAGCGATTTAATACAAACCTGCTACACTAGTTAGGTTTGGAATAAAGTCGTTGTTCACCGTAATGTTGCAAATGGCACATAATTTTATATCTTAAAACCGGGTTTGAAATTGACAAATAAGCTCCCAAAAAATGAGTACAATACACGTTAAATACATTATTTTCCAAGTAATCAAATCCTGGCTCCAGAAATATCATATAATGTTTTTAATATGGCCTGAACTTCAAATATTTTTTAAAAAAAATTATTTTATTCCAAAAAAATGGCGGGAATTTAATTAATATTAGCTGTGTTTTTTTTTGATTTGGATTATTGTCAAGATTTGCTTTATTATACGTAAAAACAACAATATAACCCATATATTAATGTAGGCCAGGATCTATAATCTGTTAAAAAATATTTATATATAATTGCAAAAGATGGAGCAGACTTAGGTTTTCATATATATGAAATATAATAATTTAATAAAATTTTACTTTTTCAAGAAACAAAACCTTCCATAAACAAATATAAAATTTCATTTCTAATTTCATTTGACATTTGACATTAGAAATTTGAAATTTTAAAACTAAAGTAGCTCACTTTTTTATTTAAGTGACCGACGTCGCTCTTTTAAAAATTTTGATACAGAACTGGACAAAACAAAAACAATTACAACAATATATATAAAACTCTAGCAGGTATAATAAGTACTCGAATCTTTGATAAACAATTTTAAAATCCCAAATTTTAGAATATTTGTCTAGACTTTCGCTTTAAGAAATATGGTAAATTTGGTTAAGAAATCGCGATTAGATACTTAAAAAATATTTAAAACTTCAAAAAGTTTAAATCTGATTTTAAATATAAAATTAATTTCTCAAAGATAATAAACTTTTACTATTCAGTAATCATATTTAATAAAATGACAATTTCTTTAGTGCCTATGGCATCTTTTTTAAAAAAAAATATTATCAATTATAGACGACAGACGAATTTTCTTTAAACGATTTGTAATCACTTTAACCAAATAAATAAACAAAGAGTTAAAAATTCCAAATTTTCAAAAATAACAATCACTTAAATTTAATTTGCTAGAAATTGCTCAAAATTGCTTATTAAAGAATAAAAACCCACAAAAAGATATAAAAATGGTGCATCAAACAAATAAAATATTATATTATATAAAAAACCAATTTTGAAAATTTTCCAACAAATTTTGAAACCACAATTGTGAATTGGAACCAACTTGTGTCTCATATAATATAAAATATTATCAAAAAAATTTCATTAAATTATCAAACGCGATTTTCGTTTAATATTTAAATTTTTTTTTTGGAAAATATGTTTAAAAAAAAAAAATTTGAATAAAAATTTCTTAAAAAAATTTTCTATATTTTCTTCAATGAAAATTTTGGAATTTAACTAAAACACGTTCTTAAAAAAAAAACAATAATTTGAAATAAACCGCATTTTATTAAATAAAAATTTCATATTTAAATATTTTATATTCATTCCATTAAACTTTTTTCAAAAATTCAAAGATTCATATATGTGATATCTATACTTAATACTACTATATACACACATGTACATACAAACATATAAATGTCACTTATATTCAAATTTAGTACATACAAACATATGCATATATATATATTTAGATAAAATAAAGTTAATCCTGTCTAGACATTCATACAAGTATATATACATTAACTATATGTAATTCATAATAATATGTACGATTTTTAGACTGCCATCGGCTTGATCAGGGGACGATTCTTTTCATTCGTATAATGTCAGGAAAAAAACTGCTTTCAATTTTGTTTTTGTTTTTTTTTTTTCATCGTATCCATGATGTCTTCATCATCATATAATACGTCTCAACCACTTTTTTTTTAAACCACAGCTACCACAACTACCACGCAATTCGTTAAAGAAATAAGTTTTCTGAATATGAAAAAAAAAAAAAAAAAATAAAAAACTGAATAAGGCTTGCCAAGTTAAACAAAAGATGAATAAAAAAAAGAAAGCAAAGCATAAAACCAAATATTCATTTTTTCATTATTTTTATTTATAAAATGGCATCAAAAAATTTTCAAAGGATAAATTTTCACCCGTAGAATTTTCAATTAAGGTAGGAGAAAAATATGTATATATGTATATATATATATATATATTAGCAAACTGATTCAATTTCATTAAACAACTTTGAGTGACTTTGATTTTCTTTTCTCATCCTTTGATTTGATTTTTGTGCACATATTTAGTGCAAATCAAGGACATTTTTGTTTTTATATTGGTTAACGGTAAAAATATAGAGGACCATAAATTTGAAACAATTTACGCCTATTTTAATAATATTTCAGTTACTTTTGTTCTTGTATTGTGAGTAGGGGGTGATCTTTTTAAAATATTACTAAAAGGTTTGGATGAAGTGTATAGATAAAGTCTTAGTTGATTTTTTGGGTATTACAGTTTTAGGGAATGGGAGGTATTTGGAGTTTTAACAACATATCATTATCATTATTTTTCTTAAAATTGAAATCCGAAATTATTTTAGTTTCGTAGAATAAAGCATTCTGAGTTTAGAACATTAAATAATTTTTGGGACACAATTTGAAAAATTGTAAATCTGTATAATATTCATATATTGAATATAAAAAATAAATCCTAATATATCTCCTGGCTTTAAATTTTTTAGGCTTTGCCAAGATAAAATATTTCTAATTTTAAGTTAAAAAATTTTATTACCCTCGTGCTTTAATTTATGGCCAAATTTATTTGAATATGGCTTTGTTAAAAATTTTTCCACATATTTCGTATAAGTACTATACAATCTATGATAGACTAATAAAACCCATTTTACCCAACAGAAACCAACGACAGATTAGGTTGAAATTATAAAATATAACAGTATAATGCAATAGTACAATATTATAGTACCCTGTTTTCTAGATACCTGGTAGGGAAGAACAATCGTTCTAAATCAATAAAATAATTAATGGGTCCACTCAAAGTTTCCAGCGTGAAACAAGGAGTACAACGGATGCTCATCCCTACTGTTTTGAATTGTTAAGATGGCGTAAGATGGCTTAGGGGAATACGTTTATTATGTGCATGGAAACATATTCCATCCAATGTGTTCCCTAAAGTTGGTAATTCGTATGCGTACAACTTAATTAAATTTAACAAGAAAATTAACATATTTCTCCTTAATATGCCTCCAAATTTTTCCCATCCCCCATAATTTAAAAGTTCCAAGCAACTTCCCCATAATGCCAAAATTCTTCCATATCCCCATCCCTGTAACCAAACTGTACATTTGTATCACAGGTTCCTGCCTAAAGTTTGGTTCAAAAAGGGTGGGGTTTTGGAGTGTTATTCCAAGAAATACCGCACAGTATCAACGGAGGACTTTCGAGCGTTCCATTGTCCAATATTTCATTACAGTCTTAATATTTATCAGTTTATATAAAATTTTACTCCTAGAATTTAAAAACTTTTGTGCGAACACTAAACTCATACAGCACATTGAATTATTCAAAAAAGTTACTGTAAAAATTATTTTTAAATTTCTTTGCTAGTTTTTTCGCTTAAAAACTTTTAAAGAAATATTTTAAATCTGAATTTCACAAAAAAAATATGAAATACAATGTGACACTGTAAAAAAAAACTCCAATTTTTGTTTTTCTTTCATAAAAAAAAACAAAAAAACAAAACTAAAAATGAACAGAAATGTCATCCTTAACATGTAACAGTATCAGGTTCACAACAATACCGCATCCACCTTTTTAGATGAAGAAAATCTCACTGTTAAAAAAAAATTTCTATAATAAGGTGTATGATGTAAGGTGTGTGTGTAACTTTGTAAAGAGTTATGATAAAAAAAAACAAAAAAATTCATATTCACATTCTTTATAATTCTTTATGGTGATTTTCACTTTCATTGGAAATTTTCTGCTTAACAAAACCAACCAAACCAGTCAGTTATCAGTCAGTCAGTTATTCATGTACATTATATGATATTTAAATAACATAAAGGAATATATCATCATATTAAAAATTTAAAAAGATTAAATCTAAGTAAGAATATTTGTTGTCCATGACAACTATAGAGTACGTTAAAAGTATTTTTTACTTCATTTAAATAATTTCTAGAATTACAATATTTGGAACTCCAGAAATACTGTTTTATTGCACCGTAGAACCTTTAATTCAACATTATTCTCAGATTATTTTCCGCTAGGGTCTTTACAGATTCTCTGTAATTAGTATCCAGATTTTGAAGGCTCTT
The DNA here is from genome assembly GCA_963082915.1 of Dolichopus griseipennis. NCBI lineage: Eukaryota > Metazoa > Arthropoda > Insecta > Diptera > Dolichopodidae > Dolichopus > Dolichopus griseipennis. Next base: position 83,756,265 of record OY720443.1, read on the forward strand.
TTTCACAATGATATATAGTTAGTGGTTCTGCATCTTCCAACTAGACTAATGTTTTATGGAAGACGTGTCCAAAACCTACTGACTATACCAGTAGAATGTTATTTGAAATACTAGGTAGATATAGGATATCTTTGTGAGAACTCGCATGACTCAAATTTTTTAAAATTAATCGGTTTTTCATATACTAGCAATTACTCCGTGTATTTTATTTGTCGTGACCATAAACAGTTATTGTGAAAAATACATAGGATGTCGTTTTGAAATAGCGAGATGTGCACTTATTAAATGCAGAAAGGTGTCTTGCTACAAATGACATCAGAAAGGAATTTTTCTATAGATATTGAAACTCTACATTTTTTGAAATGCTTTGTTTGGCCCACTATATGGAGTTGAAACTTGAATCTTAACAACTATCCATATATGAATAAACTGGAAACCTTTGAACACTAAGAATTTTTTGGGTAAATCGTCCGAGGCCGAGAGGTTCTTATAAATATTAAAAGAAGAAAAATAATGCAAAGTCAAAAATATTAGTTCCTGCAACTTATCGTGCAAGGTAAAATTGAAAGTAAAAGAGACATTAATCGAAAATAAATGTCTTGGTTACGGAACACTATAACTGGACGAACTGGGTGGATATATTAAATAATGATGATTTGGGACACATAGCTATGAATCGAAAATACAGAAGAATTTTATTTAAAAATTTAACCAACTTGTCACTTGGACATTTGGCGACTAACATCTAATAGCGAATAGGAATAAAAAAGAAGCACTTATTGGTATTAATGCATTTTAAATTTTCGCATGTTTCCCAGCTCTGCAGTCTGGGAACATTGATTCCTTATATGTGATTTAAGTAGTTTATTCTTTGCTACAAATTTTTCTAGGATAGAGAACTTCGTATTTCATCTTTCTAAAAAATGTTCGAAGCTAGAATCTTTTGTATGGGTAATTGCATTCTGAATTATAGATAATCATTATTTCAGGTTCTCCAATTACTTCAAGTTAAGAGAAGTAATAAACATTCTAAACTAAAAGCAAATTTCATGATTTATTCAAATAAAAATATAAATTAAAACACGCTTTTATTCATTTTATCATAATAAAAAAACAACAAATCATAAAGAAAACATCATAACATTACAGCAAGGATCTAAATTACATTGTCTGCATACCGATATCCTAACAAAAAATAAAAGGAAAAATACTTCAGAAAAATACAAATTTTTTTATTTTGTTTCATTAAAAATTTTTAGCAAAAAAAAAAAATAACGAAACTCTTATAACGGTATAAAACCGTAAATTACATATCCTTACAAATTTACACATACGAGCACATATAATAAAAAATTGCATTCATGTAATATTTACATATACATATATTATATATATACATTCAGATCTACACTAAATCACATTGTATATGTGACACCCAAGTCCGATTAAAAATGCAAGGACATTTTCTCTATTAAAAATATAATAAGAAAATAATGCAAGGATAATAATAATTTTCTATAGAAATTTTTATTTTTTTCTATTTTCTTTTCATTTTAATTTTTTTTATTTTTTTTTTTGCTTTTCCGCTGTAATCCCGTTTTTTTTTTTTAATTCTTTTACTTTACATTACCTTTGGGTAATCACACCAAGATAATGAGATATTTTATTTTTTAATATTATTTTTTTTATTTTTTTCTATTTAAAAAAAATATTTTTTTGTTTTTGTGTGATTTTTTTGTCTCATATAAGAAAGCACACACACTCGTACATTAACACACACGTCATAATAAAAGAATGAAATATAAAAAAAATAATTACATATATGAAGAGACAATTATGATTGAAAATGTATGAAAAAGCACATAAATGAAAAAAATGTCCTTTTTGGTCCTTTAAATTTAAAATGAAACAAAAAAAATGAAATCCTTTAAAAAAATTTTGTTTTCAATGTCTGGGTTAAGCATAAAATGAAATTTTTTCCTATTATTTTGTTTACTTTATTCTTGTATCACTATTATATAAAAATTATCATTATTTGAGTCCATTTTGAATTCAGATTTTTTTAGTAGAAGTTTTTTCTTTTTACATATGTAGGTTTTGTTGTTTTTGTTTTTTTTTCTCCTTTCATTTTGTTTTTTTGTTTTTATTTCCGGTACTTATCATTTTATGAACTTGTATATATAGTTATGGAGCTTAAGTGTAATTTTAGTATTAAATTAAAATAAAAATGTTTTTTTATCATATTTTTTTTTTAAATAAAAAATTGTTTTTAGTCCTTTCATTTTGTTTTTTTTTTAAGTTTTGTTTTTCTTATAATATTTTTCTTTTGATATTTTGTTTTTTTTTTAAACAATAGGAAGTAATTAAATGCAAAATGGTACTTGTATTTCATATATTTATGTATTTCAACTAAGAAGATTTTATAAAAAAAAATTTGGTCCTGAAGATCCTTTTTAAATATACATGTATAAACTTAAAATATTATTATTACATATATATTATGAGAATTAAATTTTTTAAACCTTTTCACATGTTCTAATTCGTATGCAATGGAATGGATAGCAAATTTATCATTAAAATGAGATTTATAAGAATTAAATATTTTTTTAATATTAAATTATATGTTTTAAATATAAATGTATAGGTGTGAGTAAAAAAAAAACGAAATGAAAAATTTTTAAATTATTTAATTTATATTTGAATTTTAATCAAGATATTCTGATATTTGAATTTTGGTAATTTTAAGGATGTTATTTAAAAATAATTATTTGATTTATTTAAATTTATTTAAATTTCAAACACTTTTTTAATAATTAACTAATGCAGCCCATAAATGATGGACCAGGTTTTTAACTTGGTACGTGTACTTGCGAAGTTGAATCGTATGGGGGCATCGTATGTAAATATCATAATTTAAGAAGAAAAAAATTAAATAGGCAGAAATGTATATTTAAATAAAAACTATTAAAAATTCAAATTCAAAATTGTCAGACACTTTTGACATTTAAAATATTAAAAAAAAAAAACAAAAATGACAAATTTGATTGATTGGTGCAACTTTTTATCTCACAATTTTGTTTACCAACCGCTTATATGAAATATAATAAGCGATAGGTATTGTTTTCGCACACAAATTGACACACTGAAATTTTTGCATATAAGCATTACTTCGTTGCACAGAAACCTATAAAATAAAACGTGTTTTTTTGATAATGTCCTTTTGTGTATTTGTGGGTCTATGCGTCTATGACTGTGTGTCCGTGTGTCTATGGGTCTGTGGATCTGTCTGTCTGTGCACATTCATACAGCCTAAATAGCTGAGCGGATCTTTTTCAAATTTCATATATAGGATTTTGATGTTAATATCTTGAATTGACATTCTTTTGAAAAAAACCGAGTAACCCCAAGAAGCATTTCTCTGGTGTAATATTTAGCGAATATTTTGTTACTTAGATTTACTAGAGTTAGAATTAGTAGAATTAGAACAACTATAAAAGTTTTATAATACAATTTATAATAATACAATTTTTCAAAGAGCATGTGTTTGGGATTCTCGTGGGAAATAATCTAATATAAATGAAATTAGTTAAATAATTTAATATAGGTTTTCTAGAACTTTAAAACAAACAGTAGCACTTATTTTCGCTATAATATTCTCTAATAAAAATGAATATTTAGAAAATTTTTTAAAATATTTAATATCAAATAAATAAAAATATCAAGCACAGCAATTCTTAAAAACTTTGGTATAAAGTACTTTAAAATTATCAAAGTGATTTTTCAAATATCTGTTATATTTATCTGTTTCAGACTAAATTTGCATTAAAATTGGTAATTTCTTCATTACGGAAAAAAAGCTGGACAATTTATTAATAAATTAATTTTCTGCAATTTAAAGGAAAATTTTTAAAATATAAAATAAATTAAAAACCCTAAAAATATCCAAAATTCCAATTTTTAGATTTACAAAAATTCATCCATAAGTATCTTATATTTAATCGCAAAGATCTTTACTATCCTATAATTACTATGCTACGAAAATAGAAATCTAATGCAAAATGTTCATTTAACTTTTGATAACTTTTCTAGAGTTGAAAACTTTTAAAAATTTCAATTTAAAGCATTAAAAGAAATTTATTTGAAATTTAAAAGAACACAAAAAAAAAATATCTAAAAAAAACTCAATAAGAAAAATTGAAAAATAAAAACAAAATTAAAAATATAATTCAAAACAATATCACACCTGAGAATATTTAATTTTAAATTTTCCCGAAGATCAAGGTGAATGAATATAAGAAGCTATTGCAAAAACAAAAACAAAAATAAAAATTGTGGGGAAAATTAAATAAAATTTTAATTTTAATTTTCATAATAAATCCTTTTATTTCATTTTTTTTGTTTTGATTTTGTTTTTTTTTTTTATTCTTCTTACCACATTATTTTTACCCATAAAATAAAATCTAATGGGAATACTTACATCATCATCATCAAAATTTTTATTTTTTAATCATTTAATCATCATTGTCATCCTTCACACAAAATATTAAAACATTATCATTTCAGTGCCGGATTTAAGATCTGTTATAGAGTTTTATGCCGCTTTTCTTTCTTTCAGTGTAATTAAGATAAATTAATCAAGTATCGTGTATTTAATGCTAGTTCAAGCGGCTTGAGAAGTTGAATGGCTTGTAACTTTATATACCTTCAAATTGGATCTTATGATGGGGTCCATTTTTGGGAACGATGGGAATGTTTCAGTTAACTCTATCTCACTATTTCAAGCATACCAGGGATTATTGAAAATGCTTCTTAGAACTTTATTTTAGAATGTTTCAATCTGTTTTGCACACCTCGTAGTAGTCCAACTTGGCTTAATTATTTGATTTTAATAGAATTTTTTTCTGGTTTGATAACCTCGACCTAGATGTCAAAATTTTTTTTTATATTTGAAATCATATTCTTCTTTTTCTTTTAAATGTGTTCACTCCACCTTTACTTGACATTTTAATTTATACACACGTGTTTAGTCGTATTTTCTTGGGGTTTTTCTATATCATTTAGCTTAATAGCAGAAGGATTTCGATTAACTGTATTTGTAAATGAAACATGTACATATGTTAGGTCATGTAATCTAATTTTCCATTTTTTGTTCCAATTGTATAATTCGTATATTAATAATATCTAGTCACGCGAAAGTCTAAAGAGGCGAAAGAACGTAAAATGCAGTTAAATAAAATACAGATAAATGATACTATATAGGCAGTTGTAAAATACAGGCATATGACAATATTGCTTTCTATGGTTCAAAATTTTGTCCTCTATTTCAGGTTATCTACGGGTTATCTTACTTTTAATTATTTTGCCCTAAGCTATAGTCTAGTTAGCTCACCCCCTTAATCGACCCTGTATAAATATATACATAAATTTATATTTATTATCAACATCATTAACACTGGGTATAACGATCATAATTTCTCAGACAAAATTTAATCACATATTAATGAGTTTTTATCTTACATAAAAAAACAGAAATATAACAAAAGTATTTTTAAATTAATTCTTTCGTAAAACTTATATCATATCTATCTACATAGATAAAGCTATGAGATACTATTGTTCTTATATTAAAGTATTTACCATATTAATGTTTTTTTGCTATGTTTTGTACATATTCCAGAATACATTTATAACAAGCATATCTTTCTAAAAAAATATATGTATATATATATATATATGTGTATATGTGTATATAAATATATTTTTAATAATATAATTTTCCAACCTATTTTTCTATCATAATTTTTACCTATTTTTACCTATCATTTTTTATTATTTTAATTTTTACAATTTTGATGTTGTTTTTGTTGTTGCTTTTACTATCATATCATTATCAACATAGGATTGTCAGTATTGCCATCCTGTATATACTTGTATATGAAATTGAGTATAAAATGTCAAATACACCTGTCACCAATATATTTCACCTTTTCACCTCAAAAATAAGTAAATAAGAATACAACAACAACAAAAACAGCCTACGAAGATTCTAAATATAAAATATAAAATACAACAACCCATTTATAATATTAAATAAAAAAAATTGTAAAAAAAAAATGTACAACATGCAGAGTGTTTAATCTATGATTTAACCTTGACAGAAACTATTGTTGCCACCCATATTTAATACCAACCCATTTAATAATTAGTTATTTTAATAATTATTATTATAAAATATGAGTTTTTTTGTTTTTGTATTTTTAATTTTATCCTTTTTTTTTCATATCCTTAACTAAAAGTTTACTCATTAACATACAAACACACACACACACACACCCTCCCACACAAATATACAAAATTAATTTAAATGAATTGTTAAAATTTTTTTTTAAATACAGCAACTATTCATGCCTACTCATGTTTAATGAAAAGCGAATGACAAGAATGAGGTTAATGCAAAAAAGACTTTTAATAAAAAGAAAAACAAGAAAAATAAAAAAAAAATAAAAATTATGGTAAATTTTGAGTGATAGAAAATTATTACCTGAACACAAAAATGATATTTTAATTGTTATAACTTAAATAATTTATAAAATTCTAAACTAATTTTTTTAAATGAATACATACAATACGTATACTTGATTTATATATTGTGCATATATATATGTGTGTGTGTTTGATTAAAATTAATTAAACGCACTCACCATCCTGTTCAATATTTTAAAATATAACAAACCTATTACTAAAAAACTTTTTATTGTTCTTTTATAATGTTTGGTTTTTTGTATCAATGTAAGTGTATGTATGTGCAATTATTTCAAAAAATTAGTTAAAACTTTTAAAGTTAAAAAGATAGTACATATTGTTGAAATATTATTAATTGTATAAAATTTTTAATAAATCATGTAATATGGAACCTTCCATTAAGGATGTTTTATAAAAGTGGAAATTCGTTTGTTTAAATAAAATGTATGCTTAGGTATAATTTTAGTCCTTTTATATACAATTCAAGTAGAGATGGGAATTAGTAAATATTTAAATAAAATTTTATATTTTGTAAATAGATATAGATAATTGTATTTTGTGATGTTTTATTATATACCTAATATTCCTAAAAACGCCCTATGCCACAGCGAGGGTTCTTGGATCCAGTAAGTAAGAAAGTAAGTAATATTCCTATTGCAATACAATGGGGCAAACTTAAGCTTTTTGGAGTTGAAACAATTCCGTTTATTTGAATAATTTTTAGATTAAATGTTTATAGTTTTCATGTGCATTGGTTTTTTTTGAGTCATTGTAAGAACAACCTGAACAGGTGCAGATAAAAGAAGGTTTGATGAAGTTTATACCATTTTTTAGCGGGTGTTAAACTAAAACAGACTAGTTAATAATAGACTCCATGGTACAGCTTAAGACATAGAAAAAACAAACAAAACTCCTTTGGGATATTTATTGACTTGAGCTCAATTAATCAAAAAAACAAGTGATGAAAAAAACCAAAGGTTTTTAAAAAAGCACATTTTCAAAATAATATAGTGTTTCATACTGAGTATTTTATCGGAATATAATGTTGAAGCTTCAATGTTAACGTTTAATTTAATAAATATATACGTTGGTGACTAAGTTACTACTTACTTATAAAAATAGTAAATTTCTTAATTTTTAAGTCCTAATAGCCCCTCCATGGGGAAGGATGCCCAATTTAACGGATAAATAACCGCTTTTAAATTTAAGAAAATCGTTTAACATATGTTAAAGTATCATGTTGGACCTTCAAATTTTGTATATTAACAAAAAAAAATTTGAACAGATATTCAAGTTACAGGTATTTAAAAATAGCAAAATTTCAGTTTTGAGCCCTTATAGCTGCTAAACAGGGAACGTGACAACAAAATTTTGTTAACCGGCTCCCACTAATTTCTAAGGATCTAACTCACCTAAAATTTCAAGAAAACCAGCTATCTTTTGCCGTTTTCACATTGAAAATACACCTAATAGAACTCTTGTTATAACAATTTGAATATAGGGCTTTTCCCAAATTTGTATAGCTGCAGCTCTGTAACGGGTGGGGCTACAGAAAAAAATTCTTCTACGAAATAATTTTTTTTGTAATACCTACTCGTGGTTAAAATTTCTTTTCTCTATTTCAAACGATGTAAAAGTTTTTGTAAACATACGGATAGACGGACAGACGGACAGACGGATGGACGGACGGGCAGAGTGAAACTATATAGGAACATTTTTACAAAATTTTTTGAAAATGTGCTAAAAACTAATCACAATTAAATATTGCAAATAGAACAATTTTAAAATTAGTTGACATAAATTATTTTTAAAAAGAATTCAAAAGTTCAATGTTCAATAATCAATCCCGTTCAATTCATCCTTAAACTTCCATATTTTTATAAATTGATTGTGTTCGGAGGTTAAATCTATAATTTGTATATTTTAATATAAAACCACTTATTTAACCGCACTTTTAAAAAAATTAATAGATATATTAAGAATTTTATAATTAAATTTCAAAAATACATGTTATGCAGGTAACCCTTCTACAACGCGGTACTCTTAGTTCCTACAACGTGATTTTTATTTATGACAAACGACATTCATATTATCGATTGGAGTTAGTTCCGACGATCTTTCCGATGCAGAAAATAAAAGAATCAGTAAAAAGTATTGAGAAAGTTGTAAATATGATGAAACAGTTGGAAGAATACATTTTATAGAACGAGCCTTTGAGAAATAGGGTAGAAATATTTGAAAGATATCTTCAAAATAGCCTATTTCCCTATAAAGAAATTTATAAAGATTTACGATACAAGAGCATACAGACTTCAATAAAAGATTTTTTAAAACAAGTAATAATCGAAAGGGTATTCGAATCCGATTTGGCAAGTTATTTAAATTTATACTTTTAAATTTATACTTTTAAACTTAGTTAAATTTATACTTTTTAAACATATTACAATTTAAATTTAACTTTTATTTAAAAATCTTATATCATTTTTTAACTCTACAAAAATTCTTATTTTTTTTTAAATTGAATTTGAAAATAATCTATAAATAACTGGTACTTCCAATTTCGAAATAATCAACAATTATTCAATAAAAAATTCACGTTCATATGTGAAAAATTTAAAGCAAAAAAAAAGAAAAGACCAAACGACCGACAATGCAAAAAAAAGGCTTAAAATCTTTATGGACAACTTCATTTTACAAAAAAAATAAATTGTGAAAACATTCATTCGATTAGAAAAAAAACAACAGACGAAAAGAGCAATAAAAATTGAGAAATCTATTTTTGGAATGAAATGAGATTTCCCTATTTTTTTGGTATAAAAATGAAAATCTTTAATTCTTTTTCCAATTTTCCCTATTATATGAAACCAAATACATGTATAAATTTCATTCGGTTATAAAGAAAATAAAATATTGGAGCACCGAAGTCTCACACAAGTTTATTTAAAATGATGGCTCCTAAAAATATGCAATTTATTAAAAATGATTTTTCGGTTATCTGAACAAAGAGAGAAGCCAACACAGATAAATCTTAATGAATTGTTTTTTTAATTCAACATGTTCAATTTTTTATATTCTCGATTAATAACTTAGGGGTCATACTATTCAAGTCCCAAATTATATTGAGCTTCTTAAGGTGGAAGCCTACACTTTTCATCTGCTTTTTATATAGGTGTGAATTTAATTTAATTGTTAAAGTTTCTTATAACTCCTTACAGTTTTCAACGGTTTCAAAATTGAATTCCAAGTTTTGCAGATTACGTTACTTATCATTCTTCCGTATTCCATATCACAAAATAATTAAAAGCCCTTAAGTTCCAATAAAATCCGAATTATTAAAAATTTTTATCAAAGCTGCAGAGCAACTAATAAGCAATCAGAACTTTTCATCTAAAGGATACTAAAGAGTCTTTCAAAGCTGCTTCAAAATTCCATTACCTATAAATCAACACAAATCTCTACCCATAAATAATCCATGTACTCATTTCGAATGTACAAATCACACACATATACTGAATAAAAAATGAAAATATATATTTTAACCAATTTCGGAAAAAAGAAACGAAATAATTTCAAAATAAATAAAATCGAAAATGTGAAATAACAACCAAAGAGAATTAAAAAAGGATTTCAGAAGAGCAAATCGAATTTTTTGAATCTTGACCTTTTTTTTCATTATTTCCATTTCATCATTTATTCTTTGTTTTTCTCTTTAACTTTTCTATTTTTTTTTATTTTTTTTAAATTTATTTATTTAGCATTTTTAAACTGTTCCCTATATAACCCTTTTTTTTTTTGCAAAATAGAGAAGTAGAGGTATTTGGATATACAAGACGTATCTATAGATACTTGAGTATTTTATAGAATGGTGGATATATATGATTTAAAAAAAAATCTAAAACTAAATTGGATTTTGGTTATTTTTGTATTTTTTTGTTTAAACTAAAGAAAATTAGAAAAAAACGAGGAAGAGTGTGGTAGAGTAGACTGTGTCAACTCTGGGATACCCGTATCACCATAACATATACATTATATCATCTGGTTAATTACTTTTGACAAAATTTCAAACATACAGCTTTATTAAGTGTAGTGTAATACTCATATAAAAGAAGGGGTTGTATGGCAGCTACCCGAACCCTCTGCAGTAGACCAACCAGATTTTGCAGTAACTTTGCCATTACACTAAACTATTTTTGGCAGAATTTCAGACACCCAACTTCAATAGGTGTAGAGTAATGCTCATATAAAATAAGAAGTTGTATGGCCGCTACTCGAACCCACTGAAGTAGACCAACGAAATTTTGTAGAAACTTTGGCCATTACACTAAACTATTTTTAAATTTCAGACACGCAGCTGTTATAGGTACAGAGTAATATTCATATAAAAAAAGAAGTTGTATGGCAGCTAACCGAGCCCATGGATCAAAATGGCTGGATTTAAATAGCGATGACGGCTATTGCAAAAAAACGATTTTGCGAAAACTTCAAGATCCTAGCTCTTTTAGTTTTTGAGTTATCGTGGTGACGGACGGACGGTCGGAAGGACAGACGGACGGACGGACATATATAGCTAAATCGATTTATTTTTCGATTCTGATCCGATCCATACACTTAAGTCTATATCTACCCCCTCTCCTTCTCTGTGTCACAAAAGTATTGGCAAATTTATTATACCCTTGGACTATATAGTCATACGGGTATAAAAAAATCATCTGTAGATTTATATTAGCACCGTTCTATAGAAAAATCTGAATTTTTTTTTTCTATTTATATTCGTTTTGTCCACTTCTTTATTATTATTTGTAAAAGAGTTAAGAAGATTTTTGCTGAGTTGAATTAATACTAAAACAATAAAAAACCGGAAAAATAAAATATTGGAAAAAAATTAAAGAAATACTAAAAAAAATTAAAGAAATACTAAAAAAAATTAAAGAGATATTTTATTTAAAAAATTTTGTGGATTGATAACAATATAAAAAGGGTAAGGACATTTTGCAAAAATACAATTCATACAAAGTAGTTTTACATCAAAGCTCCTACTCACAGGATTATCGTTTTAAAAATATTACTTCACCGTTTTCCAAAAATTCATAAATTCGAATTCGAAAAAAGAAAATACTTTGCAAAATGCCGTTTAACAAATATATTTCACAAAAGGGGATTCATATTATAACTCTTTCCTCATTAATTTGTCTACTTGCAAATTTATTTGGTCTTTTTTCAAATTAAATTGATCTTTTTCCAAAGCCATTTGGTCCATTTTTAAAAACATCTCCGTACCATGGAACTCAGAATCTGAAATGAAGTGATTTGAAAAAAATATAGTCCCAAATTCTGTAGTAGAAGCTGAAAAACGGGAAAAAATTAAACTTATTACCAATATATTAAATCTAAGGTTTTTGAGGCTATTTTTTAAGGCGAGCCTGAGAGTCGTTTTTTTAAATTTGTCGGGCTTTATTTGAATTCTACAATGAAATCTGTGAGTATCTTTTTCTCCAATATGTTGATCTGATTGCTAGATCTAAAAACCGGTGCTGATGAAAAAGAAGGCCTATTTAGTTTGCAAATTTAGGGCAATTTGTATTTGCAAAAGATGAAATTGATTTGAAAATAGACAAATTTTAGTTTAAATTTGATGTGATGATGACGTGAAAAGGATCAAGTTCATGTGAGAAGACTATATTCAAACAACGGAAGCAGCAGCGGAATACTTATTCTGAGATTACATTTTGGGCGTTTTAAAATTTTCTAGAAAATTAAGGTTTTACTCTGATTTTATAAACAACTTGTAAATCTCTCCTGATTCGTATTTTTTGTAGAATATATCTTAACAATTTCTAAAATAACTTTTCGTAAATAACTTTAAATTAAAAAATGCCTTTGATGTAATGGCATGTTTAAAACTTCCCCCCAAAATAAAATAGTAGATACTGAATTTTTTTTGAAAACATATCTTAAATCTCTCTTAATATATAATTTTGGAAACTCTCTTCTTGAAATAGGTCTAAAGGAAGACTGTTCTAGATTTGGCTTTAAAACTTTATTTATAGTTGAAATGTTACGAGATCCCAATAGCATCTACATGTAAGTGAAGTATATTCCGCCTAAATTCTATAAATCAGCTTGGCCAAATGACATGTCGCCAAACTAATCATTTTAATCAAAAGAAGTTTAAATTTCTAACATAAAAAATTTTAACAAATCATAAATATTAGATATTTTTGACCTATTTAACATCTTAATTTATTAAAAAGCAGACACTTAGTCTACTCAAGCATTAAACTTTTAATTCAAAAGCTTCACATTTAATTCACATCAATAGCATCCTTTCTTATGTTTTAGTATGTAAGAAATTTAAGGAAACTTTAAAACAAAAACATTTTTTTTGTCCAGATTCACCCACACACACACACACATTTAATCCGTTTCCTATTCAACTATTATTCAACAAATACTTACGGAATATCTTAAATTTTAATTCAACTAACACATATTCATTCTAACTAAAAACAAAATAAAATTAAAACTCACACATGTTTATTTTGTAAGTTTTCCTTTATTAAAATGTTTTATTTATTTTTTAAGTTTTTTTTTTATTGTTTTTTTTTTTTTTTTTTTAGAATTCATGAATGTTTATTTTATATTTCTTAATTCAATCCTACACACTTTATTATATTTAGGCTTTTAACCTTTTAGAATTTAATTTTCTTTGTTTCTCTGTGTATATAAAAATTCCTACAGGAAATGCAAAAGAGAACAATCTAAGATACATATATTATATATGTATATGGGCCTGTGTAAATACATATATGTATTAAGGAAGTAAATAACAAAATTTAAAATTTATTCTTAGAAATAGAGGGTTACAAATCTAAATTTTTAAAAGAAGAATGGAATATTTTGCCTTTTAGTTTTTTTTCGTATAAAAGTAAAGTTTAAGGTACCCTGAAATAAGGCCGAATGAAATTAGATCAAAATACACTTTTTGGGATTTATTTAATTTGTATTTATTATATTTTCAAAGCCAACTATTTGAACAGTCAGTAGATCCTATAAGTAGTGTGCGACTTTAACACTTCAAAATCACAATCCTTTGTGAACCAAACTTTATAGTAAGATCTGTGATGTAAGTGACCACAGAACTTGGTTCCGAGGGTATGAATGTGAAAGATTTTTAGGAATTTAAGAAATTCAGTATTTTAGGATGAGGAAGATTGGATGGGATACTTGGAAGAAAGATGTTAATGTTTTTTCTTAAATTTATGCAACAGCTTGAGAAAATAAATTAAGAGTTTGGTTTCCAATCCTCGCTGAGCCCATCACAAACGAATATCCATTAGCAGTTTTATCGCTCTGTTTTGAACTTTATCAAGATATGGCAGTGCTGTAATAGGTGATACAGTCAAAATGTTTGTATTATACTGCTGAATATAGATCCAAATATACTTTTCAGAGATGAAAAGAAATGAAAGAGATCAGGTGAAGAGAAGTAAGATTTGCAGCGATAAAATAACCCAAACATTTATCAGCATCTTTAGCTACACAAAAAATATGATTTGACAAAGTCAATTTATAGTTTAGCCAAATTCTAAAATGTTCAATGTCTGCCGTATGCTGTTAAGCCTCTGCTTCAAATGAAAGGCCTTATAGTCATATACATGCATATTAATCTGAACTAAGTCAATTCTCTCATTTTACATTTCACATCCCTCAATTATTTTGTCAGCTTCAGGTTTTGTAGGCAACAGGCCTCTTTGTTCTAAGTAATTGCTAACATCTGCAACGAGAAGTTCAATCCATAAAGAATGGCTTATTTCTTTTGGCTTTATTACATGTAGTCAAGAATCTCTGAAATCAAAAAAAAAGCGGTAGAAAATTTTTTAAACTGAAATTTCTACTTCCCAGTTTTTTTAAATTCAATTTCTCCACATTTGAGTGGTGGTAATGGTACAACAACACAAATCCTTGTAAATGATCCAAAAATCTTTTTGTTTTTTGGTTCTAGTCCACTTATATGTGGTCACACACTCTTACATGAACCAGGAAATTCTAAAAAAAAATGTTAGTGTATTTTCCAAAATAAGGATAAAAAGACATGGGGAAGGGGAAAAGAACAACAACCAAGATGAAAATTTAAAAAATGGAAATCAGAGAGTAGCAATGAAAAACTGTAAAAAAAATAAAAAAAGAAAACTAACTAAGAAAAAAAATGTTAAATGGTGGCAATGATTCAAGGTTTATCATTTTGGTTTAAAAAAAAAACATTTTCTTGTGTTTTCTTCACATTAATTTTTTTTTTTTTTTTTATTTTACATTTTTCATTTTGATCCCGTCTTTAAAATTTTTGGAAAATTCAAAAAAAAAAAATAAAATTTTTTTAAAGAAAACTGTTAAAGTTCAAGTTTATGTTTGTTAAGAAAATTTTTTTATGTAAATTTTTTACGGAAAATCTAATTTTAAGGAAAACACTGTTAGTGAAAACTCAAACATAAATCATTAAATCTTCAAATGTATATATATTTATTTTGTATATAAATATATATTCATGTATTATTAGATGTATATGTGGTATAAAAGATATATATGTATACGGAAAATTAAAGTGAAGAAACAACCCTTAACTGACCCATATAAATCATTTGAGTTGATTGTTGTTTCTTCTGCTGTAATGTTATTAATTTTATTAAAGATATTCAGTTGTGTTTTTTTCTTAGTCTTAATTTTGATTTTAGATTTTCCTGTATTTGTTGTTGTTGTTTTGTGTTTTAAAGAAAATTTTCAGTTAGGAAAAACGAATGAAAAAGAAAATATTATTTTAACGTCTTAGATATATATTTTAAATCATTCGTTTTTTTTTAATTTAACTTTAATTCTGGAAGAAAATTGTTAGAATGAATTTAATATAAGAAAGAGATAAGATAAATTCGATAAAATGATGGCTTAAAGCTTAAAAGGTAGCGATTTTTTATTTAATACAATTCATTCTTATGATTCAATATCTGTCTTTTAAAACTGCTTAGGATTTAATATCCAAATTATAAAGTTTCGAGATTTAACAGCATTTACCGTTATTATAACGTAAATAAGCATATACGTTTCGAACACTATCAGAGCGTACATAATATAATCTGCTCAGAGAAACTTACTCTACATACTCGGAAATTTATAACAATATTACGGATAAATGGTCTCAGCATACACGCTCTGATTTATAGGCTCTGAGCTTTAGTCAACTCTAGTATATTAGTTAGATGTCAGGTATGTCATGTCGATCGTATCTTGGACTTCCTCTTTGTTACTTTGACAGAAATTTACCCCAGAATTCTTTAAGAAAAGTGAAGATATTTAGTATGAGCTTACTTCCTCCGAATTATACACTCGAAACTTTGGCTAATGCTATCATATTAGGTTAGATTCCATGTGATACTAACCGGTTATTCCTTCAGCTACCTCCGACACTATGAGGGGGTTTTTTCCTAAAAAGTTATCTATTCATCCCCATTTTTGAATTAACTTAGTTCCTTTAATAGATATTTCCTAGTTAACTGTCATAAGTCTCCATTATTACTAATTTTAGAATGATCACGGAACTGCTCTGACTTAGTTATGATATGGTCCATTATATTTGTAATTAATTTTCAATTTTAGACTCTGCTTCAACCTAAAATGTACAGTAAACTAACATTGCATATAATTCATTAGAAACTGCTGATGGTCTACTACTGTCTGATCTACAAATCTTCTCTATTTATTTAAAATAGTATGTATTTCATAATTATTTTTACAATTCAATTCATAAAGTACTGCATTACTTTTACAATGAACATGTCTACAATTATAAACACAACAAAAAGTAGCTCAAGTCCTTTCAAATACAAAATATCTTTCATTATCTTTATTTAAATGCATAATGTAACATAATGTTTATTTAAAAAAAAAAACAAAAGTATTGTAAAATTTTTTAACATCCTGTACTATTTATTTTTTAACCACAAAAAAACTAAAAACTCAAAACAAATTCTATATTTCATTCCTTTTACCCGTTGTTTTTAATTTTTTTTAACATTTCCCGCAGAAAAACGTTTTGGTACACATACAAATAAATATTAGGTATATAATGTCTGTTAGAATATTTATATATGTATATATTTATACTTTTTTTAAATTTTTTTGGTGTATAAAAAAAAAATAATATTTAAGAGAGGTCATTTAACTTTTTAACACAATTGTTTGGTTGCTCGTAATTTGCGGAAATACTTTTTTTCAAATTAAATGAAACTCTTTTTTTTTGGACAATCTAAGTAATCCTTGAAATCGCGTAACTTTCGCAAATGAGAAGGTGGTGATTAAAAATTTATCTAATACAAGCCACTTTGAAAAGAAAAATCTGTTTTTGGATTCAATTCTTCAAATCGAAAATAACATTTTTAAAAAAATTCTAGAAATCATGAGTGACTCATTCACCCATCAAAACACTTAAAGGAATTACTCGTTAGTTATGCGGGGGGTAATATAAAAATATTAGAAACTTTTCACTTTTTTTTATGTGATACAATTTTTTGTTATTCCTAATGTTCATTTATTTTGATTATTTACAACAGAGTGCATAATAATGAAAACAGTAAAAATGTTATCAGAGAACTTAAAGTATTTTTATTTTAGAAACCAACCATTATATATTTTCAATTTAAATTAATTGCATTAATAAATTAAAATATATTAGTGTAATACCGTTATTTAAAATATATAGAAACAATGATTTTTTTACCGAATAGACATCTGTATACCCAATTGACATTACAGAAATCTGAATCTGCGCCAGTTAACAAATATTTAAATTAAAGTGCTATTGACTTTTGTAGGGGGTCGATTTCTTGTAAGTTTAATTGATTGCAAAAAAACGACCGGTAATTTGTTATAGGAATACTTTAAATCCACCAAAAAAAAATAAAAAGTACTAAAATATTTTCTTATATCTAGAAACTTTTAACTGACTGACATTTGAGGTTCAATATCATGGAATACAACATTAAAAATTTTAGTTTGGTTTTTTCCCAGAGAATTTATTTTTTAAATTTAAAATGTAATGTAGTTTTACGTCTTTCCAACTCTACTGGACCCATCAGCAGACAAAGCAGTGTTAGAATTTGCCCAAACAAGTCTTAGTAAATGAAATTTTCAGAGCTGCATATTTTCTGAGTTAAAGTTGAGTTCAAAATTAAAGTTCAATATTTGAAAAAAAAAATCCGTACTAAAATAAATTATTGTAGGGATCTTATTTTTGAAATGCTAATGGTTTAACTGATATAGGCTAAAAGCCTCTCTATATATGTGACTGTGGGAACTGAGGGAAAATATTATATTTTTATTATTAAATCTGATCCAAATGAATTCAACATACAATTTACATATACATGAGAGGGTACTGCGCGAATTATATCTGCGAGTTATATTATTCAAATTAAATTATTTGCTTATAATTGTTATTTGTTTGTATTTTTATACCAATGCACTTATTGGATATGCCACTAATTTGAACCCAATGATGAATAAAAGCTGAGTCAATTTTGAAAATCAGATAAAACTTTTACCATAAATCGAACCGGGACATCTCGAATAAAAGGTCGGCACTCTAACCACTGTGCAACCCAGACGTTTGTAAATAGGGAACCATTTTCATTTTACATTATTTTTAAATGAAATCATGATTCACAATCTCGATTTACTTTTGGAATATAGTTTTGATAAGTTCCCTATTATTTATAGGTCTACCTTACAACCGTTTTTTCAATAAATTACTTAATTGTGCAACTCAATGTACATAAATCCTTACTATGAGGTAGAAACTGATACTTAATAGATTCAAATGAAAATGTTTACTCTTTCAAATTTTTTTACTTTTGAACTTTTATATTTTTATTCATTTGAAAACTCTACAGCGGCCATTTAAAGTTTCCCTGATAAAATTATTTCTTTTTTTTTTTGAATTTTAAAATTTGTTGCTTTTGTTTGAATTAAAATTGAAATGGGCAAGGGGTAGTTTTAAAGTATGAAAATTCAAACGATGAAAATATATGATTGTTTTTTTTGTATTTTTTGAATTCAAGGCTTCTAACTTTTGTTTTTATTATTCCTCCATTTTGTTTTTATTTTTTGTTATTATTTTGTTTTTTAACCAAAAGATTTATTCGCTTTTATTGCTCTGTTGGGCTTTTAAATAAATTTTATTTTAACTTTTTATGTTATTCTAATTTTTTATTTGTTTTTAGTCAAATTTTAGAGAAAGAAAAATATATTAGGTTAAAAGTTCAATATAGAGAAAGCTACTTTATATAATGTTATGTATATACACATATATATATACTTAAATTTTTGAAGTTTCCATAAGGAATATAATTTTAAAGCGCCGTCTACATAATAGTCGTGGGTTGTTAACATGGATTAGATTTTTACATGTAGTCCTGGCTTGGTGCTCTTTCATTTCGAAAATTAAAGAATAGTTTTAAAAGTTATAACAGTAATTAAAATTTAGTTAAGGTTCAGTTTTTTTTTTTTTTTTGAGTTTCACTCCAACCTAATTATCTTAAGATATCAATATCGGCGGGAGGAAATAAGATCTTAAGAATAATGCCTAATTAAGTTTATTTCACAATAAAGTTAGAAAAACAGATTTAATTTGTGAATTTTCTGGGTAGGTCTTATTTCTCATTCGATAGAGGAAATTAATATAGGCTTATAGGCTTTATTTCACTTTGGAAAAATTATTTTGCTTTAAGTTAATCCAATTCCAAATTTGTAGCCAACTATAAAATTCGAATATTTTCAAAAAGTTTTAAACACCCCTTTATATTCTAGTACAGTTCAGTGGCTTTCGTGTCTTCGCTTTTGAGCCAATCCTTGCTTTTAACTTAACCCCACCCTTCATAACCTCCTTCGTGCTTCACTTTAAGGAATATGAGCTGCTGCCTCTGGTATTTGAAGAAAAACCAAATATTATATGGATGCGCAGCATTCAGATGGACTAATGAGTTGTTTCTTATCAATTATGCAACTGGGTCGAACATGTGCTTCTTGTATATGCAAAAATATCAAAATTGACGGACAAACTAAAAAACATTATAAATTCAATTCACAATGTACCCATTCACAATAAACTTTTAAATTTGTTTTATAAATAAATCTAAAATTGAACTTAAAAGCAATAATTTATTTTAAATTGTATTCTGCTTTATTTTATTTCGATTTATTTTGAAAAAAACAAAAAAACTTTTTCTTTTGTGCCGTTTCGCTTAGATGATTGTATGGTGATCTGAGGCTGATTTTTAATAATGATTTAAAAAAAAAAAACCATAAAATGGTAAAATATGCAAATTAAAGAATCCTTATATTTCCTTTTATTTTTTGGGTACAGAGTTTTTTTAGGTTGTTACTTTAAATCTTAGGATAATTTATTTTTTTCCTATAATATATAGATTAAAAAAAAAAAAACTAAACTAAATAATCCCTAAATCGAATATAGAAGAAACAAAAATTAAAAATTCATGAGTAGGTCGTTCTTTAGTGTTTTAGCATTATAATATTTTTATACTTCAATTTTTTTAAATAAAAATTTCTTAAACCTTTAATTCTTAAAATTGTATAGTTATTCTTCTTTAAAAACCCAAATGTCATATATTATATGTATACATATTATAAACTATAATATATTATATATTTAACTATGTTTAAATGATTTTAGTGCAAACCTTTTAATATTTTGAACGTCCTGATATAAATTAAATTATAAAATGATTGAACAACTAAATAGTTAAACTCAAAAGTTAAACTGGTATTAGTATAAATTTTTTTATAAATATTTTTTATTATATTTTGAAGCTTAGACTGGCGGTCATCTGGAATGGTATTGCATTGACCTTCTATTTATGTTACAGAAATTCATTTTTTTGTTATTAATTCAGACTGTATTTCACCAATCACTTATCACATATCAAATAATCATTTTGAACATATTTTCCAAAAAGCTAAGACAGCTACGCGTTATATAAGCGTTTATAAGCGTTATAAGCTTGTTTTACGGTACTTTAATTTACCATTATGCAAAACTCAATTTTTGTAAAATTTTTGAACCCTCATATCTTTTCAATGGCATTAGAAATTTTTGGAGAATTTAGAGATTTTTAAAAATTAAATGAATTATTTAAGAATTTTTTTGTGACGTTTCAGCTGTAGAAGGTAAAAAATTTAAATTTACCTATTTTTAAATACCTGTACAAAATTTTCCGATCCTTCTCTATTCAACGCCTATTAGAGCTCAAAAATTAAAATATTACTAGATATATTTATAAAATTAGTAACTTAGATTCTGTATATATTTCCAAGGTAAACATTGAGCTCTATCATTATATATATCGATATATGTTAAAAAGTTTTCTTAATTGCATTGCGCTTATGGACATTCTAAATACGGATTTCCATATTATTCATAACTAATAATAAATTAATAGAATAAGTTAATTATACTAATAACAATTAATTTTCATACATATTGGTACTTTTTACCGAAATTGTGTAATTTGTTAATTTTGGAACGAGGGTTTTTAAAAACCCTTGGTTTTTTTTATCACTTGTTTAATAATTGAATGCCACGGAAATTTAATGCAAAAAGCTTCTGTTATACTTTCATCAATGATAATCATTTCTTTTTATAATGTTATTTAATCCCAATTAATATGAAAAATTTGTTCCATTCCAGCTTGAATATTTTAATATTATTAGAAACTTAATAATTAGAAATAGCATCAAATTATAAATAACGATTACAAATGTAAACTAATACAGTTCCTTTTATTTAAATAAGGAATATTAAATAATTAATTAACTTAACTAGGTTTCAATTAACATTTGTAAAAGAGAATGGGTACTTTTTCTACTACTATTTCTTAAGAATACCAACCAGAAACCTCATCTTGAATTTTAAATTAGAAGATAATATATTAAAATACATTTTCTATTTTAAAAAAAAGTTCAATTACATAAAAATATTTGCTGAAAAATCTCAATATTCAATAGTTCCTATTCCATTCTGTTCCGATTCCACTTTCAATTAAATTGATATTTGACAATTTTTAACTTTATGTAATAAAATTTTGCTAATTTTTTATATTTCAAAAAAAAAAAAAATAAATAAATATAAAATCTTAGGAGTTCATAATTTAAATTTATAACTGTCACATGAACACACGGTTCTAATCAAAAGATGACATGATTTTAAATCACAACATTGAAATATTTATATTGTACATTTGAGAAAAGAAAACTAAACTCCAGTTTAGGCAGAAAAAATTCAACAAAATTTTATTGTAAATTTTCCAATTTATATTAACGAAAATTTGAGAAAAACCCGGAAAATTTATTAAAAAAAAACAACAAATAAAGAGAAAAAAACAATAGCTTCCTTTTGTTAATTAATAATATAAAAAACAACAATAACAAAAAAATACTGTAACTTTATTTAAACAAAGAAATCAGAAAAAAAATAAACCTAAATTAACAATATATATATATAAATATATACATATATATATATAAGTTAAACATCTTGTTGTATCCATAATTCCAGAAAATCCCCTGATATAAAATATAAAAAAAATTGTACTAACAACAATCTTATTTAATCAACATTTATCCAATCCAATATAATAATCAATATCATTATCATCATCATCATCACTATCAATATCATCATAATATTAAATAATATCAATATCAAGTTTTCCTTTTTGTTTAATATTTCTGTAAACTTGTTTGTTATTGTATAAACATGAAAAAAAAGAAAAACTAGTTTAAATATTGTAAAATCTATTTAGTATCTTGTACTTTCAATCATGAATATCAAAAAAAACAAAATACAACAACAAAAACAATAACAATAATACAATTATTGATCCAGATTCAGATCCTGTAATCCAGAAGTCAATAAAAAAAAAAAAAAAACTAAACAAGTAAAACCTTCAAATCGATGTCCAAATGGTTTCAATATTTTTCATTTTATTTTTTTTTTTTAAACTAAATCTGAATTAACATTGAAACAAACAAATTTGCTCTTCACAACTACCCTCCCCCCGTCTCACTCGTTTCTTATTTGTCATACTCACTCTCTCTCTCATTCTCTCTCTCTTTCAGCATCACTATATTTCATCGTCCTTTAAATCATATTTCTATATCCTTCTCTATTTTTATTTACTTTCTTTAGTAGTTGCCTCAAGGTTTCTTGACTCATGTATTCCTTAAAAAAAATAAAATCACAATTTTTTTTATACACATATATATATTATATACATACGCACATATACACATATAAAGTTTTATAAGATTTCTTTTATTTTGTAAGAAAATTAAAATTAAAGTTAAAGCATGGCACTTTTGTTTGAAGACAAAAAAAATTGAGAAAAAAAAAATTAAAAGAAAAGAGAAAGAAACAAATTTATTTTTTTTTTTCATTCAACTTTAATATTTTTTTCACATTTTCATTTTTTTTTTTTGTTTTTTTTTTTATTCTTAAACTTTAGAAAATAATTTTCCTCTGAAATGAAGTGCAAACGATTCATCACCATAAATCTTACTTTCTTTTTTCTTTTTTTGTTTTTATTTTTTTTATTTTTTTTTTTTTTACTTTCCTCATCATCATGATTATCATGATCAGTATCTTTATCATAAAATGGGTAGTTCTAACTTCTACAATTTAATAAATATAAAGTTAAATAAATAGTAGTTGTAGTAGTAGTGGCAGTAGTAGTTTCTATATAGTAGTAGAATTATTATAGTAGTAGAATAATAAGTATAAAAAGTCATAGTAGAATCGTCAAATATAATGATTACTATTACAAAAGTTGAAATTGTTTTAAAAAAAATTCTAAAGTACCGTTAGGTAAAAAAAAAAAAAACTAGTTGAAACAATTTGTTCTTCAAAACTCACAAAGTCTCGACAATATCAAACTTCCAGTTGAGTAAATAAAAACAATAAAGATTTATACATACTTTTCTTAAAAAAGAATCTTTTTGTTTTTTTTTTTTTTATTCACAGGACAATATTAACTTTTGCAATAACAACAACTACAAGGTACAATTCAAGTTAAAAGAAACGTATATATATATATATATAAAGGTATAAGTAACTATATATACCTATCTAACTATAGAAGTTGTAAAGTACTCAATTCTCAGTAAAACTTTCTAAGGATAACTGGTCACAAAAGTAAAAAAAAAAATATAAAACTAATTTTTGTATACTTAATTCATTTTATATATATATAGAATATAACAATATAAATAAAACTGTTATATATATATATATAATAATATATATGTACATGTGCAGTTATAAATATTTACAAATAGAATAAAATAGAAAATAAAACAAGAAACGAATAAATATATCAAAACGTAAACTGAACTAAGAACTGAGATATATATAGTAGTCCAAGAGGCTGTTTATCTGTAAATTCCTTACATTTCAACTTGTCCAGTACAGTTGAAGAAAATTTATTTTCTCTTTCTACCTTCCTTACACTATATACAGGTCCGCACTGGTCATCTTTTTTTTCTTCTCTTAAATTATTTTTATCACATTCTTAAAATATTTTGAAAAATTTAGAAAATGAGTGAAACTATACTCTGTTCGTCCGCCCTTCCGTCCATTTGTTGACAAAAGTTCTACAACGTTCCAAATGAAAGAGAAACGAAATTTTAACTAAGAAAAGATATCGCAAAAAATTCAATTTCATGGACGATTTTTTTTCTGTAGTCTCAACCATTTCGGAGCTGCAGTCCCCCATAAGTCGAGAAAAGTCCTATATTTAAACTGTTATAACAAGTCGGGTTCTGTAAGGTCAATATTTCTCAATTTGAAAACGGTACCAGACCTCTGATTATATGCAACTTATAAATAAATGTAACATAAATGTATAGAATTCCGGCACTAAAATTTACCGTTATGCGAAAATAAATGTTTACAAAATTTCTGTCTCCTCATATGTTCTAACCGACTTAAGCTATAGAATGTCAAAAACTTTGGCAGAAGTTTGATGCAAGTCACAATTTATTACCTAGAACCTGAATTTTTCGGAAATTTTCGGAAAGGAGGGCGGAGAGTTGGATCTTAAAAAATCACTATGAAACATTGTGTACGTTTTAAATATGCTTTTTTAAAAATCTTTGATTTTTTTCATCACTTGTCTCCTCCAGATTTTGTCATTCTGCCATCATGTTGTTTTGTTTGACGGTCACTTCACTTAATTCTCTTTACCATAGTAACGCTATAACTGACTTCTACTGCATTACGTACACATTATATATTTATATTATAATAAAAACAAAAAAAAACTCTTAAACATTATCTATCAACTAGTTTCTTATCCTGACTACATAGTATTTGCTGGGCAAGGCAAACAATATAATTTCTTTTTTGACTTATTTCTTCTACACTTTATTTTTCTTGATTTCTACATTTACTGTTGCAGATCTGATGGGGGGTTTTTTTTTATTCCAGGAATGATTACTTTTTTCTTCTTTCCTTCCCAACTTCTCCTCGCAATATTTCCTTACAATATTCCTCGTCGCTGCTTACTGCAGTACATATT
This sequence comes from Dolichopus griseipennis, assembly GCA_963082915.1. Classification (NCBI taxonomy): domain Eukaryota; kingdom Metazoa; phylum Arthropoda; class Insecta; order Diptera; family Dolichopodidae; genus Dolichopus; species Dolichopus griseipennis. The sequence continues at coordinate 83,781,422 of OY720443.1, forward strand.
AACTTGATAATACATATTTCCCTTCTTCTTCTTCTTCGTCCTTTCAATTTGAGGATGGAGTGACGGGTCAGTACTCTGCAATATTTTGCTTCAATTTTACTTTTATTTTACAATTCACAAGTTAGAAAAAAAAAAAACAAAAACAAAATAATAAGAAAGAAAAGCCATCCTTGAATTGCTTACTATATGAAACCAAAAGCACTTTTTGTTCAGAGGAAAATCGTTATGTCTCAAGTTAAAAAAATTGTCACTGGGCGCAGTTAAAGAGAGTTGTGTGTGCGAAGGAATATTGTATCCAAGCCAAAGAACAAAATGGAAAAATTTATAAGAATATAAAAAATGGTATATGTATTCTTGAAATGAAATGAAAAATTGTAACTTTGGAATGTTTTTTTTTTTTTTTTTTTTTTTTCATGGGACAAAATCTTTTTGTTATAATGTGCACATACAATACACATTAATGCTAAAGATACTGTTCTTTGACTTACAGTTTCATTCAGTACTTAAAAAAAAGGTAAAATTGTAAACTTAAAGTTGATTTAAGATTAGGGTTCATTTATGGCACATATATATTATGTAGTATTATGTAGTAGTGGAGCTATAGTAACGGTAAGATAAGGAACATAAAATACTCGTAATAAAGTTTTGATGATTTGAGACGTTCAACACACACACATATTTAATATTATTATTTTAGATTTGTTTTACGAAATTCATTATTTTAAAAATTTTTCAATGAAATTGCATAATTTTAACGATTTTTGATAATTTATTTATTATTAACTGTTGCCCAAAGAGTTGCAAGGCCTAGCTATAAAGATGGTATATGCTATTCCCCATTTAAAAAATAAATATTATTAATTTATTAATCGATGAACAGATGATAATGATCTCAAAATAATTCAAGAGTCGAGAAGCGTGAACAGGCACCTACAATTTATATAATACACAGAGTGAGGAAGCGAGGAATCTGCACCAAATATTTTTTTTTTTTTGGGAATGTAGGTATTCAAAACTCTAAAACCATAAATATATCTGGCGTAATGAAAACTGTAGTGGAACGACCATATATTTCCGGTTGCAAAGGATGCTGTGAAATATCTGGAGTTCTTAATTAGGAGGAAAAAAATTTTACATCTAAAAATCTATTTCAAATTTATGGTAGCACCCACCATCGTTCTCCAATATCTGGATAATACACAAAAAAGAGATTGTCGTATTATTAATGACAATACCGTAACCAAAAACTAACGTTCTTAAGTCTCACTTCCTCAATAACGACCTCAATACTCAATTAAAGTACTTAAATACCTCAATTAAAGTACTTCTAATGGAGTCGAAGGGTTTTTTAAATTTGGTAAACATAGAATATATGTACCCAATTAGACTCACCATTCTACCGATCCTTCAACGACAATTTAAATATTTTAACCTGGTCTGCAGTTAATTTAGATGTGAAATCTTGATTCTTGAGTGAAATTGATGATTAACTCTTTTTGAAAAATATGTGCATTTATTATTATGGTAATTTTTTAACCCCTTTTATGGTCCTCTAATTGCATCATTTTGTAAGGTCGCCTTTCTTAAGAAATTTGATGATCGGTCTATTCTTTCATACTTCTGGTAAATTTATTGCCTCACATTATTTTAAAATATGATTAAGATATATTTCAAAATAAAAAGTCTTTTTCAATGAAATGGGGTTCTAAGTCAATTTCTCTCTTCCACTGTCTTGTCTTATATAAATTTACTAATTGGGGCTTAGATTCATTTTGGATAATTTATTTGTTTTTTGGTAAACAGTTCGTGTAACTAATTTTGAAGCTTTTATAAATAGATAAACGCTTAAAAGATGTTAAATTTGTAGACAAGCTCTTGGTTGTAGAAAGACTTAGAGTGTCTCTTCTAAAGCATTATACCTCCGTAGAACCAAATGCCTTTATTTTAAAGGTAGTTGGTATTGCGATTGGTTATGTATCCAATGGTACATATTATCCTCACAGGACGAAAAGGACATTTAAATATATCCTTGTTGCTTATATTTTCAAAACTAACCCTTTCCGAACGAAAATTGTCTAGTTTTTTTTAGATATAGGCATTTGGTCATATGCGGGTACAACAAACGCTGCACAATCCTACTTAGGGTTTTCCTTAAGTCAATGACTATTATTTAAAATTCACACAGTTAAATCAACTAAATTAAAAATTAGTTTTGTCTTTTCCATTTAAAATCCAAATAAAAGAAAATATAAATCATAACTTTTCTTTAAAAAAACGAGGAAGATTATAGTTGCCCTTGTCAACTTTTAGATACCCGTGCATACCCACTATGGTGTATAAAATAAACCGAAATTTACTTCCCTTATACATTTAACTCATTACCCCATAATTTTGACATAAAAAAAAAAAAAAAAAATTAACAAAAAAAAAAAAAAATCACAAAACAAAAAACAAAGTTTTCATTCAGTGTCCCAAAACTTAAGCTTAAAAAAAAAAAAAAAAAATAAAAAAAAAAAAAAACAAAAAAAAAAAATTGGCCCACCCTAAAAGTCCGATGGTCCGAGTGATGTCCAACTTTGCCAAGTAACTTGCCCTATTAATTTACCTGCCCAATTTTAATTTTAACCTTGTAGCTTTATTAGATTCACAGTTATTGAATCGAAAACTTTGTATGGCAGCCCCCCGAAAATGGGGCCCTAACATTTTGAAACTTCATATAAGTGCCGGAGTCATTGTAAAACTAACCGTGTGTAATTTTCATCCCCGTAGTATAAATAGTTTTGAAGAAATTCAAATTGGTGCAAAAAAGTTGTATGGCAGCTCCCCGAAGCCTTGGTCCGATTTTAACCAAAAACAATAGGGAACCTAGAAATTGTCTAAAAATGACTTTGTGTGAATTTCAAGACTCTAGCCCTTTTAGTTTTTGAGTTATCGTGCTGACACACGGACAGACACACATAGCTAGATCGACTAATTTTTCGATTCTGAGCCGATACGTACCCTTGACACTATATCTAGCTCGTCTAGATCGATGCGTTACAAACGGAGGAGCAAATCTAATATACCCGATGTCATATATGTATGCACGGGTATAAAAACTTTACCCAATAAAAGTAACAATTTATAACTTTTCAAAATGACATTTAAATTTAATCAAAAAGTTAAGAAATTATTATTTTGAATTTTATTAAAATATTCTATTTAAAACTTTTGTTAAGTGAAAATATTTCTAAGAAATCAAAAAAAAAAAAAAAAAAATAACTGTAAAATAAAATGGAGGAAAATGAAATGACCACGAAATATTATTAAAAACAACATTATTTGAAGTAATAAAATTAACCAGAAATTAATTCAAACTTTTTATGTGTCTTTATTAAAAAACTTTTACTTAGAAAAACTCTTTTTTTTTTTTTTTATTTTTCAATTTGTTTTTTTTTTTTTTGTTTTTCTTTTCAAAATAATAAAAGTTGTCTTCAAACTGTCTAATCTATATCAAAATTCAAATAAAAGGATTTAAAAATAAATGTAACAAAAGTATTATACAAAATATCTTTAGATTACACTGAAAACCATTTAATCCTTAGTTTTAATGGATTGATCAACGTAGGGTAGGATATTACATATTTTAGGACGTTCTTAAAATTCTAAGTACTATTCAAGCTAATGGAATGCAATGTTACTTCCTTTTAATAAGGTTTGATATAAATAATACATTTAAGATATTACACAAAAAGTACAAAGTACAAATATTTTAATTTTGAATTAACTTCATCTAATGTTTATTCGTCAATCATTTTTGAATAGCTTCTAACATTTATTGACTTCAACAATTCTCCAATTCCATTTCGAAAACACACCAGTAAATAAAAGACTCTGCGTTAATTATTTTTATATACATATATGCTAATTCGACATATTTGTTAAATCTTACGATGAGTCATTAATTATAATTTGGAAACGATCGAGCGGCTACATCCGTTTTTTGCTTGGTACTTTTCTAAAACGTCAAAAATACGACGATGATCAAAATCAAAAATTCATAAAATATTTTGACGCATTAATCAGAAACTCAAAAACTGTTGAATTGTCAAAATTTTTTAATCTGATTTCATCTGTCTCTCCAAACAATTTTGGAATTTGAAAGCAACTAAATACATTGAATTTTATAGTTCTTCGACATAATAACTGTTTAATTATAACTGTAAAATAACTGTAAAATTTTTTATATCCTATTGTTGTCATCAAGTTATTTTTTATATATCTATACCATAATGCATAACCATTTTTTGGTAAACTTTAACAGTTATTACAGTATAAATAGAAAAATTACTCTAAAACAATCACTGCAACTTTTATTTTAAATAAGAATTTTAAAGTAGTAGTAATCAACTTTCACCTCAAATGGTGAAGGTGAATTTAATATTTGTTTATAAATAAAATGATAGTTCAAAAAGCGCGACAATTTTTTTTTTTTAAAGTTGAATAAAAAGAAAATAATCAGTTTAGTATTTAATGAAAATGACGGCTTAAAATTTTCTAAAGTTTGGATTATTATTAAATACAAAGAAACACAGAGAAAGTGAGAGAGAGAGAGGGTTTAGTAATATTATCTTAATTTTTAAGGAAAAAAAGTTCAAAAGTTTTCTTGCAGTTTTATTTAATATAAATAAGTTATCTATAAACTGTATTATTATTTAAATTGCAAAAGTTTTATTTAAAGATTTGTGTTTTAAGATAATTAAATATTTTTTTTAGTATTATATAGAAAAATTCTTTAATAATATTCTAATTCATTGTTTTTTTCCTAATTGTGTTGAAGTTGGTTAAAGGAGTAAAACTTTTAATTTATGGAAATATTACTTTAAAAGTCATATGTTTAACTTTTGAAATAAAGTGATACAAATTCATGCAATGAAAGTAACCAACAATATTTTCAAGGACGCAAAAGTTACTTAAGTTTGACAGATACGTTTTTTTGACATTTCGCATTTTTGGTGACTGCGTCATGGCTTACGCTCATTGTGCTCAAGACATTAATTTTGAAACTCCTTAATTTTAAGAGAAATGAAAGAAAAATTAATAAAACCTATATTACACCATTTCGAAAAGAAAATTATTTTACAATTTAATTTAAAATAAAAATAATAATATATAAATTTTATTTTTTCTCATTTCAGGTGAGGCTTCTTTTTTTCATTTAAAAATCTACATTAGTAATTATAAGGTAATTCGTAATTAAGATAAAATTTACATCTCATATTAATCCTATCACTTCTCTTTAAGATATTAATTCCTTGTTTTCATTGTAAGGTCTGTAATCCTGCAAAATTAGTGTAAAATCTATAATTTTGGAGTTTACATTGCCCGGAAAAAAACTCAATTCAATTTCACAAGAAAAACCATAAATATTGTCCTCACTATCGGAAGAATCCATGCCTAATATGAACAGGAAGAAATTATTCCTTTAAACAGAAAAGTGGCGAATAAAAAATTTTAAAGAAAATTTGAAATTAGGTTTCGAAGCAGAAAATATTTTAAAAATATTCAACTGTTTCGCAACTATACGGAATCTATGATTCTTCTACACAAAATTCAGCATTCTTCTAAATTGCTAAACTCTTGAACTATGATTTTTGAAAATTTGTTTTAATTGCTTTCTGAGTTGAATGGAGATTCATAAAGTTTTTAATAAATTCTGGAATATCCACTAAATAAAAAAATGGACTGAATTATTATTACAATTAAAAAAAATCTAAAATTATAAAAAAAATAATTTTAAAATTAAAAAAAAAAAACCAAGTAATATTACAAAAAAATTAATGTAATTAATATTAATTAATTATCAAAATTTAAAGTAAATAAATGATTTTTGTTTATATTTAATCTCGAAATTAAATACTCTTAATATTAGGCATGGATTCTTCTGATAGTGAGGACAATATTATACACTGCATTATACCAAAACCCAAAAATAATAAAACAGTACTGTGGAAAAATCTAGAAGATAAATTAAAAAATCTCCCCCCTGTCAATCCTTTCAAAAATTTTCAAAGTGTAAAAGCAGAATATGAAGAGATTCTAAAAACTGAAATTAAAAAAAAATTTAGATGGGTATCAGTAAATCACTATCGTCAAAAAGTAGGAGCAAAATATGGCAGAACTGTCAGAAATAAATATAAAAAAGAGCAAGATATTGATTATTATATCCGAAATATACTGCTACCAAAAATATTAGATAATGCTAATTTTGGTGGAGATGAAAATTGCGAACAGGAAAATCACGAACATGAAAGTCATGATTATAATGAAGAGGACGATGATGAATGTGAAACAAGTACAGATAGTAGGAATGGTGAAGATCACGATAGCGATAATGATGGTAAAGATAAAAACGGCAGCGGTGCTTCTAGTAAAATGTCATGGGATACTTTTAATGTAATGTATAACGGCACCAAATGCGAATGTACCCCACAAAGTATTAAAAATATTTCGTATTGTCGTAATTATTGTTCGTATAGAAGGGATGACATCTTTAAAATATATGACAATCCTCGAACTCTACCATTATGTTTATACGAAAACTTAAGACCAGCACAAACCTTAATGCGTCACAAAATTGAAAGATTAGCATATAGAGAAAAATTAAAAATGATGAGTGAAATTGGATATGGTTGCAAATGCTATGGACAAATATGTAAAAATAATATATGTTATGGGCCAAAGTCCAAACCTTGTCGAAGACTAACTCGTGAACCAGCCAAAAAAGGACCATTTGGAATAATCAATGGTAACTCTGAAATGGCTGTCTTATTTGGTCACGAAGTTAACTTGGGCCTTGCTGTTTGCTTAGTAGCTTTTGCTTGGAGTTTTATTACACCAGAAAATGAATGGAACACGTTAGATATCAATAGAATATTAGAACTTGGTACTGATATTTATTGTAAATCAAAGAGTCAGTTAAAAAATTGCACCCATGAAGAATGTGAAAACTTCACTGAGGAAGCCGTTATAAAAAAATTTAAAATTACTCATTTTTTAGTTGATACTGAAATAGTTGATACACCATGTATTGGCAAAATAAATAAAACTGAATCTGAAATTGAAAATTTAACAGATATATTAAGAAATTTTTTTAAAAATAACACTCATGGAATATTATTCATTAGTAGTTTTTATTATGTAATATGGAAATCATTTGATGTATATTTTGTTTTTGATCAATATGCTCTTAAAGATGTTGGACTTTCAGAATTCTTTAATAATCGAAAAGCGTGTCTTATAGGTTTTTATACAATCGATAGTGTAAATGATTTTTTCGTGGAAATTTATGGTTTTACTGATGAAATATTTTCGTTTCGAGCTCTTAAAATGAAAAATTTATTGGTTTCGAAACCATATCCAACTGAAAACATCAAAATAGATGAAAAAAAATTCAAGTATGAAATGGTAAAGGAAGGACATGAGCTATTATTGGGTAATTTATTTTTGGGTTCTGATATATTTCGGCAATATAAATTTCAACAAGGTTTGCCAGTGGCTATTGCTGGTATATTATATTCCAAAATTAAAAATACCAAAACTTGGAACTCTGATGATTTAGATATGATTTTATTTATTGGAAATCGTTTATTACATGATTGGTATGCTGATAAAATTTCACCAAAATTAGACGATATTCCTTTTGAAATTCGTATAGCAAACTTTTGTTTTCATATAGAAATCGAAGCAGAGGTAGATATGATATATGATTTAGATTTTTCATGTGAAGCAGATGTAATTGATATTATTGAAACAGCTTTTTCGGCCTATCGTAGTATATTAATTGAAGCTAATCAAAAAATTTATGCTGCATGGTATTCTAATGGAATATTTAATATATTAGATCCTTATGGAAAAGTTAGATTAAATTTACCGGATTTAGAAAATACCCAACTAAATTCATTTGAGGATATCTGTGATTTAATTAATTTTATATCTGTAATACTTTGTAAATTGCCAGAGCCACGAATTCTTATAGTAAATGGTGTAACTGTAACTGATATACGTAATGAATTATATCTTTATGATGCATGCAAACCATTGGATAATATTAATGCAGATACTGATACAGAATCTATTGAAGATGAAATTGATGAAGATATTTTCAATAATGAATATAAACCAATAATTCCTCAAACAGATGATTTAGATTTTGCTGATTTAGATTCTGATACTGAATCAAGTAAAGTGGAGAAAGATTATAATGCAATTAGAAATCAATTATTTTATCCTAAGAACAGTGTTAACACTAAAAGATGAATCAAATCAATATCTTCGATAATTCAATATGCTGGCAGTGTAGTTCAAAGTATTTGTACTAAAATTTTGATTTAATTACAAAATTATATTTAAAACGAATATGCAACGGAATGAGGTATAGGTAAAGAGTAATTATGATTTGTAATGATCCATGACTATTGTATTAATGATTTTAAAGCAAAAAAATTTATAATAAAGTCAAAAACCAATAATAATTATATTCTTAATATTTATTTATTAAGGTTATATTTAAACCAGGGCCTTATTGCACCATCTACATATTACTAATCAAATAATCGTTTTTAATAACTTTTAATTAAAACGAGGAAAAGTGTAGTACAGTAGACTGTATCAACTCTGGGATACCTGTATGATCGTAATATATAGGTATTATCCGAAATGATACCTATATTGACAAAATTTTAAATACAAAAATTGTTGAGAATTTCAGTTATGTACAAAAGAAAATATAAGTTGAAAGTTAACTCTTCGAACATCTTCCATTACACCGACTATATTTTATGCAGACATATGTATTCAAGACATCCAGATTTATTTGGTATTTAAATTTCGGACATCCAGATTTATTTGGTATAGAGTAATTCTCATATAAAAAAAAGAAGTTGTATGACAGTAACTCGAACCCATTGTTCTAACACCATTATTTTTTTAGTTATCGTTCGGACGGACGGACATTCTAGCTAGATCGATTTACTTATCGATTCTGATACGATTAAAACCTTTGAATCTTTAACTACTTCTACCCCCTCCTTATCTGCGCTCCAAATGCAATGGAATTTTAAATTATCACTTCAAAACCAATTATTTATCCAATATATAATTAATTTTTTAATTTCAAAAAATCTTTTTACCAAATTTTAAAATTTATAAAAATATAATAAAAAATAATAAATGCAATTGCTCCTACGTTCTTTCCAAATCTCTTAACCCTCATTTACATTGAATTTATTTGCTTTTTTATAAATAAGTATATTTATATATATATATATATACAAAATGTAAAATCAACTTAAATTCAATAAAATTATTTAACCCTTTAACATAGCAATGCAACGAAAAAGTCCTTCAATCCAATATTTTTAATAATCTCTTAAATATTAAAGAAAAAAACAGTTATTTCCTTTTAATAAAACCCATTAAGCTCTCTTCCAAGTAAATTCAAAATAAAAATAAACATTTGAGACAAAAAAAAACCAAACCAATGTTAAATTTATTCGAAAGTAAAGCAAAGTAAAGTTATAAAAAATAAATATTTAAAAGTGAAATAAAATCAAAAATAAATTAAAATAAAAATTAAAAAAAAAACAGTTAATTTCATGTAATAAAATTTGGATTAAAATTCACATTTACTGGGACCTCCATCTCAATATTCACTTCAATATATTTTTTAAAATTAAAAAAAATAAAATAGGGCAATCTTGTTTTTTTGGTAAGCAATTTGAAATAATATTATTTGAATCTGGACCAAAGTATTGTCGGAGTCCATAACGAGTTAATTTTATACAATTCAATTAAGTTTTATGAGAATGAGTGAATTGTCAATAACTTCATCTACCTTCGAAATGTCTTTACATAGGAAATGTCACATAAAACATAAATTTGAATAATAAACAACAATGTCACTTTTGCTGTCATATCCTAGTAAATTGAGACAACTGTCACAAAACGACTAAAATATGTTACTTAACTGTAACCTATAAATTGTTTGTGATTAGATTGATTTTGCCATTCATTTCAATTTAATTTTAAAAATTTTTAAGAACCTTTCACATAACGTAAAACATAACAATGAGTGAAAATTAGTTTTCCTGTCAATGTACATTAGAAATGCGCTCAAACATTTAATACACTCGGACGATTGTCAGATAAATATAGTTCGAATGACTGGAGAAAAAGAGTCTAAAAACGGAGTGATACCTGTAATATGCTTAAAAATTTATGGTTCGTCGAATTGCCGGTACTTCATCGTAAAAATGACGGATAGAGTACAGCTGTTTTTTGACTTTTGTCTACAAAATCTCATACTATGACATATACTATGACAGAAAAATTAAAAAGTGAAACTCAGAATATATGTCCTTGTTAGTTCTTTGTATCATAAATTTGAATGTTGTCATATATGTAATGGAATTACATGTTCATCTAGGGATGAAGCGGTTAATAAAATTTCAGTATTTCACCCGAATCATATCTGGGTTAAAGAAAAAAATTCCGCAATTAATACTATCTATTTGACAAACAATTTGAATTTATGTGAAGAGCTGTAAACCCGTCTTACAGTTTCGAGGGCTATATTCCCATCTTTCAGAGTTTTGATAGAACTAACTACATCATGACTACCACTACTTTGAGTATAAAATTACCATAAAATAGCTCAAAAAAATAATAAAAACCAAACTTTTTTTTTTAATTTTTTTTCTGAAAATTGTTTGTCTTTCCAGACAGTTTTTTATTAAATTTTTTTATTTTTGTTTATTGTATGAGTTATTGCCAAGTTATTTCGTAATTTTGTGGAATTATACATAAATATTTATTATTTTTTATCTTCAGTTATTCCTACAAAAAGAAAAAAGTCCCAACATATGTATATGTGTATTAACATATGAAAAACCGCGATAACTTTATTCATAAAAAGCAAATTAATAGGAATTTTTGAATTAAAAAATGGACTTAAAAACTTAACATATTTCTTTTTCTGAATAATAATAAGCCAAAAAAAATGTTATTACATGTTATTGTAGTGCATTCAATAATTCTAACACTACAATTATTACAATACCTATATAACTTCACCGTACATATACATTTAATTTATACTAATACAATACCTAGTTAACTTCAACGTATTTTTACATTCTTTCTCACGAACACAATACCTAATTAAAAAGTACGCTAATATACTTTTATAACAATTTAATAAAGATATCTAATTTCATATATACCTTAAGTATATACGAACACATTAATCACATTAATTCTTTAGCAAAAATGCTGATTCTAAACATTTAAATTTAAAAACAACAATTAACACCCGTACCATATAATATTATATATTTTTACTGTTTTTTTACATTTATAAAAAAAAGTCATTATGAATAGAAATTGCACATTCAGGGAATTTCCTTAAAAAGGTTGAAGAACTGAATGTAGCACATATGTTTAACACACGATTTAATATTTGTCAATTTAAATTATATTTTTAAGAAAATAGCCCATATGGCACTTTTTATTGTGAAATAATAAATTTAATAATGTTAATGTAATCACCTCTACTAAAAAAAAAGTAGTGGGGATAAATTTGAAATATTGTATAAATAGCTTTGTAAATTTCAAAAATGATAACAATTAAAAGTTTAAGCTCTCAGACAGCTTAACAAAGAAAACTAAAAGGCTTTTAATTTGACTTAGACAGAATCTCTAAATTGGGTTCCGCCCATAGAGAAATAACCATCACAGTGTGACATAGGGCTTATGGCCCTCAGCACTTTGGTTAAGACAAGGACTGCATAAAGACATAATAAAGTATTACCAATAGGATAAATATTATTACAACTTAAATATTACAAATCTATTACATGGCGACCCGTGCCGAATTAGACGAATCAGAAGGAAGACAATGGCCAAAAGGACGTGATAATGAAACAGAAAAAGAAGAATCTGCGCAATCAAAACAGAAATCGCAACAGTTTCAACAATAAAAACCACAATTACAATGAAAATAAAAATAACAAGTGAGGGGAAAAAACCAAGGGTTTTTAAAAAGCACATTTTTAAAATTATATACGGTTTCTTACTGAGTATTTTATCATTTATTTTTATAAAAATATATATTATGATAATATTATAATTTTGTTATTTCATTAATAATTAATTAGATAACTAATAGTGAAATACTTAGAATATAACCCCAATGCACTCAAGAAAACCTTTTAATAAGTGCAAAATATAATGTTGGAGCTTCAATGTTAACGTTTAATTTTGGAAAAACTTACAATGGTGAATAAGTTATTGTTTTATAAGAACATAAAAGTTTTAATTTTGAAGACCTAGTAGCCCTTCAATTGGGAAGGTTCCCAAATTTTTGCTTAGCAGACTTATGATGGATCTGCCCAACCCTCCTGTCCTCACCCTTCCACTTTTTTTTGGTTCTAGGAAATCAATTTTGAACTCCAACAAAATTTGGAATTTTACCTAGAATATTATTATCAAACCAAAAATGGTTAAGACAAAGAACAATTTCTTCAATTTAAAGAGACCCTTTCAAATTTAAGAAAAACCTTTAACGTATGTTGAAATATGATGCTGCAGCTATAAATTTTGCATATTTGTAAAAAAAAATTTGAACAGGTGTTAAAGTTACAGGTGGTTGAAAATAGCAAAATTTCAATTTTCGAGCCCTTATAGCTCCTAAACAGGGGGCGTGACAAAAAAATTTTGTTAACCGACTCCTACTAATTTTGGAGGACCTAACTTCTCCCAAAATTTTAAGACCCTAGGTTGAACCGTTTAGAAGATATATGGGGCCAAAAATTTTGCAAAAGTTGAGTTTAGCTTAATGGTAAATTTTAGTACCGTATGGTAACCCTATACATTTTAGCCTTATATTTTTGTGAAGCTTATAAAACCAGCTATCTTTTGCCGTTTTCAGACTGAAAATACACTTAACAAAACTCATGTTATAATAATTTAAAAATAGGGCTTTTTCCAACTTTGAAAGGCTGTAGCTCCGTAACGGGTGGGGCTACAGAAAAAAATTCTTCTACGAAATTATTTTTTTTGTAATATCTACCCGTGGTTAAAATTTCTTTACTCTATTTCAAACGGTGTAAAAGTTTTTGTAAACATACGGACGGACGGACAAAGTCAAAATTAAGAAAAACCGTTGACACTTATTGAAACCTTCGTTTTGGAGCTTTCAATTTTGTATACAAATAAAAAAAAATTTTAACTGGTATTCAAGTTATAGGTGTTTAAAAGCTAAATTTTTAGCAAAATTTCAATTTTCGACCCCATACAGCTCCTAAAGAGGGGGTGTGACAAAAAAATTTTGTTAACTGACTCTTACTTATTTCTAAGGATCTAACTTCTCCCAAAATTTCAAGTTTCTAGATTTAGCCGTTCCGAAGTTATGAGGGACCAAAAATTTTGTAAAACTTAGTTTTGAATAACGGTAAATTTTAGCACCGTATGGTAACCCTATACAATTGGTTTTTAAAAATTTGTAAAGCTTATAAGAATAGCTGTCTGTTACCGTTTTCAGGTTGGAAATATACCTTATAGAACTCTAATTATAACTGTTTAAATATGGGGCTTTTTTCGTCTTTGTGGGGCTGTAGCTCCGTAACGGGGGGGGGCTACAAAAAAAAGTTTTAACATTAAATTATTTTTATTGCAAAACCTACCCATTTCTGATATTTTTTAGTCAATCGTAGGTAAAAAGGGACGGACGGACGGACGGACGGACGGACGGACAGAGTGAAGCTATATAGGCACATTTTTACAAAATTTTTTGAAAATGTGCTAAAAACGTACTAAAATGCTATAATATAAATTAAAAAAACAAAAAATTAAAATGCCAACAACAACAATGTTCTTCTTATTAATAAAAAAAAAAAAAAAAAAAAAAAAAACAAAATAAGACACAAAATAAAAATAAAAAATTAAAAGTAAATTACCTGAGCATAGAACAGGGAAACGAGAACAACCTGGAAGTACGACACCTTGCCGAGGATTTAAACAACCTACAAATGAATTAAAAATATACTTTATCAACAACAGAAAAATAAATTACATATTCTTAAAAACAAGCTTAACTCAAAAACCTTTAGCATTTTTAATAGATACAGGAGCAGAAATTTCAATAATAAAAAATAATTGTATAGATAATCATGAACTAATTAACTCAGAAAATAAATGCAAAATAACCGGTGTAAATGAACATGTCGTATTATCATTAGGTAACATACAAACAACAATAAAAATAGAAAATTTTAACTCAAATCAAAATTTTCAAGTAGTAGACTCAGATTTTCCAATACCAACTAATGGTATATTAGGTACAGACTTCATACATAGATATTACAGCTTAATTGATTTTGATACCTTTACAATAACATTAAAAGTAAACAATACAGAAATAACCTTACCAATTGAAACCTACATCCCAAATTATGATAACATTGAAATACCACCTAGAACAGAAATGATCCATCCAATCAATATTAAAGTAAAAGAAGACAGCATAGTACTAAACAAACAAATAGGTAATCACATATTCATCGCAAACACCATTATACCAGCAAAAGGTATAGCACATGTAAAATTCATGAATACATCAGATCAAAAAATAACCATTTCAAACTTTAAACCTGAAATTAAACCACTTAAAAATTACATGATTATGAGTCTAAAACAAGATAAAACAAAAAGAGAAACAAAATTATTACAAGAACTTAAAATAAAAAATTTAGATGAAAAAGCTACAGATTCAATTATAAATATATGCAAAAATTTTTCGGATATTTTCCATCTACAGGATGACAAACTTTCATACAATAATTTTTACCAACAACATATAAGCCTTCAAGATAAAACTCCAGTTTACATTAAAAATTACAGACTCCCTCAAACACAGATAAAAGAAATTAATAACAAAGTCAATGATTTAATTAGAGAAAAACTAATAGAACCATCTAACAGTCCATATAATTCACCATTACTAATAGTACCAAAAAAATCTTCAGATGACACAAAAAAATGGAGATTAGTCGTGGATTATAGACAACTAAATAAGAAGATAACAGATGACAAGTTTCCACTCACTCGTTTAGACGATATTCTAGACAGTATCGGAAGAGCAAAATATTTCTCAACATTAGATCTTAGTAACTCCTTTCATCAAATCAAATTAGACAACGAGTCAAAACCATTAACAGCTTTTTCAACTAATAAAGGTCACTATCAATTTACCAGACTACCTTTTGGTTTAAAAATATCTTCAAACAGTTTTCAGAGGATGTTAACCATAGCACTATCAGGCTTAAATGCAGGCGCATTTATCTATGTTGACGACATAATAATTTTTGGATGTAGTTTACAACACCATAATAAAAATTTAATTGACGTATTTACAAGACTTAGAAAATCTAATTTAAAATTAAATCCAGCTAAATGCACATTTCTACAAACCGAAGTAACATATCTTGGACATTTAATTACACAAAATGGTATAAAACCTGACCCTGCTAAATATAATACAATACAAAATTATCCAACTCCTACAAATGCTGACGACACCAGAAGATTCGTAGCATTCTGCAACTACTATCGCAGATTTATAAAGAACTTTGCCGAAATAGCGAAACCACTTAACAACTTATCTAAAAAGAACACAACTTTTGTTTGGACTTCAGAATGTGAAGAAGCATTTAAAACACTAAAAGAAAAGCTAATAAAACCACCAATCTTAAAATTCCCGAACTTTGATGAAGAATTCATAATAACAACTGACGCATCCAACTTTGCTTTAGGCGCTGTTTTGTCACAAGGAGAAATAGGTAGCGACCGGCCAATAGCTTACGCTAGCAGATCTTTGAACAAACATGAACTAAACAAACCAATAATCGAGAAAGAATTATTAGGCATACATTGGGCAATAACATATTTTAGACCCTATGTATATGGCACAACGTTCACGATTGTTACGGATCACAGTCCGTTAGTCAGTTTATTTAAACACAAAAATCCTTCATCTAAAATGACAAGAATAAGACTAGAATTAGCCGATTATGATTTTAAAATAATATATAAACAAGGTAAAATAAATACAAACGCAGACGCACTATCTCGTATAAAAATCGATTCAGAAATATTAAAACAAATGATTCCAAAAAATAGAGTAAATATCATCACGAGAAATAAGAGTAAAACATTACAAAAAACAGATAATAATACTAGTACTAGTACATTGACACAGAAGTCTGATCAACTTCATACGTGGCAATGCACCTCTATATCTGAAACAAAAAATATGCATAAAATAAAATTTATTAACGTTAACGATTTAAAAAATATGAAAAATAAAATAAATGAAATAATTATAAATGAAAAAGGGGATTTTATGGTACCAATAAGCATAAGTGATAATCCATATCAGGACTTAGGTCGGATCTTGGAGAAACTTATCTTATCTATGAAAAATAAAAAAATAATGAAACTAGCGCTTAGTGATAATGATTCAATATTTAGAAAAATTGACATAAGAGAATTTAAAACATTGTACAATGATATTATGAATAAATTAAAAATGAATGAATTAAAAATTTTAATATATACCCCGCCTAAGAAAATTGATGATAATGAATCAAAAAATAAAATAATAAAAGAATACCATGACTCTCAACAAGGAGGTCATACAGGAATCAAAAGAACCATCAACAAAATAAAACAACGCTATATATGGAAAAATTTAAACAAGATGGTCAAAGAATACATAAACAACTGTAAGATATGTGCAAAGAATAAAATTATAACACATAATAAAGAAAAATTTATTATAACTAATACACCATCATCTGCTTTCGAATCTATAAGCATAGACACCGTAGGACCTTTGAGAATATGTAATAACTACAGATATATATTAACAGTTCAATGCGAATTAACAAAGTACATAGAAGCAATACCAATAGAAACAAAAGAAGCAAAAACTATAGCAAAAACATTAATCACAAATATCATTTTAAGATATGAACATTTAAAATCAACTCCATATCACCATGAGACACTAGGCTCAATTGAACGAAACCATAGAGTATTAAACCAATATCTCTTATCGTTCACTCAAGACTATCAATGGGACGAATGGATACCTTACTTTGCATATTGTTATAACACAACACCACACACAGATACAAATTATTCACCATTTGAATTACTTTACGGAAAAATATCAAGTATTCCAACAAACTTTAATACTAATCCACACATACCTATACAAGACATGAACGACTATGTACTTGAACTAAAAACTAGACTCAAATTTGCAGCCGAACAAGCAAAGAATATGTTAAATATAGCAAAAATAAACAGAAAATATGTAAATGATATCAATGTAAAACCTATAAAATTTAAAATAAATGATTTAGTTCTAATAAAAACTGAAAGAAAAAATAAACTAGATAGTCCGTATGATGGACCATATAAAATAATAAAAACAAACAATGTAAATTCTATAATAAAAATAAAAAACAAACAAAAAGAAATCCACAATAATAGGTTAAAACTTTTTAAAAACTAGCTAAAATCAAATATTTTATAAAAAAATTTTTTTTTTACTTATTACTTTATAAAATTTTATTATTAAGAAAAATTTATTATTATATACCTAACAAAAAAAAAACATTGTAAATAAACAAAACAAATTTTTTTTTTACCTAATAAGCATAAACACAAAAAAAAAACATGTATATATATTTTAATATAACAAAAAAAAAAGAATTTTCTTCTTTTTGTACAAAATTCTTTTTTTTCTTTTACGGTAAGGGTGTAGTGCATTCAATAATTCTAACACTACAATTATTACAATACCTATATAACTTCACCGTACATATACATTTAATTTATACTAATACAATACCTAGTTAACTTCAACGTATTTTTACATTCTTTCTCACGAACACAATACCTAATTAAAAAGTACGCTAATATACTTTTATAACAATTTAATAAAGATATCTAATTTCATATATACCTTAAGTATATACGAACACATTAATCACATTAATTCTTTAGCAAAAATGCTGATTCTAAACATTTAAATTTAAAAACAACAATTAACACCCGTACCATATAATATTATATATTTTTACTGTTTTTTTACATTTATAAAAAAAAGTCATTATGAATAGAAATTGCACATTCAGGGAATTTCCTTAAAAAGGTTGAAGAACTGAATGTAGCACATATGTTTAACACACGATTTAATATTTGTCAATTTAAATTATATTTTTAAGAAAATAGCCCATATGGCACTTTTTATTGTGAAATAATAAATTTAATAATGTTAATGTAATCACCTCTACTAAAAAAAAAGTAGTGGGGATAAATTTGAAATATTGTATAAATAGCTTTGTAAATTTCAAAAATGATAACAATTAAAAGTTTAAGCTCTCAGACAGCTTAACAAAGAAAACTAAAAGGCTTTTAATTTGACTTAGACAGAATCTCTAAATTGGGTTCCGCCCATAGAGAAATAACCATCACAGTGTGACATAGGGCTTATGGCCCTCAGCACTTTGGTTAAGACAAGGACTGCATAAAGACATAATAAAGTATTACCAATAGGATAAATATTATTACAACTTAAATATTACAAATCTATTACATTATGTATTGCATTTTTTTTAATAATAATTACATTTTGAAGGCAATAACAAATTATTAACAAATCTTTAACTGCAAAAAAAAAAATTAAAAACTTAAATTTAAATATTTTACTTGTTATAATATATCTATGGACTTTTTACCTTTCCGGAATTAAGGAATTGGCGATCTATTCATCTAAGCCAAAATTTTCAAACTAATACGATTGCAATTTATACTTGCACTAAATCTGTTAATAACCACTTAGGCGTTTTTCTTTTTAAATTTGACATAAACTGTCAAAAAAAAAAAATGGTTTTTTTTAGCTCTGATCGCTCCGAGCTCGTGATTCATATTGTTTTTTTAAATCAAAATGCGCTCAGAGTACGTCTATGTGCTCAGTTTAAATATTTCGAGTACGACTAAGCTAAATAAAATAGAAAGACGTTTTTACGTTTGTTTGGATTATACTTGTAAAATAAAAGTCACGATGTTTTGTTCCTTTTACTTAATCCAGTTTTAATTTAATTTTAATAATTTAATTTAATTTTTTTGACAATTTAAAACGTAACTAAAATAAAAATGACAGTTTTTTTAAATCGTGTTTTTTTTTATCGTGTATATAGCGCTCATTTTGTTCTGAGCGTATCAGAGCTATGCTCAGATTTAAAAACAAACGTCTTATATATTTCGAAAACTTTTAAATTGTTTTGGTGTTTTCGGCTCCGACGTAATATATCTGTCATTTCATTTATTATCTGTCAAATATTAGTTTACTTTTGACTTAATTAACTGAGAAACTCATAATTCGTTAACTGTCAATGAACAAAGGAAGTTTGGGAAAAATCTTTCCTTTTTTGGGACAAGCTAGAAAGTTGAATTTTTTAATTGTCAAAATATGGGGACAAATCCTTATTGTTCTAAATATATTATTTTCCACATTCTTTAATCCCTTGCAGTTCTCCAGACTTTGACCCTCGCAGAATCCAATTAATCAAAATCATAATATTCGGCATTAAAATAATTTGACGAGAAATGCACCATACACCTGACCTCAACTGTATTTCTGCTTTATTTTATAATATTTTTTTTGATAAAGTTTTAAAGTTGTATATCTGATACCTTTGTCTTGAAAAAGATTTAAAAAAAAAACAAGACGAATTCATATGCGAAATAAATTCCCAAGAATCTTCATAAAATTTTCTTTAATCAGACTTTTCACTTTTTATGTAAAAATGAAAAAAACAACTTTTGAAACAAAAGAGCATAGAATTAAATTTAAACTATTTTTATTCCGCGCTCTGTTAACTTCAATAAAAACTGAATATAAAATTTTTAAAACCATAATTCACGAACACTTATTATCTTTTTGTTTTTTTTTTTTTTTTTTTTATAATATTTATATAAAATCCATAAAATTTGTTTTTATTTCTTGTTTTTATAAAAAAAAAAAAAAAAAAAAAAAATTAAAACTGCACTCATTCCGTATAATTATTTGAAATTTTTTTCCCTTTACTTCTTTCTTTTATATTTTATCTTAGATATGCATATTATCCTGAGGAATTTTCACAAAAAAACCAAAATAGCAATAAAAAAAGCAAAAAAAAAAAGATTAATATTAAAAGGACCTCGTAAAGTCCTTAAATAGACAGTTGAAGTACAAAACATATTATTATACTTTTTATTTTATTAATGTACAGTTAGGGTTAAAATAATGTTAATAGTTTATTTTTGTACAGTCAAAGGAACCAAATATTAAGATTTAAACAGATTCGAAAGCATTCGAACTTTTTATTCGAACAAAGTTTTACTAATTTTAAGTCTACATCTTCTTCTTCTTCTTTTTCTTCTATAGCTTTACAGTCCTTGATGAACCTGGGCTTCCGCTATAATTCTCTTCGATACATCCCGATCTTGTGCAACTCTCTTCCAATTTCTTATTCCCAAAATCCTTAAGTCATCTTCAACAGCGTCTAGCCATCTTTTTTTTGGTCTCCCTCTTTTTGTTGTTCTGTTATCCGGCATTCTTATAACATGTCCTATCCATCTTAAACTTTGCGCTTTTATGAATCTTATTATGGTTCTATGTTCAGTCAATTGTTCAAGCCTGAAATTATTTCTTGATCTGTATGTACCATCTTCGTTTCTAACCGGTCCATATATTTTTCGAAGTATTTTACGCTCAAATATTCCCAGTTGTCTACAATCTGCAGTTTTAAGCGTCCATTTTTCACATCCGTATGTTAGAACCGGTCTGATTAATGTTTTGTATAATTTAAGCTTTGTATTTCTTGACAACAGCCTGGATTTCATAAGTCTAGAGTATATATAGTAACATCTACTTGCGGCTTAAGTCTACATCTAATATTACTAATTTTAAGAACAAAATTTTACAATTTTAACTTATAGTTAATTTAGGTGCATAAGATATTTTGTCATACCGTGGACAATCTTAATTAGGTTTCAGCTTTTATTCGATGTTCACAAAGTACTCAAATTAAGCGACCTGTGCTAACTATATGCAAACCATTTTAATGATTCTTTTCAAATCTATAATTCAGACAAGCTTTTAAATAATCCTAATAATATTAGAGGTATTTACTTTTAGTTGTGAATCAATATAAAATTTTAAAAGTACAGTTAGAGCTGCCATTTGCGACATTATGAATCCCAACAGATGGTTATTTCAGTGCCATATGATCAGTATAGTGAAGATATCTGGATCGATATTATCTAAATAATAAATGTCGATATTATCTTCGAAGAAATTTCGAAATTAAAAGTTCTGGCGGGATAAATAGTACTAAGACTAACCAAAATTATATTAAATTATAGACTTCTTAAGTTTTTGAACAAGATACAACAAGTCGTATAAAATTCTCAACTTCAAATCGGTTCGCAGTTTATTGTCACTTACTGTTTATACAAGTATATATTAATATATGTAAATAATAATTAAAGATATGTATATGCATATATATTTTGTATTTATATATATCAATCTGACATAAATCAAAATAGATCCTTGTATAAATATCCATAAGCCGAAAAGGATTTTTGTTGTTGCTGTTGTTTTTGTTGTTAATAAAATACAAAAACAAAAATAAAGAAAAAGAATAAGAATAAGAAATAATTTTTAAGTCTGAAAAATGCATCGAATTTTCCTAAGGATTTTTTTTATATACATATATATATAAACATACATACATCAACACAAAAAAAAAGGAAGAAGCTTTATTTATCAGATATCAGATCAAATTTTTCATTATAAATGTATATATATATATATATATATATATATATATACAGTTAATATATATGTATTGTATATATATATACTCTACTTTATTTTAATATATAGACAGTATATATATATGTATATATATATATATATACTGTTACTTTAGTCCTCTTCAAGAACATACTCAGCAGAATAATAAAAAGATGAATGATATGGTTGAAATCCTTTTTCTTGTTTTTCTTCTTTTTTTTTTGTATTGATATGTGAATGTATGACTTTTGTTTTTTTTTTTTTGTATTTTTTTTTTTTACTTTTATTTATTATTATTTCATTCATCTATTTTAATGTGAATAAATGAGACCATAAGGACATCTTTTTATATTCACATACACATATTTGTTCAATGAATTTATATACATATATAATATGTATATGCCTTTTAGGAGATATAGAATAAAGTATATATATAAATAAAATAACTCTATTTCTCATTTACCCGCCTTATCCTGTTTTTTTATTGTTGTTTTTGTTTTTATTTTCTTCGTTGCATTAAATTTTAAAAAAAGTTTTTCTAGGATTTATTTTCAAATTACATTAACTTTAAAAGGAATTCATGATTTAAAATTGTCCTTTAAATTTGTTGTCCTCCGTTTTTTTCAAAAAAAAGATATTAAAAAGAAATGAACTGACTAATATAACAATAGATGAAGTAGAAAAGGTCTATTTAGAAGTATAGCTGGGTCTAAGTTCGAATATATGAGTTTAAAAATTTTAAATAATAGTTTTAAAACAAAAGTTTAAGTTTTGGGATCTTTACAAAAAAACCCACAATTATAAAATAACACAAATATGAATATATTACAATTAATATCATGATCCTTGCAACTTAGTTGACATTTTTTAAATTGCATGCTTATTGGATTTTTATGGCATATCAATTGAAACCATTGTTACTTGTTGGATGGAATGATTGGAATATGGGTATGATGAGATTGAACCAGAACCTATCTTATTTTTCAATATTGATTAAAAATTAAATTATTTTTAAAAATAATCAATTAAGTTTTTAATTTTTACCAGAAATCTTTAAATTGATTGAACAGAGTAGTCTTGTCAGTCACATAGTGCATACTTTTAGGAGTTTTGATGTCAGTGTAACTTCTGTGTAAATACTTTTTTTTGGACGAATTGTATGAATTCACCATCTGGATCAGGAGTAATACTATCTAACCAAGGAAAATTTGTTAATAATCTTTTAATAAGAATTTATGTAATGGATCGAAGTTTTCAATATTTTATATTTGACTTCAAATCTCAAGATTTTACTCGAATTTTTTAAATTTTCATTTTCAATCCTACTTATAACTGATAGTTGCAAATCGTACCACTTAAATTCGTAAACTTTTGTACCGTACACTTAAATCAGCACACAATTCACAATAATATCTTAGTTAGATTGAAAAAAAACCTAGCTCCGGATTCTGTAGTAGACACTTAAAAGGCGGAAAATTCCCAAAAAATGGCACCAACATTTTGAGGGCTATATGTTGAGGAGGGTTTAAGGATAGAACTTTCTAAATTTAGTTTCTAATAAAACTCTGTGGTTACCTTTTTTAAATTAGTCACTGTCGCTACTGGCTTCCGAAGAACAGGGACTTTTAATTTTTCAAAAATTTTAAAAGCATAAGGAAATTCATTTACACCAGAACTAGTTTTTTGTGATTAAAGTTCCAACAACGTTAAAAAAAATTGAACTCAGATAAAGTTCCGGAACGATATTTTAAATAGAAGCAATATGTTCCGGAAATTTACATATTTATTTTGTTTCGTTCCAGACCCCTGGTTATAACTAACTTAAATCCATTTCCCATTTTATATAATTAAAACTAATCATGTGAAGACTTACCATTAACTTCTTTCTCATATATGATTGCGAAAAAATCCCGTGTAGAATTGTTTTTTAGTGAGAAATACTAATGAAAGAACTGTGATTTACAGTTTACTACTAGTTCCAGTGCCTTATTTCATCTAAACCTCCATTGGAGTATTTAAGCTCACTGCAGGCAATTACAGTTATGTGACTTTTTAATCCAGCCTTGCATGATTTTTTTTTCCACCACAGTGGAAATGGTTAAGTTTTTTATGTGGTTCGATATTTCTGAAAAACCAGGGATCATTAACCATGTTTCTTAAAACTTTATTTTGGACAAACTAAAATAATTCTGATTTTTAAATAAAAAAAAATCATACACTTATCACTGATCTGTACAAAATATAACATTATATTTTATAAAATTTTAGATCTCTTGATATTATTCAGATTTTTTTTTTAAGCTTAAAAGCATATATTCAAACATATATGTATATATATATATATATATATATATATATATATATATATGCATATTTGTAAAATGTAAATAATAAATATTTATTTAAATATTCACAATAATCCTATCAGTTTTTCTTTTTATACTACACATACTATGAATTTGATAGTTACTTATTGTGAATTAAATGTCGAAGTCATTCTATACTTAAGAAGAGTGATGACGATAGTTTTAAACTGTAAATACGTACATATATACAATATATATATATATTCTGTATGAAAATGTACATATTTATGATTTTTTTTTTTAATTTTTTTTTAAAATAAAAGCGAATGCAAAAAACAAAAAAAAAATTAGATAAAAATAAGGATTCCCTTATTTTTGTATTTGTGTTGAATGAAAAAAATCCTAGAATATCATTTATATTGTTCACGTTTACACTCCTTTTTTTTTATTTTAAATTTTATTTTGCATTTTATATCCTTTTCAATCGCTGTTAAATTGCAAAAAAAAAAAAAAAAGGATTCATTTTGGGTATACATTACATGTATAAGATACAAAAATTTATATATATATTTTTATTTGTTTTTTTTTTTTTATAAAAGATTTTATATTTATTTTATTGTGTATATTTTTTTTACAGTTATTTTGTTTTTTTTTTTATTGTATAAAAATAATGTCGCATTTAAGGTTATAAAAAATATATAAAATAAGATAAAAATAATATATGTATTTACGTATCTATAGAGATATATATGTATATATGTATAGAATGTTTAACAGGTTGACATAATATTGTATAGAAATGCAAGTCATGAGTTAATTATTTTTTAAATTTATTTTAGTAGACCTTATTTGTGAATCTGTTGAGCATGAGATGCCACTTTAATGTATCTAAGCTTCTAAATTAAGTCAGCCATATGTAATTATATAACTGGACATTATAATATCTATTGAAATAGCTTAACAAAAATATAACAGGCGCATAAGGTAAAATAAACAATAGGCCCACACTTGCACAATATAGTAATAGTACCTTAGCTAAAAGCAAAATCAACTCTTACAGAGCCATTGTTAAATATGACTTTATACACAATACAAGATTAGGGTCTTTGGAGTAAGTTTAAAATTCAATGAACAGAGTGAAGAGTTCCTTATTGCTTTATTGGGAATGGGAATACGTGATAACACTTCCTTAGATTAATTTTGGATTTACTGCACCTTTTCGAGAATTTAAGATCTTTATAGAATCTTTATTAGATCTTTATTATTTATTTTCAGGTCGTATTGACCACATCCTATGATGAGAAATAAATAAGAAATGTTCTGTTGTTTCTCTGTCATTTAGTTCGGGCGGCATCTGGCGTTTTTAGGTAGTCTGGTTTTGGTAGTCTGGTTTAATTGGTACTTACAGGACTGTCGACTGTCTAAAAAAATTTTAATATTTCTTTTGCTGAACTTGAGTACTTTATCTATTTCTATATTTTCAATTATTAGAAACTATTTAAAGTACTAAGCCGTGAAAGCGTATAATAATCGGATCCTCATTCTGGTTCTAACTATCCATCTGTGAAAAATAAGTTTTGAGTGTCCTTTTGCGGTTCGGTTCTGTAAAATTGTTCTGACTTTATGATTCTGTTTGATGAGCCGTCATTGATCTGCTTCTTCGTTTCTTCCAGCTCCTTTAATATCTGGGACTTACATTAGGATTTCATTAAAAAGCAATAAGTTTTGCCAAGACTTACAAGTTTTTGAAGAATAAGACAGGCCAGTTTTGACTCTGGATTGTGGGAATATAGTAAGAAATCTAATATAGACAAATATTTTGAACGAAGGTGCGAAAAGCCTAATTAAAATAAAAACTTAACATCTGTCTATTTTAAGAATTAAAGAAGTTCCAACAGTTTCTATTTTTGAACACCTTTAATCACCCTGCACTTAGAATAAAATCTAAAATATTTTCTGTTTACTTTAGTAAACTCTTTTTTAAGTAACTGTTATATATATTTTATTTTTTTATAAATTTTTAACTTGTCTATTTTTTAATGGGAAGCACAAGTCATTCAATCCCAGTTTATATATATGTGAGAGAGAGATTTTTTATCACAATCTATGCATAAATACTGCAAATTTATAACCTTATACAAAAAAAAAACACAACAATCAAAATAATATACACGTATATATATTTAAAAATTCTAATATAAACATTAAAGGTATATAGTAAATAAAATATAAATATATCTTTAGATACTTAATACCGAAGACAAAATTTATTTTCAGGATTTTTTAACAACAAAAAAAACAAAAACCTAGGTTTCTTATTTCATTTTTTTTTTTTATTGTGTTATTGTTGTGTTTCTTTCAACTTTATATCCTTTCAGTTGTTTATTCTTATTTACCTTTAGTCGGCTCTTTATTGAGCTTATCCTTATCATAAACAAACACACACACACATACTCATACAAATATAAAAATAATTTCAAGCTTTTGTAATTTTAAAAATAAAGTAAACAAAAAACTTCCAAACAAATTGATAATGTATATACGTGTATGAATGTATATGTTTAAAATATTTGTTTTAAAGTGGTAGTTGTAAAAAAAAAAAAGTGTATGATGAATATAAATTGAGTTTTATTTAAAAAGCACTCAAGATACAATTTTTTTTTTTTTACTTTTTATTCATAAAATAACGGTTAAAAATGAAAATGATATTATTGGCTTTTTTCATTGCATTTGCATGTATGTATGTATGTGTATAATATAGTATGAAATCCTTTTAACGGATTCAGTAGTCTGAATAAATTTAAAAAAAAAAAGAAACTGAAACTTTATTACTCCCACTACTTTCTCCATTTTTTTTTTTTTTTTTATAGTAAAATAAGCATCAAATCCAAGTTCAAGAACATTATCATTAAGAATGCCTTGCGGTTAATAAACATTTTTACTGTTAATAAAAACAAATATTTGATTTAAAAAGCAACGTAAAGTGAATTCTTTAATTGTTATTTTTTTTTAAGTATTCAAAATCAAGAATTTAATATGCAAAAAAATAAAATGGATTTTTTCAAATGAAATTAATTGATATAAAATATTTATTAAAAGGTTTTGCATTAAGAGTATTTGCATTATTAGGAGTACGCTAGAAGTATTATACAGAGTATACCAGACATAAACAGTCAAAGACGCTAATAGAAAATGAGCGATTTATTGTAGAGAAAGTTCTTGTAAAATAATTCGCCCAGTCGCTTCTTTGAATTTCACGTATACTAAAAGTTTTTCTAAATATCCATTAATTCGTAGACCGCATTCCTGAGGCCTTGGGAATCATTAAAAAAGAAATTTCTGTACAATCAAAAGCTATCCTAAGTGAGATTTGAAATATCTGGGTTGATGTAGAAATCTTGGTTTAGTAAATCTCTCCAATTTTGTGAAAAATCTTGTTTCAGAAAATCTAGTTTTTAGAAAATCTCGTTTTTGGAAAATCTCTTTTTAAAAAACCTCGTTTTAGAAAATCTCGTTTTTAGAAAATCTCGCTTTTGGAAAATCTCGTTTAGAAAACTTGATTTTAGAAAGTCTCCCTTTTTTAGAGAATCTCCTTTTAGACAATCTTTTTTTATATTCTGGAAAGCGCTTACAATTCAGATTTTTTATCCAACTCTAAAATCTTTAAAAACAATATTTTTTTAAAAAAACGAGATTTTTCAATAAAAAATGTGATTTTTTTAAGAATCGAGATTTTAAAAAAAACGGATTTACTAAACTGATATTATATGTGACGCTTTCGAAATAACAAATAAACGTATCATAACATTCTATATCGAACGTCATATTGCATTACCTGTCACTAATATTAAAATTTGTTTTTTACTTACAACTTCGTTTAAGCGTTTTTTCAAATTGTGTTTTCAGGGTATGGTTATATAAGTCTACTCTAGGTATTATAACTCTATTCATAGTTTCTAGACGACTAACAAACTGGTAACCAATATACGATATTTGAATAACATTACAATTACATTTGAAATCATACTGAATAAGTGTATAATTAAGTTCACGCCTTGTAAAGTGCTCGACAATTACTATTGCATGTGATACACTCTGTATTTTTAAATAAATCAAATGCCTTCTTCAACAACAGTATACAAACAAAATCATAAACTCATCTAATTGTTCGTAATTGTTGCTTTTCTTCTTTAAAATAATAAAGTTGGAAAAATTTTTAATTTATATTGTAATATTGTTCTT
Organism: Dolichopus griseipennis; assembly: GCA_963082915.1. NCBI lineage: Eukaryota > Metazoa > Arthropoda > Insecta > Diptera > Dolichopodidae > Dolichopus > Dolichopus griseipennis. The sequence goes on from OY720443.1 coordinate 83,809,925, forward strand.
CAAATTTTTTTTAATCTGAAATAAATTAATTTCAAGTAAATAATAATTAATCTGTATAAAATGAAAAACAAATGAACGTCTTTTAATATCATTTCAATCTTTAATAATACCATATTTTTGAAGATAATTCTTCTTAATTATGTTTTTTGTGAAATGTTATGGAATAATGATGAAATTTTTGAGTTTCAATAAACCAATGCAAAACTAATATAGGCTTACGATACTTATCAAATCGATATGTATACAAAACTTTAACCTCACTTCAAAAAACCTAATTGTATTATTTGAATCTAAATACCTAAGAGACTGCAGTCTAGTCAAATATAAAAATAATGGATTTAATCCAAAATAAAGTTTATAGTTTATTAATATTGAAAACTTAAAAAAAGTGGTTGGACACACTTTCCCACACACATTTAATCAAAATTCACTAACTTAAGTCATTTTAATAATTGACTGGCGCTTGTCGACTTAAAAATTGATTTCAGAAGGAACTGCCACCTAAATTATAAAAAGTAACACACTGCTGCGCTTTACAGTTTCATCCTCTTCTAATCTTCCATTATCTGCTCTTCAGTGTTAAATAAATTAATTACTTAGATCAAATACATTTTTTATTCATAGAAATAAAATTAAAGTTACATGAGAGGTGATGGCCCAAAAAATTAAAAGAATATTAAGGAGAAAGTTTTAGCTTGAAAGGTAGTTGCAAAAAAAATTAAGAGTAATGTTTTGTAAGTTTTTCTTCATTGAATTGAAAATCAAATCACAAGTTCCCGGAAACATTCTTGTTATCGTTCTTAAAAACTCACAACCTATCAAAGTTAAGTTCTAACAAGCCATCCATATCCCTGTTTTTAAAATCACTTAATTTATTAAAATTTTTCGTTTCCTGGACATCACCACTCTTTATAAGCTTCATACAGAATACTCTAACACATTCAAATATCGAAAATATCCTCCATTTTCAAACTTTATTTACTCCTATATTTATGCAAACAACCAATTAGTTTAATTTGCTTATCATTTTATTTAAAAAGCGACCCTAAAGGAAGCGCTAAGAGCGGATAACTAGAAACGACGCGATCATTACGCAATTGTTGATATTTCAAATTTTTGACATAAGATAATTATAAATAATTAAATAAATTTCAAATTAAATTCAATTTATTTTAAATAAAATTACTTTTCTTATCAATTACGACTCCTTCTTATCAATCTTAGGACCATTCTATAATTATATTTTTTTTTTTTAAGAACAATTTTTGATCGCAAAAAAAATCGTCATTATTTTTGTAAATTTTTATTTGTTTTCAAGTTTTACAGTCTAAACCCCCTAATCGTATCGTTTTATTCTCCTACTTTCAGTGTCCATAAAATATTTTTTTAATAGATTTTTACATTTTTTCTCCTTCAAAAATATAAAAGTAGCAGTGGATAAAATTTAGGTTAACATTTTTACTTACCTATTTTTATTTTTCTTACTCCATTTTATTTATAAACTTTTTTATGCTTAAAACCATTCAATTCGTCGATTCCATTAATTTTAATAGCTTTTAACACTTTAAATACAAAAAAAAAACAAGAAAATAAAAACAAAAAATCATTTAATACTTAAAAATGAAACCCTTAAGAAAATGAAATCATTTAGTTTTTTATATTATAAAAACTAAAAGAAAATTCCAAGTGAAAAATCTATTCAAAAAAATTCATCAATCTTAAAAAAAAAAGAAAAACAAAAATTATTTCATTCACTTTTATTGGTATAAGTATATGTATTCTATAGGTATATATTGATGTATACTTGCCTATTCAATATTAAAAAAAAAAAACAAAACAAAAATTAAATCCATTTTGAAACAGAGCCAAGGAGAAAATATAACACTATTTTTTCCAAAGTTTTTATTTTTATTAACCCCCATCCAGCGTTACTACTTCTTAACAACTACCAGTTAACTTGAAAGAAAATATTCTTTCCACCTCCAACATTATAAAACTTTTCTTCTGATTTCAATTTTCAAAAATTTTTGGAAAAAAATGTGACTATATAGCTTCACTCCGTTCGACCATTCGACCGTACGTCCGACCTTCTGTTCGTATGTTTACAAATCTTTAATATCGTTTAAAATGAATCACAGAAATTTCAATCAACATTAGTTCCGAGGAAATTTTTTTTTGTGTACCCTCATCCGAGGTTGTTACTTTCGAGTTACAGCCCCCCTAAGTTAAATATTCAAATCGTTATATCAAAGGTCTAAAGCGAATATTTTCAATCTTCAAGCAGTAGTCTTCATAAATACATATTACACAAATGTATAGTTTTGTCATACGGTACTTTAATTAAGCATTATGCAAAACTCAATTATCACAAAATTCCTGATCCTTTATTGCGGTCAAAGAATTTGAGTTAGAAACTTGAAATTTTGAGAGAACTTAGATCTTAAATAATAATTGTGAACCTTCCTAGCGTGACCCTCTGTTTAGGAGCTATATGGTGCTTTTTTAATAACCCTTAATTTTCTTTAACCCCCAACAAGTTTTACTACTTTTTACCACTACCTCAGTTAAATTAAAAGAAAATAACCTTCTCCACCTGACATTAAAACTTTTCTCCTGATTTCCACCAAGTTTTTTGAATACGAACATTAAACCACTCCTAAAATTTTCTTAAGAAGAATTTTAAGCGAAAATTACGAATAAAAAAAACAGGCGAAAAAAAAAAAACTAAGAATAGAATTGAAAAAACACACTGTATAAATGCCCATTAAAAATGTATAGTTTTTCATCGAAAAACTATTATAGGAAAAACTGTTATTTTTCCGTTATTCTTCGTTTTGTTTTTTTTTTTTTTGCAATTTGAAAAGTTATTCGTTTAATAGCAAAAAAAAAAAAAAAAAATCGAAAACCAGTTTTCTAAACAAAAAAAAAACCTACCTTTCGTTGTGCAAAAATAAAAAGGTAAAAAAAAAAAATGAAAATGAATTCCCGCATAGTTTAATAGTTTTTCGTTTCTTTTCATTATTTTTAAGGACTTTGAAATTTTTTCACACAACAACAACAATACACACACAATTTTTTTTTTACTACTCATTCACTTAACTAACCTAATATGAGTTTACCCAACCCTCTTTAACCCCTCTCTCCGCAACTTTTTATGCCTTTAATATTTATATTGAGTTTATATGCCTTTAATATTTTATTATAATATTACAATTCCTCCACCACTACAAATGTAATATAAGAGAAAAATATATTTTAAGTGTAGAAGTGTAACACACAAAATGATACCGAAAAATAGAAAAGGAATTCCATTTAAAAAAAAAAAAAACAAAAAAAGGAAAAGAAAGAAAATAAAAAGAAAAATAGAAAAGAGAAATCGAAAATCGATACTCTTGACCTAAATGTAAGTCTAAAAAGGAAGTATACGTCATCGCTTACACATTATTTTCTATATAAATTTCATTTTTTTTTTCTTTTTTTTTGTTTTTTTTTTTATTTTACGATTTTTCTTCCATTTTCGATTTATTTTTCCAATTTCTTGTAACAACAATAATATTATTTTTCTTTTCCTTCTTTTTCTTTTGATTTTTTATTTTTTTGGTTTTGTTTTTGTTTTTTTTTTTCCATTTCACATAACAGTACTTTTATTATATCCTATTATCAGGACAAAAAAAAAAAAAAAATAAATAACAAAATTTTTGTTTTTCTCAATTTTCAAGGAGCGCGAATTGAAATTTATATAACTGTTTTTTTTTTTTTGTTTGTTTTTTTTTTTTTATTTTCTTTTATTTTCTTGTAAATTGTAATGGAAAATCGAAGAAATGAAAATGAAGTATGTATATATATACTTAATAACAAGATATTACATAACATTATATTATAGGAATGTATATTATATTTATATACATATAAATTCAAGTACATTTGTATATTGGTAGTGTACAGGGCGAAATGACAAAAGTCCCGGAGTAAAAAGTATCTGAAGGACTTATAATTTGAAAAGAAGGGAAAAGTTCCAAGGACAGTTATAACTCATGAGGAATGGGTAAAAACTCCCCTAAAGAATGTAGCAAATCTCCCGATTACATTTTCAAAAATGTGATAAAGATCTTTACGAAACATATATGACAGTTAAATACACGATCGAAGGTGTCTCTTTCTCCAGAGTATTTATGAATTCGTGTTTGCAAAGTTTTAAATTAGATATGAGATTTAAGTTAAGTAAAATATGTGAGATTTTTGAGGGAATTTCCCGATTTCATTTAGAATCATAAGTATCTAAAATGTTTTATAGTTTCGAAAAAATTAATTTTTTAATACTGAAAAAGATCTTCAAATATTTCGGCTTATTTTAAAAATTTCTATTTATGAAGTTATAATCTTCTGGGGACTTTAGGCGCACTTATAGTAATTCATGATTGCTCGGAATTTTTTGTTTTTTTTGGATTCATATGTCCCTCAGGAACCTTTGAATCTGGGACTTTTGTCATTCCACCTGTATACAGTGCCTAGAAAATATTACAATCATATTTTGATAAGTAAAGAAAAATAATAAAAAATAAACAAGAAAAAAACTCAAAAAAAAAACATAGAAATGATAAGAATATTGTGCAAAATTATAATTTACCGTTATATAGGAAATATTTTTTTGTTTTACTTATATAAATTATACCAAAAAATAAAAAATAATTCGAAAAATTGTACTATAAATTTAATGAGAAGAAAAATGATGTTGTTATTACAACAACAACAAAAAACAAAATATCATGTAATAGTAATAGCAGTTCATTTATTCGGATTCGTTAGAAATACTCTTATTATATTTCTGAATTCAATATTATTAAGTTGAAATTGCTTTTATACAAGAATTTTATTCAAAAAGTTTATTATTTTTACAGGATATTTTGAAGTTTTTTTGTTCAATGTTTGAGGCCCTAATAGTATAATCTTATTACTTTAAAATGTGGTTATTTGCTATGATATTACCAAAAGCTAAGAATCTTAATTAACACATTTTTACCATGAAACTATCTTTTATTAATAACCCATTGTTCTTCTGAAAATTTTGCATTGATAGATCTCTATTGAAGACTCCCTTTGCTTTTTGCACTTTACATTTACACTCGGGTTCTATGTAAAACTTCAGAATCGCTTTTTCAGCAATGACTTGGCAAATACGTGAGTTATACTTTTGAAAGTTACACTTCAGACCGCAGACATGCAAATAGCTTGTGAGGGATTTTTCTGCGGACAATTTTTTTTTAAAAACAAAAGACTATACAATTTTAGGTTCATCAATCTTCGCTCTGAAATCCAGTATGTTAAAAACTATAGCTACTCAACAGAGATCAACTAACCAATAATGGAATACGGCAAAAGCGACAATAAGTTCAGTAATTCAAAAAAAAAATAGCATACCAAGGTTTTCCACATAATTTATAGGTTTCAAATTTTTTTTTCCATGTCACTCCGTAAGGTAGCCGTTTACTTCCATTAGGTTTTTCATCTCACATAGTTTTCTGTTATGTTTTTTTACATTCTCCCATGTGAGGCTGTATTGTTTAAGTTTAATTAGTATTTTTCGTCTCCAGGTATTATTTAAATGCTGGTGTCACTTACTTCTTTGGGTTTTCTATTTCAAGGCCATGCGACTAATGTTATTGCGTTTGGCAATTTTATCCAACTTTATTTTTTCTATCCATGTTGCCTCAGTATTGATTGTTCTCCAGTAGTAATTCTTCGTAGTTCTATGTTGCTAATTCTGACAGGTCAGAATATTTTGCATATGTTGCAGAGACATTTGTCAATGAATACTTACAGTTTCTGGCTGATTTAATGTTAGATATCAACCAGGTTTCACTGCGATATATAGGGACGGTTTTTACACAAGCATTGAAGATCTTAAGCTTTGTTTACCTGGGTGTTTCTCCATCTGATTATCTCGATGTTTCTCTATACTGTGTACAATCTTTTTTCAAACTTTTGTTTAAATCGAATTCTTCCTTAATAAGATCTGCCGTACAAACAGCAAGCTAACAATCCTCTCACACACATATAAATACATACATGTATAAGTATATTTTGATTATGCTTTTCTTTTTAATTAACTATGATTTTCCTTGTTCTACTAAAACTTTTTTTTTTAATTAAATTATTATTTCATGGATCTACTTCTTGAACTGTCCATTTTTTTTTGCATCCTAAAATTACAAGAGTACCTATCTTAAATATATAAATATTTTTTAATCAAATCACTTAACTATCACATACGTGGAAGACCATTTAATTAAATTCCATAAGTTAATCAATTACCAAAAAAACCAAATAAAAAAAAAACCATGAATGAAATTAAAAATCTCCAATACAATGTAAGTACCTACATAATAATGGTATCTATTCTTTTACTATCTATTCCAGAAATAGCTAATAAATAAACAGAAATAACGTTTGACAATGATCTTTAACTTCAACTTTATAACATTTAATTTTTTATTATTGTTTTTTTTTTTTTTTTATTATGCTTCATATTAAAAATTCAAAACTTTCAAAAATTCCTTCTTTCTATTGGTATTATTACTTTGTATAAAATGCACCAAACAAATCTAATCGAATCATCAGATGAAAATGTCATATTTTGTTTTTTTTTTGGTTTTACCCTACTCCCTTTTTTTATTTTCTTTGTTTTTTTTTCGCAATTTCGTGTTCTTGTTAACCTCACGATTTATGCACATTTTTACCATAATTTTTTTTTCTTGTTTTTTTTTTTGGTATAATTCCACCTACCAAGCACACCAACCAATTTATTTCAATATTCTATGAACTTTAAATATTGATGATATTCAATATGAGATCAAGAGAAGACATTGGTATTTTTATACCCGTATGACTATATAGTCCAAAGGTATAATAAATTTGCCATTACGTTTGTGACGCAGAGAAGGAGAGGGGATAGATATAGACTCAAGTGTATGGATCGGATCAGAATCGAAAAATAAATCGATTTAGCTATGTATGTCCGTCCGTCTGTTCGTCATCACGATAACTCAAAAAGTAAAGGAGCTAGGATTATGAAATCAAATTCGTTTTACGCAAAACAACCGGAATCGGTTGATTTCACAAATTCGTTTTTACGCAAAAATCGGAATCGCTATTTAAATCCAGCCATTTTGGTCCACGGCTTCGAGTACCTGCCATACAAATTCTAATTTTATATGAGGATTACTCTTCACCTGGGTGAAGCTGGGTGTCTGAAATTTTGCCAAAAATAGTTTAGTGTAATGGCCAAAGTTACTGCAAAATTTGGTTGGTCTACTGCAAAGGGTTCGAGCAGCTGTCATACAACTCCTTCTTTTATATGAACATTACTCTACACCTAATAAAGCTGAATGTTTGAAATTTTGCCAAAAATAATTAACCGGATGATATAATGTATATGTTACGATCATACGGGTATCCTATCCCAGAGTTGACACAGTCTACTCTACTACACTCTTCCTCGTTTTTTCTTGTTTTTCTTTTTGTCTTTTTATTATTTTTGGAATAAATATATTATTAAAATAAAAACTATATAACTTTTGAGGTTATCATGCTATTTTCTAGATCCATTTAAGAATATTTAATGTCATCTTTTGACTTAATCTAAAAAAAATTCTTCTGTACTTACTATTATAACCAACCTACAAAAGTATGTAATTGTATGTATTAAAAATTCTAAAAATATTCTAAAAAGCTAAAGACGAACGTTTTCCTATAACCTACTGATATTTTTTTTATTTTTTTTTTACTCTTTCTCTCTCTCATACTCCCTGTTTTTCTTTCACTATGGTAACACTGAAATGAAAAAAAAAAACTGAATTGTGATTCGAAGTCATAAATACTGATAAATTTTTAAATATTAAATGCTGTTTTATAGAACATTTTCTAAATAGATAATTTTGCTGGGACTTGAGGAGACGTTGAACAATGCAATGCAAGTCAAAGAAAAAATGAAGTCAAATAATTTGCTATCAATTTTATTCTATCGGTAAATTATAAGAAATGAGAAAAATAATTGACAAGAAAATGAATTAACTTAAGTTAAGAACTATTTGTTTTTTTTTTTACTGTTTTAAAATTGTTGACTTTTCCAATGTCCAACTAAACTAATACTGTATTAATCGATCTTGAATTTAAATCAGTATGGAATCTTTTAATCAAATTAGCATAAAAAGGTTTTCAGTTAGTCAACGGTTTTAATAAAAATTTATTTTGATTTAAACTAATAGTGTATCTTGTCCTTCGATTTGACCATTCAAAAATTAAACAGATATTTGATGATCTTCATTCAGTACTTAAACAGTACTTAAAGACATATTATAACTTTTGACTTGAAGCATATAAGTTTTATATCTGAAAGTTCTTGCGCTTCAGAGTTTTAGGGCTATTGAATTGTTGTTTAATCAATTATTTTTAAGAATGGCACCAGAAGGACCAACTTTACCATTTATAAAAAGATCATCCAATCTATCTTATTTATCTAATCTATTTTTCAAAATTATATTCGGAATTCTTATGTCATTCAATTGTGTTAAATGTATTGTCAAAGTTTTATTTCGATGAATATCGATAATTTTGTCAAAATATCCCGATATTTTTCTTTTCGATATTTATCGAAATTTGTTTTTTTAAAATAACACAAGCCACATATTTTTTGAAAATTTTTCTTTTAAAATGTCCGATTCTATTTTCTCAGTTGTCAAATCACACAAATGCCTAATTATTGTGCAAAAGTAAATATTTAAATTAAAAAATTAGATTTGTTTTAATATAATTTATCGATATATAGATACTTTTATCGAAAACATTAAGTTCGATATTTTCTGATATGGATATTTTATCTTTCGAACAAGGAAGGAACGTCCGTACAAACATTAGTGAAATAAGTTTTCTCTATTATTATTATTTTAATTAAAACGTAGTAATTAATTAATTATGTGATATTTATTGAAAAATTTTTTGCATTATATATTTATATATATATATATTTTTACTTATTCCAATTCCTAGATTCACGTGTTGTATACACCTTTAAACTACTTAACGAAGAAGTGGGTTCGGAAAACCTTAGATTTAACTCACAGTATTGAAATGATAAAAATTCCATTTAGAAAATATACAAAATGAAGATGTATCAGTCCTTACATTAAGCTTTAGTACTGAATGTTGATATTTTTAGATAGGTATGGCAAGACATACGTTATCTGACGATTCCTAGTAACTAATAGTAGATAAGGTGGTGTTCTTTAATTTTCCGTTATACCGGATAAAAATTATCATTTTATAACGGTTTTTCATTCTTTCAATTTTCTTAACAAAACTGAACTCTACTGGAAGTTTATACTTCAAATCTAAAGAATCAACAGCTGTAGATCGGTTTTAGGAAGTGATTAGTTATAGTATAGTATTCGAGTTAGCTATTATGGAATTTTAACTTAACTGTAAATCCTCTGCTGAGTTCAAAGGCAATAGCTTAAACTGTAATATTTTGTAATAACTATAAATTAAACTGTAAAAATTTTAATAATATTGAGAATATTTAAAAACAATTAAAAAATATTATTTCTGTTGGAGTACATGACAACTATGGGTTTTATTTATTAATTCAACTTTTGGATATTTTGAAACGTTTTTCTCTGAAATGACTATAAGTTTAAAACCCACAAATAAAGAAAACACTTCTCTTTAAGAATTTATATTAACTTTGTCCACAATAAAACCAAAAAAAAAAAAAAACTATCTCTGAGATCTTAATTTAAGATACTTACCATAAGGGGGTTTTATTTTTTATTATTTACATAATTCAGGTTCGGTAGTTAAAAAACTGTTTTTATTTTTGAATTTAAAAATTTTATTCTATTTTTCATCTTTTTTCATTATTTTTAAATTTAAACAAATGCGTTTCTATTATCGGCAACGGTCCTATTATAAAGTTCTTTTATTAACTGCTATCCGATAGAATAATGCCACGAATTTTATGTTTTACAAGGGAAAAATTAATGAAACAATTCTGCGAATTGAGTAAAAAAAGTTATATATGTAATAAAATCTATTTCTTTCTTACCATTATTTTTTCAAAAAAAAAAAACAAAAAACTTCTTGTAATTACATTGAACTCGTAAATTTACATAATTTCACCAAATTTGGAAACTAAGTTTTTTTTAAAAAAACAAAAGCATAGCAAAAATTTTTAAATAATAAAAAGAACAATAATATATATACTAACATGGTATTATTACCTTTTTAAGGTACCTATGAACATTGATTATCTTGTTGTGCCCAATTTATGTTTTTTTTAGAGTGAAAAAAGTTAAATAATTTATGTTATGTTTGTTTAAAGAACTAGCTTCATGTACTATAGTACATAAATAGTATATAAATTGTGTCTTAGTAGTTACATATAGTTTAAAATTTAATTGTAGGGAAAGGAATTTATTGAAAAAAAAATTAAAACACAAAACTAGTAATTAAACTTCTAAGGGTTATTAAAAAATTACATTTCAGAAGTTGAATAATTTTCAAAAATAAGGTAACACTTTCTGTAATTGTGTAGAAGCCTCTTAAAAGCCTCTTTAAAGAAAACTGTTAATGATATGTTAAAATATAATGTTGGAATTTTTAATTTTTATATATAACTTCAAAAAATTCCACATATATTAGAAATGCAACTACAATTGTTTAAAAATGGCAAAATTCCACTTTTCGTCAATTAGGTACAGTTAAGGTACAGTTAACCGCGGGCGACACAAAATATTATTTAAACAGCTCATATTTATATCCAAAAATCTAGCTTTTCTTAAAATTTCGAATGTCTTACTTAAAGCGTTTGAAAGATATAGGAGATCACAAATTTTGCAAAAATTGTGTGTAGCTCAACGGTAAATTAAAACGCTGTATGGTATAACTGTATGTTCATAAAGATAATTAAAGCAGCTCTTGCTAGTCGTTTTTAGATATAGAAAACATACCTACGGAATAACAATTTAGGGCGTTTCCGAACTTTTGGGAAGCAGCAGCTCCATAAAAGACTGGATTATGGTATTCTACAATACCCAGACAGTCAGCTAAATAGTAGGCACGTACATAGCTAAAATAGTAGGCACATTTTTTCAAAAATTTTTCAAAGTAACCAAAATGAAGGGTATGGTCTTATTATAAAATCATGTTGTTTTTTGATACTTTTGTGCATTATAAAATAAAATAAGAATGTAATCATATACGCATTCAAGAATGGTATTTTATACCAATAAGAATAGGTTTTTTTGTTTTGCAGAAAAATACTGAACACCCATAAGTGGTAAATGTTATTTTATAATCAAAGTAATCTATTACAAACACGATTACTGTATAAAATAATCAAAAAAACAAAGGAAAACTGATATACAAAAGAACCAAACCAAAAACTATAAGAATTGAATGATATCAATGCAAATGGATCTAGTTTTCTGAGTTTTCTTATATTTTTTTCCATAAAATGCCTTTATTGGTTGAGAATTTAAAAAAATTTATCTTACAATACTACGTATATTTACTAAGTAAGTAAAGGCATATAATGTAGGTGTCCTATGGGATCAATATCAATTTTTATTTTAAGGAATTATGACCAAAAATTGTATTGAATTCCTAATTTTCAAAGAAAGTTTTTCAAATTTTAGTCTCAATAATGTATTTTTAGTCATTCCTTACATAGGCATATTTTCAGAAAAAGAGAAGAAAATTCTCAAGAAAACTCCTTTTGTAAAGATAGACTATAAAATGAATCAAAATATTTTTAATTATCTTGGTAACCCTCAAATGAACATTACTTAACTAGAATGATATTACAATTAGTTTTTTTGAAAAACAATGTCTGACAAAATGCTCATCATTTAATTTTCAATTACCAAAGCTTTGCTAATTGGTGACACTGTGGTTAGAGTGCCATCCTTTTATACCAAAGGCTCGTGTTGGGATCACAGTGAAAGTTAACAAAAACTTTTATTTGATTGTAAACTTGGCTCACCTGCCATTCGCCACTGCGTTCAAATTAATGAATCAAATATCAATAATTAATAATTAAATATCTTTAATAAAAAATACATTAATATAAAAATATAAACAAATACAAAATATGTATATACAAATAATTTTATTGAATAATATAACTCACAGATATAAAAATACCTTATAATCCAAAATAAAATTATTACAATATATAACAAACAGAATTGTATCTATTGAAAATCTAGGGTTTTTGTATGTTCTAAAACCTAGTACCACCTCATATTAAAATTGAAATCAATTCTAATAACAAGAATGTAATATAACTCTTCCGTGTTTCAACATGTACCATATGATATAACCAGGCCCTCAAAGTTGAACAGTTATCACTAAAAAAATAAAAAAAGTGTGGTTTGAAGCTTCTAATTTCGCTATATGCTATAATTTTACACTTGTACTATAACTTTATTAAATTTAATATAACTGATTAAATAATGAGTTATGATGACGACTCGAATATAGTTTTAAAATTCGTATAGTTCAAATTAATCAGAAAAACTACTAGAGTTCTATACATTAGCATTATGCATTACTAACATCTAAAACTCTACATACAAAATAATTATATGTATTAAATAATTAAATAAATTTCTGACTTTTAATTAAATTAAAACGCATCCCTTCTTTTTGGCTTTGTCTAATTATGATAAGATAACCTAGGAATTAAACCATAATTTTTTTAATTTTAATTCTTCCACAAGATTATTTCCCATAAGAGACTTCTAACAAATGGTCTTAAACCGCCAAGATAATTTCTTATCACTTTTGTACTCCCATTAAAACCAAAATAATATACAACCGATTAATTTATTTAACATTTAATTTTTAAACAATTCTAACTCATTACCCAAGTAAAAAGAATGGTGCAATTTAAAATATTTTTAAATTCTCATTATTTCACTTTATAAAGGAAAACCTTTAATGTTTTCTTATCTAATTTTTAATTTAATTTTTTTTTATTTTTATTTTAAAAGTAAAATTATTACTTTTAAAAGCGCATGAAAATAATCATTCAAAACACTAAAAACTCAATTAAAATAACTAAAACCAAAAAATATAAAAATGAAAAAAAAAAACTTAATATAAAATATATAAAAATTTATCTTTACAGAAAATTAACTAATTATAATAGATTTTTAACATGGTGTAATAAAATTCTTTAAAAATCAAAAAAAAAATTAAATAAAAATAATTCCAATTCTTTGTCTAAGCTTCTAAGATATTCTTTTTTTTTTAATTATTGTTAGTATTATTATTATTATTATTATTATTGTTATTATTGTTATTGTTATTATTAATTTGTTCTTTCCTACATCACCCCATAAAATCATAAAACAAATGATGCACGCTATTAAATCCGCCACTAAACTAATTTGCTACCATATTATATAAAAATATTATTTATATAAGCCATAGCGAGTACAACAATGACAATAACAGCGCAATAAAAAAAAAAAAACTTAAATAAAATAAAAAGTATTTTGTGTGACTGCAACTAGAAAACAATGACAGGTCAAATTCTTTTGACAGATGATAATTAAAAATGAAAGATAACTGACGCCATTAAAACGGATTTTTTAGTATTTTTTTTTTGTTTGTTTTTATTTTAGATAAAATTATTTTCAAAAAAATTACGGTTTTCTTTTCAAAAGGAAAAATAAAATAATTTTAGAGAATGTTATTCAAAAATTCATTTAAGGTTTCGAATATTAGTTTTTTTTAAATTATATCAAATAATTTAAAGTTATTGCTTTTAACAGTGTCCATTGATCTAAATTTGGATTTGAAATAATAACTAAGTAAGATAATTAGTTAGATAGATTAAAATGTTGATCTTTCCACTTTTAGAAGTGGAGAAATTTTGCACCTTATAAATTTAAGTATACAAACTAGATCTTTTAAGTCACAAAGTGATCAAACTACTTATTTTATTTCACAAAGTGATCTAAAATCAAATTAATCTGATTTTAATTTCAAAATATACTGATAAAAAACATCACATGACCCTTTTTAGGATTTTTTATTAAATTCCAATAATTAGCGTATAACCAACAACGTTAAAATATTACTTCTAAAGTTAAACATATGTGCAACAATACAAATTCACACAATGAAAGTAAAAACAAAGTTTGAGTGCAGCCCTTGACGTAAAAGTTACTTTACTTTTAACTTCTACGCTACCTTGACTCTGCACTAAATGTCGCTTTAACGCTTTTCATTCTGCTTAACAGCTGTGATTTTTGACATTTTACAACTTCGATGCTGCTTCATGGCTACACTCATTGTGCTCAAGTCATTAAGGTGAATGAATATAAACTTACTATTTTGCTTAGGCCTCCTGACCCCAAATAAAACAAATTTTATTGCGACACTGCAATCCAATAGTTTCCCGGACCAACTTCTATTCCTTCATTACATTCCTTCTAGAAGTTGAAAAAAATATTTATTATAAAAATTATATCTTAGAGAAATTTTTTAATAAAAAAAACTTAAAAATAAAATCCAAAAATCAAAACAAAAAAAATTTTAAATTTTAATGTTTTCTTTAAAATGAAAAATTTTAGAACAAAAAAAAAAAAAACTAACACCAAATAATAACAAAAACTCAACATTTCTGTCATTAATTTTCTTTTACTTAAACTTCAAAAAATTCAAAATTTGTTTCATTCGAAAGTCTATATTTTTATCTTTCTCCCTTCCTCCAAAATCATAAGAAAACTCACTTTTTAGTACATTTTCAAAAAATTTTGTAAAAATGTACCTATATAGTTTCACTCTGTCCGTCCGTCCGTCCCTTTTTCACGTAGGATTGACAAAAAAATATCAGCAACGGGTAGGTATTGCAATAAAAATAATTTAATGTTAAAACTTTTTTCTACTACCCCTCCCGTTACGGAGCTACAGCCCCTCAAAGTCGGAAAAAGCTCTATATTTAAATAGTTATTTAAGGAGTTCTATAAGGTATATTTTCAACCTGAAAACGGTAAAAGACAGTTGCTTTTATAAAATTTACGAATTTTTAAAAGCCAAATGTATAGAGTTACCATTCGGTATTAAAATTTACCGTTATCTAATACTAAGTTTTGCAAAATTTTTGGCTCTTCATAACTTCTGAACGGCTCCATCTAGAAACTTGAAATTATAGGAAAAGCTAGATCCTTAGAAATAAGTAGGAGTTAGTTAAGAATTTTTTTTTGTTACGCCCCCTGTTTAGGAGTTGTAAGGGGTCCAAAACCTTAAATTTTACTATAAATTTAGCTTTTAAACACCTATAGCTTGAACACCTGTCAATATTTTTTTTTATTTATATACAAAATTGAAAGCTACAAAACGGAAGTTTCAACCAGTGTCAAAGGTTTTTCTTAATTTTAACTTTGTCCGTCCGTCCGTCTGTCTGTCCGTCTGTCCGTATGTTTACACAAACTTTTACACCGTTTGAAATAGAGAGAAGAAATTTTTACTACGAGTAGGTATTGCAAAAAAAATAATTTCATGGAAGAACTTTTTTCTATAGCCCCACCCGTTACGAAGCTACAGCCCCTCAAATTTGGAAGAAACCCTTTATTTAAAACGTTATAACAAAAGTTCTATGAGGTATTTTTTCAATCTGGAAACGTCGAAAGATAGCTGCTTTTATAAAGTTTACAAACTGTTAAAAAACTTATTCATTGGGTTGCCATCGGTACTAAAATTTGCCGTTATCCAATACTCAGTTTTTGCAAAATTTTCGGCCCCACATAACTTCTAAACGACTCAAGCTAGAAACTTGAAAATTTGGGAGATGTTAGATCCTCAAAAATTAGTAGGAGTCGGTTAAGAAAATTTTTTTGTTGCGCCGTCCTTTTAAGAGCTGTAAGGAGTCCAAAATTGAAATTTGGCTTTTTTTAAGCACCTGTAACTTGAATACCTGTCCAAATTTTTTTCTATTAATACACAAAATTTAAAGGTCCAACATTATATTTTAACATATGTTAGGTGTTTTTTTAAATTCAAAAGCGGTACTTTAAATTGAAGAAAGTGTCTCTCAGTTTTATCTATTTTTGCTTAGATAGTAAAATTCTAAGTAAAATTCCAAATTTTGGTTTAATTTCTAGAACCTAAAAAAATGGAGGGAGGAAGGGGGTGGTGAGTGAGACTAGATCCTTGAGAAATTTGGTAACCTTCCCCATTGAAGAGCTATTAGGACTTAGAAATTAAAAAATTACTATTTTTACAAGTAAGCAGTGACTTATTCCCCCATAGTATATATTTCCAAAATTAAACTGAGTTTTTAACACAATATAATTTTGAAAATGTACTTTTTTAAAAACCCTTGGTTTTTTTCATCACTTGTTTAAAATTAAATTTATGACCACAAAAAAACAAAAATTATACAAAATGTTTAAAAATCACTCAAGAAGATTAGGGCGGCCCGCCAATTATTTCATTCTAATTTTAATTCATAAAAAACAAAACCTAAACAAATTATTCTGCATTAAAAATTCACTGTATTAGGTATGAACTTGTTTTCATATAATTCCTCTCAGTTTGACAGTTGGATGGCAATTGCCAAATAAACCCTCCTAAAGAAGTGAGACAGAAAATAATGCAAGAACTGAAAAAGAACAACAACGGTACCAAATAATAAAAGCCATAAAACATTTTTCATCATTAATAACACAACGAAAAAATAAATACATAAGCCATAGAAAATCTTCGTCTGTCTATTATTAACGCTTAAAACCACAACACTATAAAATTGCAAATGAATGAATTTTCCTTTTCAGAAAGATTAAGTATATTCAAGATGCATGTGTTGGTGCATGTGTTGATAATTGTCACATGACTGTACAGTTGTTACGTAAAATTTAAAGAAGAAACCGTCATATTATAGGCAAAACAAATGCATTTTTTAATATGACAAATTACCCGTTAAATAAGATTTTCTTCAATTCATCTAATTATTGTTTTGTTTTTTTTTTTTTTTGAAGTATTGGAATAGTCAAAAAGATTCATATTGAGGCACTGCAATACTAACCAAAGTGAAAATGAAAAGTCATAAGTGTAAAATAGAATATAGGAATTGGGTAAAATTTGAATAATTAAAAAAAAAAATCCAAAAAACAATTCGTCGCATTTATAATAACAGTGATCAATTACAGAGCAATACGAAGAGTATAAAATTTGATTATTTCGGAACTGAGCAAGATCGACTCATTTTCAATAACTTTAATTATTAGCCTTAACACTCGAAAACTAATGAGTTGCTTAAACCTATATTAAAGGACTTATTTTTTAGACTGAGGAATTTCTTTTCATTTCAGACATTTCATAATTTTGAACACTTGCAGTTTAAATTCAATACTAGAATCTTCAAAGAGCAAATACCGTTATTTAATTTAATTTTTGCAAACAGATATCAAAACGTTAAAAAAACAGATATTTATACTTAACTTTATTATGTATATGTACTGAATTAAGTGAAAATAAGCACAACGAGGAAATACCGTTATTTTATTTCCTTTGTTTTTAAGAAATACCGAAATTGAAAAAAAGAGGTATTGATAATTAAAAATTCGCTTATAGATACGGAATTAAATGAAAATATTCACAAAATGAAAAGTTAATGGCCTCAAGTAGTCAAATATAGCTCACAAAGAATTTTTGAAACTTAACAAAGTACTGTGTCAAACTCAAAATTCTATTCTAACATATTTATTTTTAAATTATATTTCATAAAACAGGCTGGAAGCAATAAAAATGCGCACTATAATTAAAATAACAATCCATTTAAAAATTTAATAAGTGGGAAGTGTGCTTTTACAAAAAACTAAGGTACTAATTACTTATAAGAAATTTAATAAATTTACTAATTAATTTTTAGGTATTAAGTGTCTTGTAGTTTCAATCTTTAATTCCAATCTAAAATCCAATCCAAAATTAATTCCAAATTATGAATTATAGAAGACAAATAACATTGATGACTAAAGTCTGAGGCAATGTCGACACCTTTTAAGCGTTTCAACTGTGAATTATCGCAGTTCAAGCATTGTCAACCGCGTTAAAATTTTCAAAAAATGACATTCAAAAAATGGAAACTTATTTATTCAATACTAATATAATAGATTTACTCTGCAGTTGTCAAAAAGCACAAATCTGACAATCTGAGCCGTCCAACGGCGCAAAAGTACAGGCAAATTTAAATATAAAAAAAGTCTCTTATACATTTTTACATTTTTTAACTTGGTTTGAGATTTGCGGCGTTCGAATGGCGTCGATATTGTATGACTGATAACATTAATCCATGATAAATACGATATCTTGAAATTCCGTTCAATTTATCTATATTCAATTTATTTTTTATTTGTCAATTTAGTTAGACTGTGAATCTTACACGTTGGTCTATACTCTTGATACATTTTGGGCCATAAGGGATCTCAGCTCATATACAATCTTTAAATAAAACCTAAACTTTTAAAGGTCATATTAGCAGTAAATCGAGACAAGCAAAAAACCCCTTCCATTTATCCAAGGTGTTAAAAAAACAATTAAAAACATAGCTTATACAATTAATTGGATGACATGGGGAAAATAGGAAAATATAAATTAATGACTTAATATTTGTATACACTAATACATACATATTAAAATATAAAAAATATATATATATACCTATATTTAATTTTCAATGACATTCACATTTAAATCAACAAAAACAGAAAAATAAAAACAAAAAAAAAAAAAAAATTCTAACATGATTTCATACTGTGCAATTTGAAATGGCGTTAGACATCAGTTAAAAATTCAGGATAACAAGTTCTGCAGATAACTATAAATTTTTATGTCCTTCCAAAAATACACATTCAATTGTACGTCATTATATGCATGCATATATCCAAATATACATTAAAATTTATATATAAGCATAAACATTTTCATATAAATCCAATTATTGAAAATTGTCCAGGATTTTTTTTTATACATAATTTTTTTTTTGGAATGGGGGGATATGATATCCATTTCTAAGTTTATTATATATACATGATGGGATGAAATAAGGGAATCCATTTAAAGATATTGTCAAGGTCTTAAACTTATTATTTTTTATTATTTTGTATTTTGGTTATTCATTTTGTCAGTATATAGTTAAGTACTTTAAATACTCTAAAGATTTATTATAAAACTCTATGGATTACATGTATTGTCTGTATATAATATGTATACATATATTTTAGGTCTATTGAACTATACATATACACTGGTATAAATACAGATTTTGTTATGTACGTCTACAATAGAGTGGTCGAAAATATTTAATAGCTGATATTTTATTTAATATTTTTTTTATTACTTATCAAACTTTGTAGGTCAGAAGCTTATACAATTAGTATTGGGAAGCTAAATTAAACATGTAATAAAGTATAAAAAGCTTATCATTTGTATTAGGAATTCGGTCCAGTAGACTACCAAATAAATGAGTTTATCAAAAATTTAAATTGGTTAAGTTCGTAAATTGTCAAATCGTATTACGGGATCGGGAGACACCTATACAGCCATACAAACTCTAGAGAAATCTTAAGTTCTAATCGTTGGATTGAGTGTAAATTTAATACATAGACTATTGGTGGGAACCGACGAATGTTTCATAAACTGATTCTAGTATCACGGGGTCTAGTCTAGGAGTTTCGGGAATGTTAAGTTCAAATAATTCCTAAAAATTTCAACCTATTTTAATGAAATTTGTATGAATCCTATTTTTGCTACAATAAATAATAACTACGCAGATGGGCTAAATTGGACCCCGGAATCTGTGCGGCTCTCATGTAACATAACCAGGCTTTAGAATACAAACCACATTATGCAAGAAGATAAGCTTATACAATCAATCTTAGATTTAATTCTACGGTTTTAATAATCAGTTTTGATTTTGAAATTAATTAATTGGAAGAACTGGGGCAACTTGAGTTTTGCATGACTTAATTGAAAACTAAATATAGTATGCAATTTTATTTTATATATCTAATATTTATTAAACAGCTGTCTTACCCTTCTGTCAAATTAAATCTATTTAATGAATATGTCAAGTACATTTATAGGAATTCAGTTCATCTGTATTACCTCCATTTTATAATTATCCTGCAAAGTATATGCCAAAAAAATTATTGGGAAATAGATGCTTGTGTCTTCTTGAACTTTAAACCAAACCATAGATGGAGGGGTAGAAAAAAATTGTGACATTGAATAAATTTCTTTAGCAAAGTTTGAAAGCTACTTTTATTTCACATTATTACAAAAATTATAAGCCGTCAGAGGATACCAAATATATTCTTTCAATTTTAAAAAAAAAAACAAACAAAAATTTTCGGTAAACCAAATATAAAAACAAACAAAATTACAACCAAACCAAAAAAAACTCAAGTCATATGAGAAGAGAAGGATAATTTTTTATATTGGAGTTGATAACCAATGCATTTTGATTATAAATCCCAAAAGATTAATTGATGATTCATGATATTTTAAATCATGTTATTTATGTTTTATATATATATTTACATTTATATATATACCTACACATAATGTTTTTAGTTATGTTAATTATTATAAATGAAAAAACGTTATATATACAGTATACATATATGTACACAATGTTATAAAGGTATTTATAGGACACGGGTTTTTAATTATGTTATTTATTGTTATTGAATTGACTCTTGGGTCATTATTTTTGATTCTTTATGCTTTTCAATAAATCTAACTATATACATATATCATGTATATTGTACATATATGTATTTCAAGTTATATATATTACATATATATATGTACAACACTTTTTATTCTAAAAAACTGTTCGTAATGTGATTTAATATAGGTATTGTTCAATAAATTTCAAGGCTATATATTTAATTAGATTGGAACGCATCTAAGACATTGTATGTACAATGTATACCGTAGATATTTTATTTTATATTTTTTTTGAAGTGAGAGTGTAAATATTTATTTAAAACATTTTCTTTCTTATGGGTGTTGTCTAAATTTGGTATTTGTTTTTTTTTTTAATTAAATAACCCTTTTTTTTTGTGTAAATTAATGATATTAATGAGATATTTATCTTCCTTTATTATAGTCTAAAATTAATTAATTATATATAGAAAATAATTTGAAAGTTTGGGTAAAATTTTAAAGTAAAAAAAGTAGAAGTTTTTTAAGAATTCACTTTAAAATAAAATAAAATAAAAAAAAATATTTTTTTCAATATATACTTTTATTAAAGTAGTACTAGCCTCCTAAAATGTATAACATAAAAAATTGAAGGTAGATCTTGGGAATTTGTTACTGTGTTAATATAAAAGTAAATTGCTTGTATAAGAAACAGTTCTTTTAATGTTTGAAAACTTTGAAGATTAATGTTGTAAATTTTCATTAACCAAAAATTGATGGCAGATCTTTTGCGTTTAAAAGTGTTTTAATATAAAAGTATATTGCTGAAATGAAAGACAGTTCTTCTTTTTGTTAAAATTAATCCAGCAATTTACTTTTATATTAAAACACTTTTAAATCATTTGAAGATGAATAAGTTAGGGTTCAAATTCGCTTCATGGTGAAATTTTTTTTTTTAATTTTAATCTAAATTTTTTTTTTTATTTAAGTACCTACCTACTTGTATAAATTTTAAATTAATGAACCAAAAATGTACGGACTGACATAAAAAAAAACCCTATGTTTTTATTTCATCAAAGTGAAGTATTTTAGTTCTTAAAGTTACAAATTTTTAAAGAAACTATACAAATAAATTAATTTTATTTGTAATTTTTTTTATTATTTCTGTTGAATTTAAAAAAAAAAACAAAAAAATTTTTATCTTTGAAGGAGGATCGAACTCAAACCTATTTACACTGTCAGCCACTTTGCTAACCACTGAACCATACAATTCTTATAAATTTATGGTCAGATTTTTAATATAAATATATCACTAACTGATAGAATGAAAAATAAAGCCATAGACACAGGCAAGTTCAATTAAAAGTATATAATAAAGAGTTTATTAGATTGTAATAAAGAATGCCACCTAAAATTATATATTAATGGTATATCTAAGTTAAAAAGTTGTATGAGCCATAGATATAGTTATTTGAGTTTGTCATTTTTTCTATTAGCAACATCTGATATATTTCTTTAAATTAACAATATTAAACTCGATTATATTGAATATCAATAAGAATCTGAAGGTAATAGATTAGAGGCAAATAATAACAATTTGCATGCAGTACAAATTTTACACTGTTTAAATTTTTTTTACTAGCTTAAAAATTCATATTCTAAAAAGTTTATTAAAATTATAAAAACTCTAATTTTAGTTTTACATATTCTAGAACTAAAATAATTCAAAATAATGTTCATTTACTCAAAAATTTAATGGAAACAACGTAGCGCCAATTAACTTAATTATATATAATACATATATACTACATATAATTAAACAAATTGGCTATTTGTTTCTAATACACGTTTCCTAGTCAAACACTATCTTTAAAACTATAACTTGCATTAAAAGTTCATAATTTACAAAAAATGCATATATACATTAAAATAATAAATAATGATATTTCATTTTTAATTTGATTTTTAATATTCCATTTTTCATAATTTACCATTAAATTCTATTTAATTTCTATCCTACTTTCTTTGAAGTTTTTTTATAGACTTCATATTTAGTGCTATTTTTTTTCTGAAACAAATAATTTCCATGCAATTTAAGTTTAACTTTACTTGCACCATGATTTTATTATAATCATCATAAAAATAATATATTATCAATAAATAATCAACCGGAAACTGGGTAGAAAATGATAAAAAAAAAACTTTTTTAAACCAAATATTTATGACTACCGCATAGCACTTTTAATACGTATATGTACTTTATGTATGCATGCATATAAATTGTAGCAGCAAAAAAAAAAAAGAATCACTATTCAACAAAATAAAATATAAAATCTTGAATCTATTGAACCAAATTATACTCTATATTATATGATATATATATATATATATATATATATATATATATATAAAACTCATACCACACCCAATATTGATTCCCAATTGAGATCAAACCGACATAAGACCAAAGAAAAAAAAAAAAAATAAATAAATAAAACTAAAAGTAGACGCGTGTCCACCATTACCAACTTTACATATTTCTACATATATATACATATATAATTTTACAATATAATATTGAATGACATTGAAAAATCCTGATTTATTGTTATGTCGTCTTTTGCTCCTTGTTAAAAAAAAAATTTATGTATATATATAAACATATTAATATACATATTCCTAACCAAACCCTATATATACAATAGATCATATTTGAATCGAATGCATTGACATCGATTCTCTTTCAATATCACAACCCTATTATTTTTTTTACAGTTTTGTTTTTTTGTTTTTTGTTTCATCCATTGTAAAAAAAATACTGAATACCGTTTTTTTTTTTCACTTTCTTTTTAATTCCCAAAAAGAACGGTAAAAAAAATATTTAACGTACCGTTATATCAAGCAAAAAAAAAATATATATATATATATATACCGTTATAGACTTGTAGATATACCTAATTCAAATTTTTTGTATATATATTAGATATTTGATTTGAATTTTGCTTTTGTTTTGATAATATTAGAGTAGATTTAGTTACTATTAGTAAAAGGGCTTATGGATTCCAAAAAAAAAAAATAATATTAGGAAAATAGCAAAAATAACAAAAACAAAAAGTCCTGTCGATTCTAAACGATAGCTAACAAAAAAAAATTCAAAAAGCAAACAAAATTGAACCGTGTTTCTTTTGTAAACAATTTAATACTTGTACTTCACATAAATGACTACTTTTTTTTTTGTGCTGAGTATCTCAAAATGATTACAACATTTTTTTTTTTTTAGTAACTGACTTATTTGTTTCAATTTTGTTTTTCTTTTTTTTTTTGTTTTTGTTGTTTTATAAAGATAAAAAAAAAAATAATGACACGTGACCGTGGAAGCTTTTTATTTGTTACTTGTTCTGTTTTTTTTTTCTAAACAAAGTCAATATAAATTGTCATTTCATTTGTATCATATTACCTTAGTACTTCTATTTCTGTAAGGAAGACAGGGAATAGTTTAATTGGAAGTGGTATTCGAAATTTAATTTGTTTTTTTTTTTATTATTTTCCACTTCTTTAAGGAGTAAAGAGAATTCACTAAGCCATTTAGACTAGGCTTTAGTTTCTTTAATCGTTATATTCACTAAGTTGTTGATTACTCGACTGTAGCTATTGTATTATATTGAAATATGAATGCACAAATGTTAACTTTGTGCGCCATCTATTATATTATTGCAAGAGTCATATGTATTTGTATATGATCTTATTTTTTTTACAAAATAATTTATTACGATATAATTATACAATTTTACGATATGTATTTTACGATATGTCTTTTTAATTAGATAGGATCTCACAGGGATTTTCAAACCCAAGAACTTTCACTTGAAAAGTCGAAAACTTAATCACTAAAACATTGGTCGGATAAAATTGAATTGGTAGTTAGCGAAAATTAGAATTAGAAATTCTGTACAAACACCTACTTCAGATTTTTATTTTGATGATCATTTGTTGACACGAGATTCCAGTTTCATATTCCAAACAAAAGTTATCGACTGCATAACATTCTATACAAAAATTTGCAGGTATAAATTATAAACGTAGGAGAAAATATACGTCCCCATTTAAAAATCCAAACTTGAGTGAGTTTCTAGTCTAAAATTCACATTTTCGGTCCTTTACAGAACTTGACCCAGAAGTCGAAAACACCATATCTGTTTTCTTGCTCTATGACACTCTGTATATCCTATAGAATGTTCCTGATTAACTGCAATAAAATCAGTAACTGTATTTTATTGATATTGAAAAACTTTTTTTAAAGGAAACATACCCTTGATACCTATTCTATATTCTCTTGTTACAAAGTAACTATTTAATAGTAACTGTTCAATAACTTTTTACTGTTGTAATATAAAAAACTTTATTAGAATTTTTTTTTTTTTTTTTAAATAGTAAAACAGAAAAAAAATCCAAACACAATATAAAAGTATTATGGTATATATCTGTAACAGGACTTTTAAATCTATTTTTCAATATAAAGCTTATGATGTAAAAACTATTTTAATACCACCACTTTTTACAAAATTGACATTTTAGTTTAAAGTTCTACTGCTTTGTAAGTTATTATTTAACTTAATATTTAAGAGAATAGCATTTTAAAGTTTAAAAGACTGAGCTTAATGTATAAATTTAAATACAGACTCAAAAGTCCCCATAAATTTAAATAAAAAATAATTCTTCTAACGCTATAGTAATTCAATTTCAATTTCGCAATTCGCGCCTATAGTTTATGTTACATTTCATTTTCCATCATTATTAACTGTCTTATGTCAACTGTCAATATTAAAAAAAAAAACCCGGTTCTGGAACACTTAATAATGTTACCATATATGACGATACCAGTATGTATCCAATTTGACACTTTCTTTCTGTTTCATTTTTCTAATGTTTCATTTTTCTTCTGTTTCATTTTTTTTTCTGATTATTTTCAAAAATTTTAATGACTGAGGTGTGCTTCATGTTATTTTTCAAAAACTAAAGATTTTATAGATTTCTGTTTTTTAGAATTCGTTTTTTATTAAAAAGGAGTAAAAGAGATAGAGATACAAACTATATATAGAAATTATTTTATGTGACAAAAGCAAAAAAACAAAAAAATCGAAACAAAAATATTTTTTTATCAATTATCAAGATTTTTGTATTTGATTGTATAAGTAAAGGAAAAAATAAATTTGGTTTTTGGTACTCCTGTGACGTTTTATCGGTATTATAAGAGGTTTATGTTTAAAATTTTCCCAAGAGAAAATGCTCTCAACTTTTAATACACCAGCAAAAATGTCATGATATTTTTTCTTTTTTTTTTTTTTTTCTTTCTTATTTTTATTCATTAAAAAAAAAGGTAGAATTTGATATCTGAAAAATGAAAATGCATTGAACATATATAGGGTGAAAATTTTTATAATCGGGGAAAGTTTCGGAAACCTTATATACGCTATACAAAAGAAAATTTAGAAAAATTTTTTGTTGGGGAGTTTTAAGGATTTTAAAAAAAAAGTTTTGATTCGTTTTTCATTTTGATTTTATTTAATGATGGATTAAGTTTATGTTACAAGTCAAATAACTTGTTATAATATGGATTTTGGAAAAAAATTTTTGATAATTTTCTTTTTTAAATTTTTATTATTAAACGAATTTAAGAATATAATTTATTTCAATATTATTATATATATATATATAAATGTATATATTTGTTTATTGTATGTACGAGTATTGAAAATTTTCAACAAGGAAATAAATTGAATACAACAAGTTCATTATTGGTATTAAAAAGGGGTTTAAAAAGATTTAAAAGATTTTTATTTTATTTTGGATTTTATTTTTTTTGCAAAATAGAAGTTAAAGTATATTTAATTGTATATTATATCGAGGTATGTATATATAGATTTTGTTTAAGTACATGTCAAATTGATAAGAAGTTGAAGTGTTTGAAAAAGGATCAAAAAAATATATATTTGTTCAATTTATATAAAGAGCTTAAAGTATATAAATAAATTTATTAAATAATAATGATTTTGTTGGTAAAGAATAAAAAAACAAAATACATAATTGTCAATATTGACATTTAAATAAATAAATTTGAAAATTAATAACGGAAAACAAATATTTCAATTAAAAGGGATGGAACATATTAATTAAATCTCAAAGATTTTATTTTGACAGTGTTCTTCATATTCTAATTATTAATTATTTTTTCATTTGTATCTTAAGTACTTTAATAATAAAGTTCTGTTATCTTTACTTCAGTTTTGATAGCTTTTTAACGAAAAATGTTTGGAAACAGGGTGTCTAGTATTTATCGGAGGCGTCGATACATATCATTAATATATTTGACAATTATGAATCAAAATAGATTTAGGTACATATATGCTTTTAATCAAAAATTTTTTAAAAATTATATGGTGTCATCAATTCATCCCTTCCTTGTTCACGCAATTAAAATTTTAACTTTTAAGCATTTTCTCTGTTAATTCGTAAAAACTCCAAGGATAACCATCTTTTACTAACTTCTTTTCGTAAAAATTCCGAAAAACTTATGACTACAGTTCATCGACGCTTTTGTTTTCTTACGTCATTTATTTATTTTTAAATTCAGAATCTCTTTCCTTTGTTTTTTAAATACTTAAAGCATTTAAATGTTTTTTCTGAAAAAAATTTGAAATTCAAGTGTGCTATCAACTTATCAATATCTTGTTCACTTCCTTTTTTCACTTGTTTTGAATTTTGCCGCTTAAGTATTTTCTCAGTTAATTCGTAAAAACTGCGATGACAATCATTGTTACCATAGTTACTATCTTAGCCTTTACAACAATTTTTCGAAAAACTTTGTGAAAATATTAGGTAGGTCGACATGAGTTCATTGATGTCGCATTTGTACACTAAATTCAACCTGAATTTTTAGACTTTAAAACTTAAATATTGGGAGTTATTAATCGGTAATGTACCTTATTTTTTTCAATCATTTATTTTTAATTCTGATTCGAAGTTTACATTTCTAATTAATACCAATTAACTTATAAGTAACATAGGTCTTAAAGGGCAGAAGATCTAAAATATAATTTTACAGTTAAAAGATCTTGTGTAGTTAGTAAAATATCTTGAAATAATTGGTTTCACAAGACAAAGTGTTTTGCATATATATATTAAAATTTATATAAATGTATATGTTCCTGACATACTCTTAAACATGTTGTAGTGTTCCTCTTTTTTGAAATTAATTATATAATTAATTATTTTAGTTATTTCAAAAATTTTAATTACAAAGAAGAATCTAATTTAATCCACAACTCATTTTATAAAAGATATCTAAAAAAATATTTTAATCTAAATAAACTTTTATACTTATTAAAACACGATACAGGATCAATAATTTCCAATTTCATTAATTCCATAATTTCCATTCCATTTCAGTTATTTTTATTATTCTAAAACCATACCGTATTGAAACTCTTATTCCAAAGTTAGCTTTTACATGCAGTTGATTTTAGTTATCTATAGTCTAGTACTACTTAAAAAATTACAGTTAAGTTTTTCATAAATAGCTTTCGATGATCCCCCCCTCGTCTTCCACTTTTTAATTTAATTAATATTGTATTTAGCAACAAGTTTATTAATTCGTTCCATCAATTCCCAAACTTCCCTTTTTAAAACCCTTCGTTTATTATAATATAAGTGAAAACGCTCACAAGTGTTTCACTTATATACTAATAATAATTATATACTAATTCAACTCAAGTCATAATTATTCTCTTTAAATTATAATTATCAGTCTCAAAATAATTAAGTTGTAAAAAAAATATAGGGATGACAAAAATATACACTAACAAGTACATAATATATATATATACATAAAAAATTATATACTTTTAAATTATACACAATATAAAATATTTTATTACATAATTACATTCTTTTATAATTTAATATCATTGTTAAAATAAACTGTGATTTTTTTTTTATGTACTTTAAAGTAAACTTTAATACAGAAGTTTTTGTAGTTGTGTTCCTCATATAAAAAAAAAACCCCAAATCTCAGGAATAAAAAGCAACACATTTCAATTTAATAATAATAATAATATGTTCCCGGTAATTTTTTTTAAAATTTGTGTATTATTCTGAAAAAAAAAAATTAATTAGAATATTTCACTCCCACTATTATTATCATTATCATTATTATTATTGCTATTATCATTTGTACATTTTTTAGTTCCATTATGACCCTTAAAATCTTCTTTTATTGTTTTTCCTTTTCACTTTGTCCACCCGCTTTTAAACTGCATTTATTTACTAAAAATATATATATATATATATTTATTATATATATGTATATAATAAAAAACTTATCAAAAGTACTTTTTTTTTTTATAATAATTATAGTGCAATTTCTACTAAATTTAAGTATATATAATTAAGTACTTATATTATATAATGTTTTTTATATCCATTTATGCATACATATATGTACATATGCATATTATATACGTATACATCACGGTAAATATTTTTTTTTAATTTTCTTTTAAATATACCATACTATATACATAGTAAATATGTATATCACAACCTGATACCATTCTAAACCATAGCAAACTAAGTTAAAAATGAACCCTTCAGTTTAAACTTACTAAAAGCATTCTACCAGCGCTCATCAACCAAAAAACAACAAAAAAAAATAAACAAATAATATAAAATCAGCTCCTGTTAATTTATACCTTTTTTTCTCAACTATTTTTGCATACTCATCCCAAAAACCATCCATATACATTTGTTCCACCCACCCATCCATCTATTCTACTACTACTCTACGTTCATCGTTATCGTCATCATCAAAATTTCAACCGTTTTTTTAATTTTAATGCAAAGTAAATGAATAAAAAGAATTGCACATAAATATATATATATATACACATACTTTGAAATATTCATTTAATAATAGTTTTTTGTATTATCCTTGGATGGTTGTATATGTATAAGGACATAATATATGTTTTATCCCTTCTATAGTATATATTTATCAATTCATTTATTTTTCATTACAATTTTTTATTTTTTTTTATTTGCTTCTTATTATTTTTTTTTTTTTTAATTCACAACCCCTTCATCATATATTTAATACAATTTAAAATGATAGCCTTGTCCATTTTTTATACTATGAGTAATAGAACAAAAAAAAAAAAACATAAAATGTTTTACCATTACCCTTTTGTTAATACAAGCCCGTACAAGCATTTCCCACCATAAAAGCAATTTTTCATGCATGCAATGAACTGTTCACCTTTTTTCTCATTTTTGGTTTGTTTTTTTTTTGCAAAAAAAAAAAATACAAAACACATTTTTAAATTACTGGGTAATATGTATAAAAGCCGTAGAAAATGAAAGATTTTTTTATGTGGTATATTTTCTGTACATGTGGTGTATCATGCATTATGTTGTAGAAGATCTTATTAACCAAAACAGAAACCTTTTTTTACTTTTCAAAATAACATAATTATAGTGCTATCATCATCACTTAGTATTTAAAAAAGTTGTAAAAATTTAAAAGAAAGCTTTAGATTTTTAATTTAACTGTTCGTAAATTAAAGATTCTGCAAAAAGCAAGCTGGAAACATGTGAACATTAAAAAATAGTGTGAAATTCTTTCGATACTCTTTAAAAGGTTATTTAAATTTTGATCTGATTTTAGGTCTAGTTCTTTAATCCATTAAGAAACAAGACAATAATTTTGCAGCAAATTGCTATTTCATTGAAAATTTTGCGTACACAAAATACAAAAGGGATCTGAGGTAACATTCTGCGAAATTAGAATTCCGCGTACACAAAAAGGTAACTGCATTCTGCAAAATGGGAATACCTTGACTAGAATCAAGATTTCTTGCACATTATAAATTTCTAAGCTTATGTATTAAATTAGAAATGTAGTTCCTGGAAAAAATTTATGAT
The DNA here is from genome assembly GCA_963082915.1 of Dolichopus griseipennis. Classification (NCBI taxonomy): domain Eukaryota; kingdom Metazoa; phylum Arthropoda; class Insecta; order Diptera; family Dolichopodidae; genus Dolichopus; species Dolichopus griseipennis. Next base: position 83,840,615 of record OY720443.1, read on the forward strand.
TTCTGGATAGTCGACCTCTGTATTTAGCAATGAAACGTATGAATGGTATAGTGGTTAGAGTACCGACCTTTGGAAAGATCCAAGTTCGAATCCCCGTAAAAGTGAAAAAAAATAGTTGTTACCGGTTTTTTTCGTCTACTGAACCTATAATTAATAATTATAAGTCTTTAATAAAAATTACCTTAATATAACAATATAAACTAATTTAATTTAATTATATAACTCGCAGATATTAAAATACCTTAAAATACAAATATAAGATTATTACAATAACAAATATTAATATTGTATTTATATTGAAAATCTAAGACATTTCTACATGTTATAAGGTCTAGTACTATCTAATGTTTAAACTGTATGTGGAATACATATTCCCCTCCTGTTCCAAAATAAACCTATGGTAGAGGCAAATCTACTAGCAAACTTGTTAAATTGACGTCTGTACTAAACAAAATGATAAATCAATTAAACATGTTTATCTGAAATGATCAAAAAAATTTTTAAATTTCTACTCCTCAAATGTTTTGAGCACCAAACTGATGAGACACTTTTAAAAAATTATGAGAAAACAGGTTTATGCTGCATTGTTGGTGTGAGTCAATTTTTGTGATGAGAATACTGGATGTGTAATAGCCCTGTAAAATCATTTCTAATCGAATGAAGGAAATGTAGGAAACTACATACCTCAAAAATACAAAAATTGAAAATAATGGAAAGCCCATAATAATATTTTTCGAACCTAAAATACGGGTACTCTAAAATCAATGCTTCTTCCTGTTAAAATATAATTTTTATTAGTATTAATGCTTTCTGAATTAAAAATAAAGCCTCACAGACTAAGAAATACAAATTATTTATTCAAATTAAGCCTAATTTAACTTTTAAATAAAAATGTAATTGTACCTCTTCCTAGTTTAATCGATTCGTAACTACTATTGCTTAATATACAAATCATTTTACATAATGTATATAAAAAATTTCTAAATATTTTTATTTTTATAGGTTGCATAAAATGACCCCAACCTCTCCAACTCACCTTCGAATTAAATCCGTTTACGAGAATCAGTGACATTGACATCTAACAATTTTAAAAAGAACATTAAAATTCATATCCAAAAAAAAAAAAATTCAAAAACATGTTGCAATTCAACATACATAGGTTAGGTAGTCATTTTTAACATGTCATTTTAAATTCCATATAATAACCATTCAACTTAACCAAAAAAAAACCAACCAACACCATTTTCAAAATTTAAAGCCTATTGCCAAAAGCATCTAAAAATATCCAACTAAATCAATTCTATATTTTAATGTTGAAGTTAAAAAGAAAAAAGCTTTTAAAAAAGGCATTAAATAAACAATTTTTTTTTTCTACTATACAAGTATGTCCACCCACTGAAATAAATCTATCTCTTTCACTCTTCCAACAATAATTTTTAATGTATTTTTCAAGGATATTAAGGATATTTAAATATTACTTGAAAATTTTATACAAATTTAAATGAGTTAAAAAAAAACAAAAAACAAAAAATTATATAAACTGTACTGAACTAAAATAAATTGACAATGGACTGGACGTTATAAGGACGATATAAGGACGAAATGATATTTAATACATGGTAAAAAAAAAAAAAAAAAAATTACATATTACATTTAAATTGAAATGGCGTTTGTACTAATTTTTATGTTCTGGCAAACATTTTAATATAAAAATGTTAAAAGGGATATTCAAATAAATTCACAAAAAAAAATATACAAGTAAACAAAATAACATTGAAATTTATTTGCAAGGACACTTGTTTAGTACATCATAGGCAAAGTATAAAAAAAAAAATAACAAAATACATATTACTAGAAAAATTTACAAGGACATTTTATGCCAATGCACATCAAAAAAATACAAAAATAAAAATAAATATAAAAGTATATAACATAATATAAACGAGAGGATCAAACTATAATCATAGATGAGTTGGTAATATTAGACAGTACATATTTTTTTTTTTTACTTTGACTTTAAGGGCTGTTTTTGGTATTCAAATGATAATTTAGAGATTTTAGCCATAAAAAAATGTGTGTGTGTGTGTGTATGTGTCCAGTAAAAAAAAAAGTCAATCTACAAGGATACAAAAAAAAAATTTATAAAAAATATTTTTTTTTGAATTTTGTTGTTGTTATTCTTTTTTGTTAGGAAATTATGCAAAGCATTAGTTAATGTCGATAATTAAGTGAAAATGTTATTTAAATGACAGATAATTAGATCTTACTCTGTCTCTCATCATATTTGGTTGTTTTTTTTTTTTTGTGTATTACAATATTAGATGTCAATATCAAATATGTGTAGGTATTTGTTCTTTTTAATAAAATTGAGATTTTTTTTTAATATGATGTTTATACTAAAAGGAGTCAGTTTAACTCTGGAATAAAACTTGTTTAAAAAAACAGCGTTCGTATATACAACTGGTTCAATTTTGACAGCACAAAAAAACAAAATAGTTTTACTACTTTCCTAATAGAGATATAAAAAATGTAAAAGACTTCGACTCATCTTAAAAGAAAAATCGATTAGCTATATAAAAAAATTTAGTAGATACATGACATTGAAAATGAACTAATATAAAAGTTAAACTAGTTCAGAAATGTCAAATTTTTTTTCATAGAATATTTTTCTTGTTTAACAATAATTAAACTGGTTTATTGATTTAAAAATATATTTAATTAACTCTATAATATAAAGAAACAAGGTATAAGATGAGTTTAAAGATATTTTCTAAAATGTAGCTCAAGCTAAGTCCGAATAATTTCTATTGTTTTATGGCCTGGAAATTTTTAAATATGATTAATAAGCTTTTTACTATCGTTTTTAATTCTGGTTTAAACAAACAGGTTTCTTCAATATTATATTCTTTCACATATTTCTTACAGGGATTTTACAAATAATTTAATTTTAAACAATGAACTTTAACTACAAATATTTTATGAGTATCTGTAATGTATTGCCGTTTTTTATAGATTCCAGCTTAACTTAATCATTATGCTACGTTATTAAGACCGAATAATTTTAAACGAATATTGGAACATTTGAATATTGTTTGCACTTTCCTAAGTGTATGTAAAAAATGTTCCTAAGTGTTTTTAAAAAATGCATTTCTACAAATATTCATTAGTTGGGTGATACATTGGCCAATACTAGTTACATTAGAGGCTGTTTTAAATATCATTCAACTCTACAATTAGAAGATTTGATAGACATAATGTGATTACAATTATGATAATTCAAGTTTTTTATACATACTTATACAAAATTTAAATTTTACTAAGTACTCTTAATTATGTACATTAATATGGATTAAAATACATGGATTGTTGTAATTTTCAAAAGTCTAATAGGTATTCTAAGTATTTTCGAAAAATGGATAAAGGGTGATTTAATTAATATAAGTTTGAGTCCATTACCCGTTTTAATAATATTTATATATTTTGAATTTTAAACCTTAATTGAATTTTCGAGTCGTTAAGTATCGTGGGTTCTTGGATGTTATTTAATATATGCTCAACATATCAATCGAATTTTGAATGTAATTACCTCACTTGAAATTTCAAACATTTTTAAAATTTTCTTTTTTTTATTTCTATAGTTACGGTTACAAATCAATTAAAATTTATAAATATTCACAGATTACGAAAACATATCAAAACCCCAAATCACAATATCTCAAAGTAAATTAATCCCAAAATTCAATGTCCGAAAGTTACACAATCCCAAATCACTTAATACCAAATTTCAAAATCGAAAATCCCAGAATTATATATTTTCAATGTTAGCAGGCGAAGAACCCATAGCCAAATAAATTAGACGTAGGAAATGAAGGTGGATAAAGAAAGCCTAGTGAAAGCATAACAAGTATGGCATTAGAGTGGAACCCTCAAAGGACTAAAAGACGCGGCCGTCCCAATATCACATGGCGCAGGACAATTTATCAAAAAAAGGCTAAATGCAACATCTTTAACATTAAAATACCAACAAATTTGCAACATTAAAATATCAACGCGGAATCGCGTGAGATGGAGGTGTCAAGTGAAAGTTTTACGCTCCCAAGAGGAGTAAGGAAAAAAAAAATAAGTACAAAACCCGCTTAAACCAAAATTAAAAGTCTAAATCAGTGTTTTAATATTCAATCACATAATAAGCTATTAAATAAGTCTGAAATCTGAACCTTATGTAAACCCATCAATTTCTAATATACATATACATGAAATATTTTTATCGTATAACTCTCTTAATATTAATTTATTATAATAATTATATTTTTATATATTTTATTTAATAAAAATATTCAAAGTCAAATGATTCTAAAGGAATTTTCTCCATCTATAGAAAAAAATACTTAATTTCTTAAATAAAATTCATTGTTCAAATTCATATTTATTCATTAATTGCACAACAATAACAACAGACATATTTTAGTAGACATTCAATAGACATTTTCATATATATGTATATGTATGTATCTAAATACATTAAAATGCAATTGTCGCATAATTATTTCATATAAAAGACACATAAATTTTACATTAAAATCTAATAAAAAAAAAAAAAATAAACAAAAATTACATAAAATTACAATGATTCCATTGAAGAATTTCAAATCTTTCAAAGTACTTTTTTTTTTATAGAAAACAAAAAGTGCATCAGAATTTTTTAACAATATTTATACACGAAGATTTTCTATAAAACATTTAAAATTAAGTTGGGCACAACATATTAATATAATATCGTGTGTGTGTGGTGTGGTGTGGTGTGGTGTGGTGAGATATGATGCGGTCTGGTGTTTTTGTGGTTGATGAACATAAAATTTGAAAAGCACTTTGTTTCAATAATAAATTAAATTAAAATTTAAAAAATTTTTTTTATTTTTATTTTATGGAATGTTTTTTACCGTTATTTAAACGATATCTTTTAAATGTAATTTGTATTGTTCAAAAGGATTTCATATTTGTTGTATATATACCTATGTTGTATATGTTGTATAATAATATGTTGTAGAAGAGAAAATATCATCATGTTTAATATGTCATATGTTAGATTGTTTTTTTATATACAAGTACAATATGTTGTTGCGCTTATTGTAATTTAATGTTGTAATATATTACAGGGTAAGTACTTTAGTTGGATTTTGTACTTATTTTTTGTTTTGTGGGATGGGTACAAAATGTCGATAGACAGATTTTAGAACGCAAAATTTTAATTATTAGTTTTCTAGATTTAATAATATTAAAAGGTTGTATTGTAATTTCCTTTTCGTAAGTTTTATCTTAGTCTACAATATTTGATTAAATCTTCTGTCCCGAACTTTAATTAGTTAAAAAGTTAAATCTTGATTATATCGTTTAACATAGCGTTTGTGTGCTTCTCTTCTTTTAATTTAATTATTGGTTTCCACAACTACATTAAAAAATCATTTAATACCCCATCCAATATTCCCCAACATCCAATCAACATTATCCAACATCATTAGAATTCTAAATTTCCTAAACTCAATCCCCTTATATCTGACTTCATATACTTACATTGTAAAGTTTTGTTTGAAAGTGTTGTTTTTCCCAAAGTGCTAAAGTACCACACAACTGCAAAGGAGCATACTTTCTTCTAAATAAATTATCCCAATTTCCTCATAATCCCAAATTTCTCAAACCCGATTCCCAAAAATACTTTCGCATCACTATCTTTGAATCGAAGCTCTACATTTAAATCACGGGTATCATCTTAAAGCTTAGTTCAAAAAGACTTTTGGTTTTGGTGTGTTAATGTTGTACACTATCTAAAGGAACTTCCACTGTCCCATGCAAAAAAAAAAAGTAATTCTTGAACAAAATGGGTTCAATATTTAAATTTAACATAGAATAGTAGAATAAATTATATTCTCATGGTTAGATAAAATTCAGAAAACTTAGCCAAATATTTTATTTTTACTTCAATTCACAAACCTAACAGTTTACCTATTAAAATTTACCAGTCTTTTACTTACTAAAAATTTGCCTAACATTAGTAAGAATCAAGAATTTGAGTTTATTTAATATCCATATTCTAAATCCGAATTGGTGTTATATCATTGGCGCGAATTCTAATTCATACTAGATTGACGTGTACGCATAATTGCGTAATCATCTCTGTGATAATTTCTAAAGTCATACATCGATTATCTCCAAGATTATTGACCCAACAGACAATGATACATTTTTTTCTGATACCGGATCAACACAGCATTTAAATTGAGATATCATTTATGAAAATAGAGATTACAGTTTCCGCGCTATCTCAAAATTAGAGTTTTGACTTACGAAATAATACTATAAACCAATTTTAAAATGTCAAAAACCAATTTTCGCTGTCAAAATTTTTTTAATTTTTTCCAAATTTTTCAATTCGAATTTTTAATACCAAATAAATTTCTTTCAATTTAATTTATCTTCATTATCTAATTCTCGTTTATAATGTTGTGTATTTTGTTTAGAAATTAATGATGTCTAGGTTTTTGTCTAGGGTTTATTTTTTAACAATTCTTTTTTTTTGCATTCTGTTTTATTCTATTCTATGTTTAATTTATATTTTAATTTTTTATATTCTCATGGTTAGATTTCGCGGTTTTGTGATAATAATAATAATTTTCTATCTCTTTCACTCCTAATTTGGTTTTTCTTTATTATTTTGGAAAAAAAAAAATAAAAACAACAACAAAAAAAAAATATAGAATGCGAAAGGCATCTTTATCTAAATTGAATTAGATTAGACAATATAAAACAAAGAGACAAAATATAGAATATTAGAAGGAAAGAGATAGATATATATATATATTTATATATGAATATTGAGTTTATTATGAAAATAGTTTTATATTACAGTTCAGAAGCAGAATTTTAATATTAAAAAACATATTTTATAAAAATTTGCAGCGGTTTCATTAGTTACTAGGATATGGTCTTCTAATGTATGTTTCAAAAAAAAAAAACAAAAACAAAAAAACAAATTCATCATTATAAAAACATTCATTTAAAAAAAACCAAAAATAGGAAGGAGCCATCAGGACTAGAGAATTTCACATATTTCGTTTCTAGAATTTATTTTTGTACTTTTGATTTTTGTTTTTTTTTTTTTTTGTTTTGAAAGTGATTAATGAAGGTTTTAATTTTGAATATTGGGGAATACGTTTATTATTATTATTATTATTTTTTGGCCCTCAACTCTAAACTTGAACTTACTGAGAACAAAAACAAAACCCAAAACATGAAATTTAAATTAAGTGTGAGGGTTGTTTTTTTTTTTTGTCTAACCATACCGATTCTAATCGTATATGACATGTCTGGATATTTTTGGGACCATTTTTTTTCTTTACCTTTTATTAATATAAACAAATAACATATGTTCAGGTACAAATATACATATATGTATATGTATATGTAACAACGTACACATATGATGCATATTTTATTATAAAACAGTTTGTGCACAAAATTTTAAAAAGTTCAAAGTGAAAATTTTTGAAATTTAATTTTAATAAAAATTTGTTTTTTAAAGAATTTCAAAGAATTTTATATTTGGTTTTTGGTTTTTGTTTTTTTTTTTGAAAATTAAATGAAAATAAAATTTTGAAAGTAGAAAGAGTAACAGAGAGAGAGATAATAGAAGTTTAATGTGTATAGGGTAAATATCATTGTAATTGACTGACAGATTATGATTAATCACAATTTATAATCAAAATAATTTTTTTATAAAAAAAAAAAAACAACAAAAAAACATTTTAGTATAACAGTTATATTAGAGAGGGGTAATTCCTGTTCAGATCGTTTTTTTTAAGGTTATGCATGGTAAATAAAATCGTAACAAAATGTTTAATATTATCAATCATTCAGGGTTTTTGTTTGGTAGATCACTTTGTTTTTAAATTGTTATCTAGATTAAAAAAACAACGCGAATGCAGGGCGAAAAATTGAAAGTGAAATGCAGGGAGTGTTAATTTTTTAAAAAAATTTTTTGAAATTGTTTTTACTTAAAAATTATAAAAAAAAAATTTTAAAACTATTTTAGATTAATATCAAAATATTGGGTTCAATAAAGAGTTTTACATCTGACATAAAGTTTTCAATTAATTATTGTAAACAAGGGCGTGTGTTATATTGGGTGGAAACTACTTCAGAACATTTGTTTTTTAGTATCCTGGATAATTATTGCAAGTTTGGCATTTTTAGATGATCAAAAAACATAGTAATTGCTTTTCTAAAATCAAATTTTGGTTATAAATATAATTATATGTCTCTATAGATTAAAATTTATAATTATACTTATACTTAGATGAATTTATAAAATAATTAAATTTAAAGGCAAACCCCACTTTAAGCAAAATTTTACTTAATGAAATTGAGCGTCTATCATATTTTGAAGGCTTTTTTTTCTAATAACATTTGTTAAATATAATCTCAGATAGGTAGAAAACTATTTTAATATTGGTCATGCTATTAAATTGCACCAAACGGTGAATGGTAGCTGAGTCAAGTTGACAACCATATACGAAAGTTTTTTTCACTTATAGTGGGATTCGAACAAAATCGGATCTATAACCACAGCACCATCCATGCTTTAATTTAATTTAAGTAAGTACAATGGAATTAAAACTTCTTCTTTCGTTTTTATAAACCATGTCAAAGCAATTATAAAAATGTCAAAAAGTTTTCAGAATAGCGTCAAAGCGCGCAGTCAAAAACAACTATTCACAACACGTGGGTGTACAAGTTGTTTGAGTCACCCTTTAAATAAAACAAAACTATAATTATATTGCACATTATATTTACATTTTGTTTTTTGTCGTTTTATTTTTAACTTGCTTATAATTTGTTTTAAATCATTTCAATTTGAAAATTTTAACTAGGCCTTATCGAGGCCTTTTTCGCTTTAAAACAATGATTTTAAAAATTTGTAAATTTAAACTAAAAAAAATTAAATTTCAATTTTCAATGTTATCAGTTATCGCTGTTATTCGTTATTTTTATAATTTCTCACGCTCCTCAATAAAAAAATGTTTTCCTTTTTTTTTTTTTAAATATTTATAACAAGCTGTCAAAATGCAGCTACAATACTCCTTTTTCATCTTTTCACTTTGAAGTTGTGTTTTTTTTTTGAATTTCTAACAAAAAAAAAATTAATTATAAATGTTAAATTTTTATTGTGGCATTTCATTGTTAATATGAAAGTGCAACAAAAAGAATAAAAATTAAAAAATTATTTAAAAAATAAATTATATTAAAATACCACAAAATATTTAAAAGAAAAAAAGGTATCAAAACAAAAAACAATCAAGAGAGCATAACAATAGGAAGAGGTGTATCGAATTTTGATTTAAAAAAAAGTATTAAAAAAAGGAAAAAATTATTATTAACAATACAAAATAAAAAATAAAAATCCTTTCAATAGGACCAGACACAATAATAAATTGGAAATGATCAAAAACAATAACAAAAAATTAATATTTAAAGGAAATTGTGTCTGACAGACTATAATAAAAGTGATTATTATTGAAAATTAAAAAAATCTTCAATATTAAAATGAAAAAAACGCCAATTTGACAGTTGGTCGATTTTGTATTTAAATTTTAATTTGGAATTTATTTTAATTTTCCCACTGGTAGTTTTATATACATACTTATGCTTTTATACTTAAATATTATATAAAATTCGTTTTAAGCCTTTTCAGAAGACAATAGGACCTTTTACATTGTTTGACTTTTAATCTACCACCCAATTCAATTTTCACAAAACGAATAGTCAAATCTACTTCAAGCCAAATATGTTACTCAGTCAGTATTTCGCAAAATAAAGTGTAAACAAACCCTACCCTGTAATGCTTTTTATAAGTACAGTAAAATATTAAAAAATCCCGATGCCTTTTTTATCGGACCACTTCTTGTATATTGCGTAGCGACCCTGACACTCAAAGTAGCTATGATAAACAAATTGAAAACATTCGAGATGTGGAACTATTAGACGTCTGTTAAAGATATCTTAGACAATTTCCTTATCGAATAAGGAAGTTCTACAAAGGCTGCAGAACGAAAGAGAATTACTTTTAATAATTAAAAAACGAAAAAAAGCTTATTTTGGCAATAAGATCAGTTTAATGTTAAAGGCAGACGGAGGGTAGGTTGAAAGTAACAATCATGGATGACAAATTTTGGGGAGAGGACTGGTTTTCGGACAATTGGAACTTTTTTTATACAGCCTCAAATAGTAAAGAATATGCCAACATTGAGTCATCTTAACATACAATTATCATGCCAACATCCAGTAGCGGAAATACATCTGAAGAAGAACAATCTCTGCCAACTTTGGGACATTTAATATGAATACTTCGGTTAACACAGAAATTTTTTAAAATCCTTATATTTTCTTTTGGAGTTTATAAAAAATTGCAGGAGCAGAAAATATATGAACTTTTCCAATAAGGAACAATAAAAACAACAACAACAAAGATTGAAATGATGAGATCTGAAATATTTTTTTTTTAACAAATGAACTCTTATTATTATATACTTTTAATTGAACTTGCCTGTGTCTATGGCTTTATTGTTCATTCTGTATTAGAAATTTGACCATAAATTTAAAAGAATTGTATGGTTCAGTGGTTAGCAAAGTGGCTTAGGGTGTAAATAGACCTAAGTTTGATCCTCCTTCAAAGATAAAAATTTTTTTTCTAAATTCAACAGAAATAATAAAAAAAATTACAAATAAAATTAATTTATTTGTATAGTTTCTTTAAAAATTTGTAACTTTAAGAACTAAAATACTTTACTTTTATAATATAAAAACATAGACCAAATAATTATATAGGCGATCAGTTTCATATAAAAAATTTTTAGGGTTTTTTACTGGATTAATTTTAAGAAAAAGAAGAACTATCTTTCATTTCAGCAATTTACTTTTATATTTTATATTAAAACACTTTTGAATGCAAAAGATCTGCCATTAATTTTTGGTTAGTGAAAATTTTAAAAATTTTGAGCTTAAAAGTTTTGAAACATTAAAAGAACTGTTTCTTATACCAGCAATTTATTTTTATATCAACACAGTAACAAATTCCCAAGATCTACCTTAAATTTTTTCATTTCTACATTTTAGGGGGCTAGTACTACTTTAATAAAAGTATATATTGAAAAAAATATTTTTTTTTATTTTTTTTACTGATGATTCATATTTTTTTTCGATAAAATTTTGCCAGTTGAACTTTTTTCTTTAAAAATTTATAAAAATTGAATAAGAATGAATGGCAGATTTTTTATTTTATTTCTATAATAGATATGTTGTATCTAATGAATATCAAAATTACACTTCATAAATTCATAACTGTTTAAATTCTTGTTCTATTCAAAAAAAATTATAATTTTATTTTAAGCGAAAAAAAGCATTCTTATAATAATGATTCGATATGCTAAAAGTTATTGAATAGAACTTAAAACGAATCATTTCAAAGTTATTTGTAATATTAATAATAGTCAGGGGATGGATGATTGAAGGGTGGCATTATAATGTTGCTACACTTTAGAATGGGGTTAGAAAAGAAAAAATAAATCTGATGATGAGCAGAAAATAATAAACATAAAAATTATATGAATATTATAAAACTATCAAATCGAAAAGTGATTAAAAATCACTTTTAAATGAATATACATACATATATATAAATCAATGAATGTACAACTGTATATCTGAAATAGTGAATTAAAAAGATATTTCCTAGATATACATAAATGAATATTCAATTGAATTGAGTATAAAATTATAATGGATATGAAAAAAAAAAAAACAGAGTTTTGATTTGTGTGAAAAATGCATTATGTAAATTAAAAACAGTTATTTTCTTTTTTTTTTTTAATTTTCCTTTATAATTCTTACAGATATACAGTTATTATATTTCTTTTTATGAAATCAAAACTGTTACTTAGTTTAATAGAGTGTTTATTGAACGCGAGATATACAACAAACATATAGTATACACAATAACAGGGTGTTTTCTAATTATAAATACCGCTATTCTGCACACTACATAGATGAGTAATGAGATCTTAATACAAAATTTTGATTGTATGGGAGCTTAACTAAAGGTGTGATTGTTCAAAAGAGTTCTGTTATTGTCCCCAGTGACTTTATTACGGATTCCTACAGGACCTATTTTTTAGAGGTGTAATTTAAAAAGCATTCGAAAGCCTATGAGTGTTCAAAACTACGCGCTTTTTTAAAATCTATATATTATACAAAAATAATATTACACATTCAAATAATGCAAAGATACATGACATTAAACCAGAAACCACCCTGTATCCATTAAAAAAAATATATTTAATGTAAAAGATACTTTTCGTTTCGGATATATGTATATATATATCTATATATATATAACAATTTAATATGCCATAATTTCATGGAAATTTGATGAAAAACTAAAAAGAGAAAGAAAAAATATAGCTATTTCCATCTCTTTTACTCAAATGCATTTTTTTTTTAATTTTTTTATTCTTAGTTTTGTTTTCCTTTATTCTTTCCATATTTCTCCAACTAACTTCCGTTTTATGTAATTCTTCAATTTTATTTTCTATAGAACAGGGATGAGTTGGCTGAAAAATTAAAGGATTTTTCTTTTTTATGAAATATAAAAATTTTATTACAAAAACAAAAAACAACAACAAAAAAAAACGAAACTATTTATTAGCAGGAAAAAAAAAACAACAAAAACTAAGAAAAAAAAAAACATAATTAAAATAACTTCAACTCTCGTAATTGATGATTGCAGAAAAAAAATTAAAATGGCGAATTTTTAATAACTTTGAATCAAAAAAAAAAAAAAAACACTAACGGTTAAAAAAAAAGGCACTATTTTCTAATGGTTGGAAAGTTTGAAAAGAATGAAGGCTTTTTATTTTCTTGTTTTGCTTTTTTCATTATTATATTTTTGATTGAAAAGTTTTTAATAGTTTCGAAGGGTATTAACCTAATCCAACATGGAAGCCAAAATATAAAAAAAAATCCATATAACTTTAGTTTAATTTTAGGAGTTTTTTAAATATATATATATATTTTCATGTGGTTGTTTTTAAAGAAAAATATTTCGTCTATTTCAATTACAACTTAAATATAAATGTTATTTTTTTTAGAAATTAATTTTGATTTGAATATTAGAAGTAATATTAAATGTTTTTGATTAAAAATGGCTGGGATATTGAGAAGTAAATTGTAAATGTAGGGGTTTCATATTATTTTACTACATAAATTCTGGTACCATGGTAACCATTGTTGTAATGCAATCAATTAATTTCATTACTGTCTAAACTTCAGACTAAGGCTGTTGTTTTGTAGATTAATTAAAATTTTACAAGATCAATGTTCATAAGGAATCAATAGATAAGTAATTCCTTGTTATAATGTGACCTTTCTAGTGAAAATTTTTTCTAACAATCTATTTTAACAAAATATAATTTCTTTGGCGCTGATTAGACGTTCAGTGAATCAGTCAGTTTCAACTTAAAGTCCACACATTTTGTTGTTGCAAAAAGAAAATCAGATAAGTTAAAATGACTTTAACTTTTTACTAGTTTTTTCGATTTCATTCGTTTCAAATTTCTTTGCCATTGTTTTAAAAACCAAATGTCAAAACAAAATTCCATATTATTTATCTGTTAAAACGAGTAAAAGTCTTATTTTATTTAAAGAAGCTGATCAGACGTTCAGTGAATTAGTCATTTTTACCTGAAAGCCTATTTGTGAAAAGTTTTGTTTATATGGATTGCTTGATTTTAATTTCAAAAATTTAATGTTTCATTTCCACTTGTAGCAAACAAATTCTCAATTTCTGGTATATTTCAAAAGTGATAGTTAAAACTTATAGTATAATCATTTCACATTTTTTCAGTACTGATGCACTGACTGAAGGACTGAACGTCTAATTAGCGCCTTTAAATAATATTAATAGTTTAAAAGAAGAATAATTAATATAAATTATACGGGCCGCAAGGCCTAGATTTTATTAGATGGCAATGCAATATTATACAACGCCTTATATAAACAGGGAATATCAATATAAATAATTGTATATTATAAAAAAATATTTGTGATAATGTATGTAATTTGACATCAGAAATCCTCAGAAATAAAATATCATCCGTTCTAAGAAGTTCACAATAATAATTAAAATATTTAACAGGCTGTATAGTATACCAAGTCGTAGCTATTCTTAATCATAATCAGACCAACCAAATTTTAAAGAAATTCCATTAATCTTTTACAAAATTGGAGATGTCTAGATTAATAAGAATACGTATTTTGCAGTATTTAACAATTTCACCCTTAAAATAAAAACTAACTTCTTTTGACAAAATTTGAGAAAAAAAACTTAACAATCCAGCACCACATAATACAAATTTACGCAAATATGAAGTTTATACCTTTAGATCTACGTGCATCCATGCAATGTCGGATTAAACCAAAGATTTAAGCTCGTTTTAGCATTGAAATTTTAGAGCAATGCATTTATTATCTTCAACAAATAGATTATAATGTGATCTTGCAATTCTTTCAGATCATTTTATGTTGGTTATATAGTTAGGGATTGGTGCAATATAGTGTTAGGAATTCGTTGGAAAAGTTAATATACACTATTTTTTCAATAATTTTGCTTTAATACTTTGGTCAATACACAAATTACTTAAAACTCTTAAATAAAAAGTTATTCATTGGAAGGAATAACATGTACATATGAATCATATTATTCATCAAGGCAATCAAACTCCATTTCAAGTCATCAAAGAAAATAAAAATGAACACATAGATAGATGGAATTTATTATTCCGAATGTGGAACTCATTTTAATAGATCAATAAAAAAATAATGTAGGTATTAAATGAAATATTACAAAAGTCAAAGTTCACTGTAATATTTTATTATTATTACTAAGTTATAATCCAGATCTATTTTTTTTCTAACATAATTTTATGAAAATTAGCCACAAATCTAATATTAAAATTAGTTTCTGTATATAATTAAATAATATTCTATAAAATAATCCAAAGTTTATGTTATGTACCTGGGTCAACATAAGATTATACATGTACATTTTTAAAAATTTGTTTTATTTAATTATCAATTTTTTACCAATCTAAAAATAAACATAGACTCAATGAAACATTAAACAAATAATATACATATTTTAATATAAACAAAATCTTTCACACTTGAAATAAATAAACACTTCTGCTCTTAATTTGTATATGTATCTAAATCTTATATTATAAACAAACCATTTTAAACGTTTTATTTATATAAAATTAAAAAAAAAAAAATAACCTCCCGGACTAACGTAATAAAGAATTAAAAAAATTATTTATAGGTCAAAAGATTATTTTTTTTAATTGGAACTCTTTTTAAAACAAATAAAGCAAAACTAATATTATTTTCTTTTCTTCATTATCATTTTTTTTATATTTAATTTTTTATTTTAATAAAAAATAAATTTAATTTAATTTTTTTTTTAAATAAAAATTATGAGAAATCATAGAAATATTTGTTTTCTTTCAAAATCTTTAATACAAAATAATTATTTATTTTAAAATTATAATATATGACCTAATTATAATTATTCATACTCTAATAATTTAATAATACAATTCAAAAAATATGAAGAAAATCTTAAGATTTAATTTTATAATTAAATCAATTAAGATTACCAGAATTTGGTTTCAAATAAAAAGTATTTTGGATTATATTTTAGATTTTAAAAAAAGTATTTTACATTTAGAATCTATTTGCTGCCCATGTCATTGATTATCCATAGTCATTCATTCAACAAGCCATGACTGTTGATAATGAAAGCCTTGACAGGCAATGCCTTAAAAAGACTTCCTTTTAATTTTAAAATTTTATATTTTTTAAAGATTGTTTAGACAGTTGGGTGGCGATTCTTGACTCGAAGAATTAGGTTTATAGTCGGATGCTGCTTTACTATTTTGTGGTTGGAGTTGATGTCGTATAAAAATTAGTCGACTTCAACTACATAAAAAAGTTAATATAAAATTCGAAACATTTTTTGATAAATGCTTACTTCTTTATTAACTTCAGAAAATAGGAGTCGAGTTTAGTATTCTGTATTATGAATTTTGAATAACTACTAAATATTAACTATATTAAGTACAAATATAAAATATAACATATTAATAATTTCAAGCCACTGAAGTCACTTTTTGGTAAATTTTTAACTTGGCAAGTTTTAAAACTCAATCTAATTAAACAGTATCATCCAATAATGCTTTAGCTCAATTCCCTAAGAAGAGTTATATACTTATCCCGGTCTATCGTCTCTATACAATTAGACTCATTACGTACGAAATCCTTATTAATAGTATCAATTCAACGTTTTAAATTATTTATGAGTATTTAAATTTCATCCATAACCGTCTAATGACTTATTGATACAGTTTAATGCTCTATTGTTACAGGACTAATTTTCCTGATAAAAATCATGAAATTTAAGTGGTCAAAAGCTTTGAAATATTACATTTTGCAATTTAAATACATTCTTTCTTTATTTTTAAAGCTTATTTCTACTCTACTCTGTTCTATACGTCTGGCAACTCTAAATTTTAAATAAAACTCAACCTTAACCTTATATAACATCTATCACACATAATTTCTGATATTTATATCTTATTATTTTTAATAATTCGTAGAAATTTTTAATTTATTAAAATTAAATTCAGTATTTTAGATTGTATAATTGTACGTATGACCATTTCAAATCAAAATAAACACATAAGATATATTATTTTAAATTAGTTATTGTCGAAGTTTTGTTCGTTTTTTTCTAATTCTTGGAAAATCTATGACCACATAAACATAGTGTTATATAAATTACCTGTTCATTTGTTTTAAATTCAGCTAAATTATCTTAAGATAATTTTAACGTTGAAAGGAAATTAAAAATAATAAAAAAAAATTATTAATTTTCTAAGAACTAGAATATGAATATATGAAAATTGTTATTGTAATTCTGTTGTACAATCAAATTTATCATGAATCATATTATACAATTATTTTCATAATTACTAATCAAACATTTTATTTATTTTTTTTTTCTATTTCTAGGTGAGTTCTAATACAACACAATTAGAAAAATACGTTTTTTTTTTTTCTAAGATACATCCAATAGATTTGATTGGACGTCTGGTGAGAACTTATTATAGATAAAACGTAAAAGATTAAAGAAAATTAAAAAAATAAATTATCCGTAAGTAGTTAAAATAGTAATTGTAAGAAAATTAGAAAAAAAATTGGGTATGTATCTATAGAATAATTTTAAAAGAATTTAATTGGATAAACCGTTAATTCTATTAATATTAAAGTAAAAATATGTAATAAAAATTGATTAGAACTCTATTAGAAAATATTAGTTTAATCGGTCAAATAAAATTTTTATGGTTTTAGTTTTAAAATCGTCTGTCCTACTTGCAAAATGTTTTTAAATTTACTCCAAGAACTCTCAAATACTTGAATGAATTACTGTACTACGAATGATATGTACATGCAGAGGGTTTCACTAGGTCAGTGTTTCAGCATCGCTAAACAACAACAAATGATTATTTGGATTGAGAGCAATTAATTTTAAACTGCAGACTTAGACCGTGAATCTAATGAAAATACCAAACTATCCATAACAATTTTTCTACCTTAAAACTTCTGATATACTACTAATTCTTAGGGATTATATCTCTTTCTATTAAATTAAAAATAATATTGCAATTCTCTTAAAATTTAATGCTATGGATAAAACAATCTGACCAACAGTTGCATTTAGTAGAACTGAGTTATAATCGTTCATTATAAAAAACAGCTTTTATTTTATTTCGGTATATTTTTTTACTTACTCGAGTAATTCTATTAATTAACTCCACAATTTCTTTTTTATCCAGTATTTAATCTAGGATATCTTAGATTTATCCAAGTATAAGTTTAGACTTACTGACTAAATTCTATCTCTGATCAATCTGATCAATCCTATCCAAAGAAAGTACTAATTGCAAACTATTTACTCCAGTATTTCTACTGATTAACTCCTGTATTTTTTTTTCTTCAGTATTTACTCCAGTATATTCTAGATTTGCCCCAGTATTACTTTAGACTTACTCCGATACTTTTACTGATTTAATCCGAATAAAGTACAAACTATATACTATTTACTCCAGTATTTCTAGTTATTAACTCTAGTATTTCTACTTATTAACTCCAGTATTTCTACAGATTAACTCCAGTAAGTTTAAGATTGACCACAGTATTTCTTTTGACTTACTCTAGTATTTCTTTGGACTTATTCGAACCAAATTACTAGCATAACATTATTTTAACACTATTCTAAACACCAGCCCAGTCTTACTTGAGTATTGTAAAAAATCTCATAGCCAATCCGTTTTGCAACATCAAATTGAACTTACCCCCGTTTAATGAACAAAATAAAATTTAAGAACCAACTGTTCAAAGAAGGTCAATTATTCTTAATTAGAAATTTAACTAATTTTCTAAGAAACAAAATCAAAAAAAATCAACTCTTCTTAACATTCATAACTAAGATACACAACACCATTTATCTTAAAGATTTTAAATTTATTAATATTGTTTATTATTTTTATTTTTTTTTTTTTTGGATTAATATTTAATTTAATTTTTTTTTATGTTATTCTGTTTTTATTTTTATCTGATGCACAGACAAAATACCATATGTTCTCATCAAAAGTATTTATCCACCCAACGATCGCGTACACATAATAAAAAACCGCAACGCAATCAAATATAAACATAATAAAAATTTTATCTTGTATCTTATAGATAAAACTTTAAGAAATATTAAAGTTATTTTTTTAAATCGAAATTTATAACTTCACTATATATGTATACATAATATGAACATAATAATGTACCTATATAATATATATGTACATAAAAAAATAATATTTCATTTAAAAAAACAAAAAAAAAAATGTTTTAATATCTATAGATACATCTTTGTAAATCATATTTTTTACACGTTCTTATTATTTAATGTATTGCTATCCCTTTCACTCTTTATTTTATCGATTAAAAACAAAACTAATAATAATTTTTATGGTAGACCTTGAAAATTCTCCTCGATTAATTTTTTTTTTTTTGTTTTTCTTTTTTTTTTTTTATTATTTAAAACTGAGGTGAGATTTTTGTTTTTAAAGTTCCGGACACAGCATTTGTTTGTTCAAAGTTAGAGACGCAACCATTTTGTACAAGATACAAAATAATAAAAACAAAAACAACAATAAGAATGTAGTGTTACACAACAATGCAGCAACTAACAAAAGTTTTCAATATTAATATACACCATATGGATTTTGTTTTGGGAGAGTTTTTGTTTTACTTGGTAAAAATTGCGTTTTTTTTTAAACGCCAGATTCTATTAATAAAAATTTTATAAAATTTAGATTTAGTATTAGAAGTTAATGTAAACTTTCCATCCTCCTTGGAATTTTGATAGTTAAATAGAATTACAATATGTATGCAATTTAGAGGTCACGAAGAACGAAAGTGATTGAGAAGTTCATAACGAACAAAAAAAAATAGTTCTGGAGGAGGAAGGTGGTCTATTTCTAACGGTTTCCGAGATAGCGGTCTTCAAAGTAATTCTGTTGAATTTTTAAAGAAATAACAATATCTTCGGCTCTGTACAATGCAGAAGATTCGTTTTAGTGTCAGAAGCTAGTCGAGGTTATGGGCTTTCATAATCATTTCTAAACTTTATATTTGAAAATATAACTGTAATTTTTACATAAAAAGCCATTATTAATTTACCATTTTAATTTTATTTTTAAAAGCCCCTATTCTTCAGCTTCAACTTAAGTCCCAACATTTTACCCATATCTCTTACCACTGTCGGGATAATTATCTAAATAAAACGATGTGCTAGGGTTTTGTGTTTTTTGAATTTTTTGGAATAACGAGAATGGGTGGAAAACTTCGAAAGTCATCCAGCGTAGCTGCATAAGATTTCTCTACGTAATCTTGACTTTCAACCAATTAAACCTAAACCACTTTTAAAACCGAACCTAAGGATTATGTCATTAATACGAATTGTACACTTTGATTTTGAGGTTGATAAGAATTAGGAAAGGAATTTTGGCAAGTCGCCTTTAATTTATTCAAAATTACAGTTATTACTCCACCAACTTTTAATAATTTAAGATTCCCTTATTTCAAATATTTAATTAAACCTATGGTTGCTCCAAAAATACAACTTACTTCAACCTCTTGAACTACCTTGTTTCACCATATCATAACTATCTACACGAATCACAAAATTAACACTACAAGAATACTAACGATTATTAAAAATAGAGAGAGGAAAAAAAAAAAAAATTATTAAAAAAAAAATATGAAGTCTAAGGAATAAATAAAATTAAATGGCAACAACAACAACAAGTATCAGAATATCAAAATAAAAACAATAACAACAACAAAAAAAAATTAACTTGAATTAATATTAACGCAAAAACTGCAAGATACCATAAATACAACATAACCGTATAACATCAGGGGGTGTTTTCATTGCGACCTTTAAAGACCATGGGCGCTCCATCATTCTTCTTTTTTATTCAATTTTTTTTTCTTGTGTTTTTGTTTTTCTCTCTTTCTATCCCAAATCGTACCAAAAAATTCTGAGTAACAAAAAAAAAAAAAAAAAACAAAAAAAAAAACACAAAAAAAAAATATGAAAAAACCATAAACGCATGAAGGAGAAACAACAAACCTCTAAACAAAATGATTAATGACGTTTTCTTGACCTGTCATGACCATAGAAGAAAATTACATTTTATTTCATATCCAAATTTATTTATACATATACTTATATACATATTAAAAACATACACACTTAGGTATACAATTTACATGAATATATTGGAGAAATAAAAAAAAATTATTTAAAGATGAAACATATAAAACATAAAAGTCAGCTTGACTCACTCTTAAGATTTTGTGGTGCGTTATTTTACATACAAGACAAACGCAAAAAAAAAACTTAAAGATTACTACAGTCTATACACTACACATTATATATAGATGAGAGGGTGGTGAAGAAGTACTCATATAGAATATTGAAAATTAAAAGAAGGTACTCACTCCTTTCAAAAGAATGATATGAGTACAGTGAAGAACAAAAATTTCATATTGTTTCTCAAGATTATCAAGATTCTAAGAGACTGGTTTTAATTAACTTAATAATTTCGAATATCTTTTTTAGAGCTTATCCCACTTCAAATATTAAACAAATCAAACTTATATTTTCTTAATATTTAGTATAACTGGTTTACACAGTGAATCTAGACCCGTTTTCTAAGGTTCTTTGATAAAATAAAATGTGTAACTGTACTTAACCTACATATGTCCATTAGTCAGAATAATTGAATCGAAAGGTTGCTTTTTTGAGGGGTTTTAGCTGTAAGTTTTAAAAGAACTTATTCTATTATATACAACTATAGGTAAGTATAGAGGCAACTTTCTATCTTATCAACGGAGAAGTGGTTAAGACGTTGACTTTTCACTTGAAAAATCTCGTCTCAAACCCCGGTCAGATCCTATAATAACGAATGTGTAAGATAATAGAAGCTTCAAAAACAATTTACAAATTTTATATTTGATATTCTTATACAATAGCTACAACCGAGGAATCAACGTTTTAATGAATATAACGATTTAAGAAACCAAAACCTAGTCTAAATGGCTTGGGGAATACCCTATACTCCTTAAAGAGTCGAATGGAATAAAATAAAACTTATTTTAGTAATTTTAGTAACACTATCTAAACGATATGAGTTCAAGAATGCACTACATTTACATAACCACAAATTATCTCAAGTCACTTAATTTTATTTTAAATGACACTTTTAGTTCTAATAATTTTATTTTTGATTGCAACATATTGTGATATTTTTGTGAGTCACTGTATTTGAGATGAAAATCCAAGAATTCGTTAGTAATTCTGAAAATATAAAAATAAGTTCTTTAAAATGAATAAAAAATATTAGACAATTTCTTTCAGACCTTTAATTTACGTTAGTTACTTTTTCTATTTTAATTTTTATTGTACTTAAAGAAATTAAAGTAAATATTAAATTTTTATATAATTAAATTTACCGTTATTCGAGATTACAGTATTTGAATGGCACTAAAATTAAAAAGACACATGATTTTTATGTGAAAACTCAAATGACATCTGCAGTAAGAAACATTTAAGTTCTACATTATAAAATAATCCTAGACATTAAAACATAAACAATGTTATAGAACGATTTTAGAATATATAAAAGCTATCTTATAATTCTAAGCGTGCGTTTATGTTGAAGCTGCGATAAGTGATAAGAGCGTCGATAAGATCATAGCGTAGGAAAATGTGTACCTAAATTATATAGAGGTGTTTATATTGAAGCATCACTTTAATTATCGATAAACAATATAAATTTTCTATGCTATGCTCTTATCAACGCTCTTATCACTGATCACAGCGCCAACATAAACACTCTCTAATAGAGCATAATAGATTAAAGAACTTATTTTTGTGCATTTATAGACTTGTATACTAGATTTCTTTTCAAATTATGTTTCATATCTCTATCTGAGCAAAAGAACTTTCCAAATTTATTTAAATAAAATTTCATAATTCTTGGTAGCTTCTATCTAAAAAGAAACTGAAAATTGCCTCAAGACAGACTCTAATAGCTACTACGAATTTTCTCAAGCTTAAAAGGCTTCTAATATAAAAATGAATCTTAGGCAATTCGTTAGAAATACGTTACATATAAAGCATTACACAAATAGACTAATTAAAACCTCTTTGCAGAAGCCTGAGTTTTGAATCATTAAACACATGTGACATATTAACCATTTTGATGATTTCTCCATATTTTTTTTTATTGAACCACTGAGCTACAACCTATGGTGATTTCTGATGCCTCATATCTGTCTTCGCCATAATTCTCATTCCATTCTTCAAATCACCAAAACATGACCTTCCTCTTTTTAAAATTTATAATTTGATGGTTTTATTTTTCTAAAAATTTATTGTGAACAAATAAAATATGAACGCACACAGAATAACAGGGTACCCTAATTGTTCGTTTTAATCTAGACTTTACTACCTGATCAAATACACGTTTTGATAAGAACTTTTTATTCTGAAAGATATTTTTAAAAAAATATAAACGCGGTTATTTAATGGGTTCTGTTTTAATAAAAAAAAATTCTAAAAAAATTTTAATTTACTTTAACACGGAAAAAAAACTTAAATTTTCTCTTAACTTGAAGTGTTTCTAATAATGATTATGATTTAAGTGAAGGCAATTATATTTAAATCTTTAATAGAAAACTGAAAACAATAAAAAGAACATAAGAATCTTTCTAAAATATTGTTAAATTGTTTTAATTATTAAAGAGAATAAAATTATTATAGTTATTATTATTTTAAAGAAAGTTCTTTGAAAAGTTTATCTTCCAAAACTTCAGAGAAATATTTCACAAGTTTATCTGGTAAAATAAAAAATCTCAGAAATTAATGAACTCAACGCATTTCATATTAAAGACCTAAAAATAAAAGAATTATTCATAATAAAACTGACCACAAACTGTAATGATTTAGATTATCATTAGACTTCATTAAATTGAAATAGAGGTCAGGTCATTAGGTTTCTGTTTTTTTCTTTATACATACACATATGTATAATACATATATGATTTATGTAGAAATAAAGTAAAAGCTTCATCATATTAATCATCTGGTAGTCTAATAACTTATCAGTCAAGTTTTTTTTTTTAATTTTTCAGACTGATTTTAAAAAAAAAAATTAATTTTAAACCTTGACCAAGTAATACAAATTTTAAAGTTGATATTAATTTAAAATAAAACCGAGTAGAAAAATACTTAACAGATGTTGTGTAGTGTTGTATAGAAATTTATTTTTGATATTCTATTTAAATTTGGTGTACAAGTTCAAGTTTTGAGTATAAAGTCTTAAAAATTTTTAAATAAATTTAATAATTATAACTTATACATATATAGTACACATATAATTAATATCTGCTTTTAAAATTATATCTATTCAGGATCAGGGTTGGACGGTTGCAATTAAATATTGTTTAAATAAAAGTTAAGGTAATGTTAAAACATTGATGAAGGATGAATATTTCTTGTTAAATGGCCTTATGGGGCTGTATTTTGCCAAAGATCTTTAAAAACTTTGAATTTTAAATAAAAACGAGAAAGAGAGTACTGACTACTGACTGCGTTAATTCTGGGATACTATCACAAACACTATATAATTATATAATTTGTTCCTGTTTAAGGAACACAACTAACTGTTATATGACAGCTCCTCGAATCTACTTTAAAAAACGAACCAACTCTTTTAGAAGTTCTTTTCATAACTTTAATCACCTTATACAATTTCTCAGCGAAAACGGTGAAAATGGCTAATGGGTGAAAATGTCAACTATAAAAAAAATACCAACTGAGAAATTGTCTTCTGATAATTTGCCTACAACTTTATTATTGATTTTAGAGTTGGATACAAAATCTGGTTTGCCCCTTTTTCCAGAATAATATCTCAATCGACAAATTCTAAGTCAACATTTTCTTAGTCAACATTATGACACGGACCCTTTCTAAGATCTGAGTATAATATGAAAACTTGAATTTCACAATGTAATAACAGCTGCACGAATCGATCATATTAAATTTATCAAATTCTTTAGTTGGAGCAGGAGAGTACATATTACACATGTTGGAACAGGATAGTACATATTATATTCTTATTTTTTTCTTTAAAACTTTTTTAAGATTTTAATTCCTTATTATATAGTTATACATCAATAACTAAACTTTTTTACCTTAATTCCAACAACCCAACCTGCCTGGGTTATTGAAATCTTGATAGGAAAAATGAAAACTAAATAAAATTGTCTGTCACCTTTATTCTCTTTTATCAATTCAATTTTTCTCAGGCATTGTAAAATTCTCAATTTTCTTTTATCCCTTTTTATATTTGTCATACCAAAATATCACACTTCCTGTTCCTATCTGGTTATCTGTAATCTGTAATCTGTAATCTGGTAATACAATACGGAACACTATTTTTTGAAAAAAAAAGTTTAAACTCATCATCATCAACAATGAAAAAATTTTTTTTATAAATTATTTAGTAGTATAACTTTAACTTTTATAAATCTTTAAAAATCAATGACAACATCTTTATGATTTCTCATCTCATCTTTTCACTGTTTTTTTTTTCTTTCTTTTTTTATTCTTTTCTTTTTCTTTTTATCTTTTGTCTCTATCTATTTTACTTTACATCACTTTTAAATTTATAATCCATTAGTATTATTATTACTTCCTTTTGAGATTTTGTTTTTTTTTTTTTTTTGAAAGAAGAACAAAACAAAAGCAAACACTATCATTTTGTTTGGTTCATCACTATTTGAATCCTTTTTTTTTTTATGATTTGCTATCCTTTTCTATCACTCTTAAGTGATAACTATCTATAGTACTATAGAACTAAATACTTTTTTTCTGTTCTAAGTTTTAATTTTTGTGTAAAATAAGTTTGTAAAAAAAAAAAATTACAAAAAATTGCTGATCATCGTTAAAAATTATTATTTACTAGTACAACTAAACTTTTTATTTTTTTTTTTTTTTTTTATTTTATAAAGCGAGTTAGAAAGAAAAATTAAACAAGAAAAGAAAGAGACAGAAAAAAAAAAAAATTTATAATAAAAATGTTTAGTAACCAGTTGTTGAAAATATTATTTTTCATAATAGCAATGTGTATTTTGATATCCAATGTAATTTATATTGAAATTTAGAATTTACAGTAGAATTCAAATATATTGAACATATATTTTCAAAAGGTATAGGTCCGATATATATTGTGTATTACACATCGGACCTGTATCTAATATGTAATTCAATTGAAAATTTTAATGAATATTTAAATTTTTGGATATTATAATACAATAAGATTATAAAATCCTAATTAAAAGAATTAATATTATGTCCTAGCAAGGATTCAACGAAATTTATGAGATAATCCAATACATTTGATACCTAAAGCTTTAACATTGAAATAAAATCAATTAATTTAAATATAACTTTGCCAAATAAGAAGTACGACAAGAAGCGTCGAAACAAATCGATAGTAGAGTAGCGAAACTTTAACCTCTTAGTAGCTGTCAAAAACAAATAATTTTTGACATTTTTAGCTTATTTTTCTGTCATTTCGAAAATTTAAACATATACATTTTACATTTCTTAGTAAGTTTGTTTGGTAAAATTAGCCCTTCTTCATCAGTTCTACTTAATTTTACTTTCTTTAAATCAAGAAGTAATTAAAAAATTTTTAGGAAAACTTAATTTTAATAAATGACGTCTAGTTCAATTCAGTATTTTGTCGAAACTCTTATTCAAACTCTGGTCCCCAAATGGATATTTTAGGTATATATCAGAGGAAAAGAATATCCACTTGATAAAAATTGAATCACTTCTAAGGAAAAGGCAAAAGTCAAAATAAATTTAAGAACAAGCTTGAAGATCATCTAGTAATCAATTCAACAAAAAAAAATTATCATATATATTTTTCGACTTATTCGGTCACAAAGTAGCCGATGGCGACTCATTTATTTGTTTATAAATATGAAAAATAATTTGAGTTCGAAAATCGCTCGAATTTTGAGCGCTTCGCAAAACCAGCTAGTCTTAAAAATCACACTAATTAGTCTTAAAAAATCGAACTTTTCAAATCAAATTATGTGTATATAATTATCCTAAATACCTGAATTCGACTGTAAATTATATGAATTTAAATATGTACATATTAATATTAATACATTTAAATAATGTTTATAGATGTATTCTTAATATAGATAAAAATGTACGCATACAAAAAAAAAATTAAAATCATTGTTAAACTTTTGAAACTATTCAATTCTCAAGGACCAATCCCCATTTTAAGTTTTTATGTAATTTTTCTCCATTTTTTTTTTTTTTTTTTTTATTTTTATTTTTTTATTATTACAACAACAAAAAAAATCATAATCCTTGCTAAACAACATTAAAATACTATTTAATACTTCAAAACATTACTAATATTTTATGTTCTAACAAATTTTATGTACTAAATATTATATTATGTATATATTATTACATAAAATATATAATAAAAAAAAAATTTATATTATATTGTATACTCTTTGAAATTCAAGTAAATAGCAAATAGTTGGAAAATAAAAAAAATCAATTTTACAGGATGTTTCAAATTAAATGAAACATTTAATTACGAATTTACACTTAAATTAAAATTAAGAATTTTTAAGTAATCCCAAAGGAGTACAAAATTAGATAAAAAGTATTTTTCAAAATATTTTTGCGAATTTAAAACTTTTATCAAGTGGTTTTTAACTAATAATATATTCAGAGATCTACTTGAATTTTATTATTATCCTTTGTCCTTTTTCACATGAATTTGTCTATTTTAAAATGAATTTGGTCTTTTTTCAATTGTAAATAGTCCTAATAAAATAAAATTGAACCGTTTTTAACCAGTTCTGTTTTTAAGGATCTAACAGTCGAATCCATATATTGTATAAAGGTATTTGCAAATTTTACAGTAGAACACAATAGCAAGAAGGAGGCAACAACAGAGTTCTTAAAAATAGCCCCCATAAAATTTTGTACCAATTAATTTTCATTCTTTTTTCAGTTTTACTACATAATTAGAGACTATGTTTTTCCAATTATATAATTTTGATTCCTCAGTCCCAAGATACGGAGAAGTTATTTTAAAATGGGACCAAATTGAATTGAAAATAGACAAATTTTATGTGATAAAAGACTGCATTTCCAATTTCAAATTCAATTGGACCTCTATTCTATTTAAAGGGAGTAGAGTTCAGATTATTCCACAAACATATATTATATAACAATCTTTATAATCGATTATTTGGGGTTTTACACACGTCAATCAAATGATAGATTCAAACCTAGTGTCAATGAATTCAATCTATTTCCTTTGTAATAAGATGTAGGTTTAGCAAAATATAGACTTGAGAATTTTTTAAAAAACTGAATCACGAATAATATCAAAAGTAAGAGACTATGATCCACACATAAACTAGTCTCCCAAAAAAAGAAATTCCATAATAAGGTTTAAACCTTCAACTGTGTTAAAATTTCAATAAACTGAGATTCATAGTGTTACGAAAGAATTGTTTACAACAACTGATATAGTACAATATAGAACAAATGTTATTACTTATTAACTACAAGCTATCTTTGACATTTACAAAAAGTTTAGAATTTACCAATCAATAAGGATAAGTTGTACTACAACTTTTAATAAATATAATCTTTGCAAGTATTTGATACATTTATTAAGTTAAAAATATTCTACAGAACGGGAACGATCCCACAAACACATTACAGCATTATATAAAACAGATATCCTAAGTTCATGTACATCGTTTGAGTTTTCGAGGTATTGTAAGCTAACCTGTGTTTTTGACTTCCAACAGTTTGATTAGCCGGATTAAGGTTAACGAATCTCAACTAATATGTTACATATAATTAAATTTAATATAATTTAAAAAACACCCTGTTTTGACGCGATTATTATTTCCTTTTTTTTTGCTTTTAACCATTTTTGATTTTTCTTTTTTTTTCATTAATGTCTGCGTATGTGTGTCTCTTTTAATACATGTAATAACTCAAATCATGATGACAATGATGAATGAAATTCTATTAAAGGATACTATGATGACATTGATGTTATACTGATGATAATAATAACAAAAGCAAAAAAAAATATAAAAAAAATAAAATAATCCTTATATAGATAAATAAAAAGGAGCTCTTACTTAATAATAACACTGAAAAGGATAATGATTGGGGATAAAAAAAACCGCGATTTCTAATAATTTCTTTTTTTTATTCTCATAATTTTTTTATAAAAAATATACACCTACCTATTAATAAATTGTATATATATATATAAAATTTATATATTACATAAATAAATGTATGCCTCTATATCAAATTTATCTATGTTTCATGTAATATATAGTGTTAAAATACTTATGTACAACTATTTACATATATATATACATCCTTTATGTTAAAATGTAAGGATATATAACAAAATTTTCTTAAATTCCAGAATAATTTTGCTTTTCTGTTTTTTCCTTTTTTTCTTTAACCTAAGAGCAATATTTTCTTTCTCTTTCTGGTTTTTGTTTTTGTTTCTTTCTCTTTCTTAATTTTTTATTTGAGAATGAATGATGTGGCAAAATTTTTTTGCCGGCTTTAACTGTAAAATAAAACTAAAAATATAAAATTATACATAAAATATAAATTTGTATGGAATAGAAGGAGACAGAAAGAGTTTACTCTTCTCTAAAAAAAAACGAGAGGCAAGAATTACAGTTTTTAATACAAAATACTTTGAATAGAGTTAATTTATATTATATTTAAACCTTACGATAGACAAAAGCAAGTAATGGAAAAAAACCAAGGGCTTCATAACATGTTTTGGAGGTAAAGATCTAGGTGTATCGAAAAAAAGTTCATAATAATTTTGAATTACTCTTGCTAGAAATTTGTTATATATGAAAAATTGTAAAAAAATCATAAGACACTTAATTTCAATTTTTGGGAAATCCTTAATAATTAATAGAAACTGTTTAATTTTTGAGTCTTACAGCGCCGAAATCAAAATCTTTGAAATGGCTCCTACATATTTGCACGATTTAAGTTCTCTAAAAATTTCAACTTCTTATCTCAAAGAGTTTTAGAAGACTTTCATACGTTGTTATCCAAAAGTTAATTTTCATAAAATTTTTGAGCAAATATTTTATGAAAATTAACTTTTGGATAACAACGTATGAAAGTACCGTCTGGCAACCCTAAACATTTGTCTTACATATTTTTATATAGCTAAACAGCATAAAAACAGCTTGGCGTTTTTAGATTTAAAAAATATTCCATATAGAAACTTTTATTATAACAATTTAAATATAAAGGATTTCCGGACTGTAGGGGCTACAGCTACCGTTACGGGTTGGTTTACATTCAAAATTAATTCCGTGAAATAATTTTTTTTGAAATACCTACAGGTGGTTAAAGTTTCTCTTCCTTATTTCAAACGGTGTAAATATTTTGTAAATATACGCACGGACAGCCAAAGTGAAACTTAATAGGTACAGTTTTATTTTTAAGCTTGTTAAAAATTTTCTAAAAATTGTAAAAAAAAAAACAAAAACAATAAAAAGTGAAATAAGAAAAGAAAAAACCAAAGTAGAAAATTAAAGATTTTCTTCAAGACAAGATTATGATTATCAAATTATTATTTTCGTTATTACTATCCTTTTCTTTTCTTTTAATTTTTTTTTTTTGTTCTTTTTCACTCTATTTTTTGTTTTTATTATTTTATACAATGTATAAACGTGTATCGAAAAAAAAGAGTTACCGTTATGCAGTAAAATTTATAAATATTTTTTTAACTCATATTGAATTAAAGTTTTACTTTTTTTTTTAAATACAAGTTTATATAAAGTTGTATACCTATATGGAATATATTTGAAATTTACAATTTTCATTTATTTCTTGTGGATTTTTCTTATTCTTGTTTTTGTTTTTTTTTATTTTACTTTTTTTACAATAATAATTATGATTATCCTTGTATCCTTGTATTCTTATAAGGACCAACAAAAAAAAAAGAAAATTTAAATTATTAAAAAAAAAAAATTATATTAAACGAAATATAAAACAGTATTCTAACTATTTTATATATTCATTATACCCGTATGACTAAAGGGTATAATAAATTTGCAATTACGTTTGTGACGCAGAGAAGGAGGGGGGTAGATATAGACTCAAGTGTATGGATCTATTCAGAATTGAAAAATAAATCGTTTTAGCTTAGCTGCGTATGTCCGTCCATCCGTCTGTTTTTATGCAATAGCCGCCATTGCTATTGAAATACAGCCATTTTGGTCCACGGGTTCGAGTTCCTGCCATACAACTTCTTTTTTTATGTGAGCAATATTCTACACCTAATAAAGTTGAATGTTTGAAATTTTGTCAAAAAGAGTTTATTGTAATGGACAAAGTTACTGCAAAATTTAGTTGGTCTGTTGCACTGGGTTCGAGTAGCTGCCATATAACTCCTTCTTTATGACCACTTAATAAAGCTGTATGTTTGAAATTTTGCCAAAAGTAATTAACCGGATGATATAATGGTTATGTTACGGTCATACGGGTATCCCAGAGTTGGCACAGTCTACTCTACTACACTCTTCCTCGTTTTACTTATATTTATTTTCTTTTCATAGTTTCTTTTTTTTTTTTTGGTTTCTACTTTTGCCTTTTGTTTTCTTGACTTTAGCTGTAACAGTATATTTTTATATATGATATGCATACATTAGAAAGAGACAGAAATATGAAAAAAAAATGTTGCAATATTCCAGAAAAAAAAGCAAAACAATCCTTGGAATAAAAAAAAAATTTTTGTAAAAATGATAAGGATTCCATGCGGTAAAAATATATATTTATTAATATCTATGTGTATATATATATATATGTGCATGTGTACGTATATTTATTATAAATATCCTTGAAATTATATGGTTATTAAGAAGTTAAAGAAAATTCAACCTATACTTTACAAATATTACATTACATATATATATATATATATATATACATTCATAAAGGAAAATTCATATTATTATAAATTGTCCCGTTTATCTTTATGTAATTTTTCTTCTATGTATGTGTATGTGTTTGTGTTATATTTGAATTCGCTTAGAAAACAAGATAGAATTAATTTGTAGAGAAAAAAAAAAATTAAAACACAACAAAAAAAAAATATATTGCAATCTGGCTACGATAGGATAATTTTAATAGTAAAGGACATACTTTAGATTAATTTTTTTTTTTTTAGAAATTATATTACTGCAGTAAAAACAGTTAACTTTTTTTTTTAATTTATATATAATGTAATTGTATATGTAAGGCATATAAGTACTTTTATATATATATATATAAATACCTGTATTTATGTACTATATATATATATATATATAGAAAAATATTATTATGCAAAATACATTTCTTTTATTTAATAGCAATTTAAAAAAAAAAAAATTACCATAGTAATGGTGGTGAATTATAATACTGGTGACTGATGGTGGTGGGATAGTGAGGATGGTGTTAAATTAAAAAATAGTAAAATTTATTTTTTCTTCGTCCTTTCTATTTTCTTTTACTAATTTTTATATTTTGTTTTTTTTTTAATAAATCCTTTTTTAAAAAGAAAATCATAGCGTTTAGTAGCATTTAATTATGCACTTAAAGCCATCAGCCATATAGTCAGACAGGAAGATTAATGAAATGTTCCGTTAATATAAATATATATTTCTCGAAATATATATATATTATGTATATACTCTATATATATAAGTATGTATAAAATTTTTTTTGCCTTCTCATTTTCTTTTACTTTATCACAGTGTTAATGTAATGTAAATTAATTGCTTTGGAAAAATGTTGAGTTTTTTTTTTTTAGAATGGTGAAAAAGTACAGCTGAAATGCAATCTTAAGATTTAATTTTATTTTTTTTTTTATTTTTCTATGCTCGGTTTTGTTTTCTTAGCCTTCTTTTTGGACTTTCAAGTATTATGTTGGTTAGGGAATATAATTTCATTAAAAATTGCATATTAAAAAAATAAAACTAGGATTTTTTTTGCATCATTCATTCTATTTAAAAATTATTGCATAATAATAGGCAAAAGTGTGGTGAAAAAAAGAAATTTAAGATTTTTTTTACTGTTTTTTTTCTTTAATGCAAGTTAAGCACATTTAAAAGTAAATGACCGATGTTAAAATGTTTTTTTTTTTTTTGCAATCTGGTTGTACTCGTGGTTCGGTTTAAGAAAAGAATCTGAAAAACAAAATTTAATTTGAATTTCTTAAGAATTTAAAAATTATGATAAATGAGTATTAATTTGAAATGAATATTATTATATTTTGTTATATGATTTCTAAGAATAATCAATTAATTTTGGATAATAATTTTATATAACTATTTTGGAATAGTGGAATAACATTTTAAAACTTGACAAAATTATGCAATTCACCACAAAAGTTGTATTTGGAATCAATTACTTTTACTAGAAAGGGCTTTAGAATTAATTTTTCAAAAGAAGTTGAAGTAATTATTAATATTGATTGCAAAACCTATTTTCGAAGAAAGAAATATAAAAGAACTGAGTGTGTAATAAAATCTGAGAAGGAATAAGACGTAATTAGGCTATAAGATATTTCTTTTAAATTTTTAAAATACTGAAAATACCCGGGTTATTGAACTGCAATTCATAATGCCTGTCTATAAACAATTCAAAAGTGATGCTAATGAGGCCTTAAGTGTTCATTCTTCTACTATGTAAATTCCCAAATGGTTTAAAACTAGTGATGATAACTCATTTCTTATTAGGTTGGCTTTAAGTGCTAATTCTTCTACTGTAGAAATTTCCAAGGGTTTTAAAACTAGTAATGATGATATCCAATATTATACCCCCTTGTGGAAATGATCTATCTTACAATTCACAACTTTTAAAAAAAATTCAGACTAAGTTTCATTTGCAACTTACCTTCGACTTCATTACGTCCTATTTCCACTAAATGTTCCTATATAATACCGAGTATGGTACTTAAAAACAGTTGGAAGTACCATTACCGGATATTCATTACTTAGTTCAGTACCAGTAGTATAACTTAGATTGCGATGGATAAATCCGAAAAAAAATTGACTACAAGTACAAGAATCAAATAAAAATACTCGTAATTGCTAGAAAATAATAGAATTTTCAGTTAATTACTTTTGTAATTATTTTTTGACACTTAATTATTTTCGAGTAATTCAGTACCAAGAAATTCTGAAGTATCGAGAATTCAATTATTGTCCGAGTATTTCAGTATTTTCCTTCAAAAAGTCCTGTTCTAGTACTGGAAATATATAGGCCTGTCTAAAACTACAATAACATGTATGGAAATCTTCTTCAAGAGTTTAGGTAGAGAATTAAAAAAAAATTTTTAATTTCATAGTAACCTTAAAAAATAATTTTTTTTAAATTTTTTACTAGCTAATGTTAGCTTATGACGATTTTTACATAAAATTACCATTTTAATATTGAAAAATCCTGAATAATTCAAAAAATAAATAATAATAAAATCAATTTTAAAATTTATGTCATTCAAATTATAATTTATAGTATTATTTTCATTTAATTATAATAAAATTACACAAAATCAATTTTTTTTATTTATTTATTTTATAATAAATTTACATTAGAATTAGCATTAGCTTTGAAAAATTAAATTAAGTGTAATTAGCTAGTTTATCGAAAAAAAAACTTTAACAACTAGTAATAGTTTATCAATTAGGTATTTATAAAAACTTTGTGTGGACAAAATCAATTGATTATTCATTTAATCTAATTTTATTTTGATTGTTTCAATATTATTCTAATTTTTTTTTTTTCATTTACAATTCTTTATTTTGTAAAAACATTAGCTTTTAATTGAAATTAAAGATTCGTATCACATAAAATTCATTATCCAATCAAAACAGCATTTTGAATTTCATGTTTTTTAATTATGTTTTTTGAAGAATTTTGAATAAAATGAATATAAAATTTAACTTTAAACCAAGAATATTAAATAATTTGATTACAATAATTCATGTACTATAATTCTAATATTTAAAAAAAAAAGATTTTACTATTTATAATGCATAATAAAAAGTGCAGGAGAGTTATATTCTAGAATTTAAAGAATTTCTGCAGAATTATATTTTGATTGAATTCCAGATTACCTATAGCTGACACAATCATTTGATTAAAAATTAAAAAAAATAATAAAGACTCATACTAAGAATATTGGCGTTTATAATCTCTTTATATTTTTTGACAGAGCTAATTGAACTTCTATTAAGCATCGTAATGCAAGATTTTTCGTTGTAACTAATATGGTTCAAAGCTTTTGCATGTTCGAACCATAACTGAAGCTTGAGTATTTTAAAATGCAATCTACTATGGTCCCAAAAGTCATTTTTGAAAGCGTTGGGTACAATTGAATATTGATTTTATTAGTATGGTTCACGAATTGGGCATCTTAAGACAAGATCAATATTAGTTATTTTTAATAATATATTACATCATTGCATTATATAATTTTTTTTAATGCACAACACCTAAATTCAGGGCCGGCGCTTTCATATGCACAGTATGCACAGTAAAACAGGGCGCCAGAATTTAAGGGCGGCAAATTTTCAATTGAAATTAAAAAAAAAAAATTTTTATCTAACAAAAAATTATATAATAATAAAATAAGTATTGAAAAAATGTATTCGAAATTTTTTTTTTCAATATCATATAAAATAAAGCATGTTTTATTTTTTACCTATCTACATTTTATAATTTAAGGAACAGCGATTTTTTGGTGTTCATTTGTATTTATTGTGGTTATCAAATTTTTTCCATAGATTAGAGAATAAGAAAATAAAATAATATAAGTTCTCTTTCACAGCAGCTATCATAAAAATATTGAAAGAGTAATTTATTTTTCTCTTTTCTAAATTCTTCTAATAAGTAATAAGTAATAACATTCCTCCTAACATTCATATCAACAAGCTGTTGAACAAAATTATCAATTTAAAAAAAGTGCACCTTATACAACAACAAAATCTTAAAGACCAAAAAATAACATTTTTATTTTTGTACTACATTTTCTAATTTAAGGAACAGTGATTTTTTGGTGTTCATATGGCTTATTTTATTACAGAATCAGAAATGAGAAAATAAAATAAGTAAATAACATACTACTCTTTCAAATTTCAATATAAATTATTGAAATAAGAGCAATTTATTTTTATTCTTTATCTTTTATTCTTTTCTTTCTTATTCATGATTCTCTTAAATTTTTCTTTGATTGTTGTATTCTTATTCTTTTGATTCTTACTTTTTGAGATTTGAGAACATTATAAAGCTGTGTGTAATGTGTATATATAATACATATAAATATAATACTATACTAATACTACATATATTTGTACATACGTATATGGTATTATATACAAATACCATGGCCCATGATTAGAGAATTAGAACAAAAAACATTATTAATTCTTAAAAAATGTTAAATGTTATTATTTTTAGTAGGTACATGAAATATTTTTATATGGTGGAACAA
Source organism: Dolichopus griseipennis (assembly GCA_963082915.1). Taxonomy (NCBI): domain Eukaryota; kingdom Metazoa; phylum Arthropoda; class Insecta; order Diptera; family Dolichopodidae; genus Dolichopus; species Dolichopus griseipennis. Next base: position 83,877,007 of record OY720443.1, read on the forward strand.
AAAAAAAACACTGTTCTGTGTATTATTTCTTAAAAAATGTTATTATTTTTAGTAGGTACGTACATGAAATATTTTTATATGGAGGAACAAAAAAAAAACACTGTTCTGTCATCTGTGTGTTATTTTCTTAAAAAATGTTAAATGTTATTATTTTTAGTAGGTACATGAAATATTTTTATATGGTGGAACAAAAAAAAAACACTGTTCTGGGTGTTATTTTCTTAAAAAATGTTATTATTTTTAGTAGGTAAGGTACGTACATGAAATATTTTTATATGGAGGAACAAAAAAAAAACACTGTTCTGTGTGCTATTTTCTTAAATAATGTTAAATGTTATTATTTTTAGTAGGTACATGAATATTTTTATATGGTGGAACAAAAAAAAAACACTGTTCTGGGTGTTATTTCTTAAAAAATGTTATTATTTTTAGTATAGGTAAGGTACGTACATGACATGATAGAAATATTAAAGAGAATGAAGAATTATAAATAATTATTATATTTATAATCTATAGAGTATAGAAATAATAAAAAAAAAGTAGATTAGCATGTTAATTTTTTTTAATGCATTTTTTATTTAAACTGCCTTTTTAATGTCAAATCAAATTATTTTTCAAATATTATTAATTAAATACATATAATACATATTAATTAAAACATTTGAAAAATTTAAATATCTAAATTCTCATTTTTTAAAAGTTATAAAAATTTTATTGTTTGATTGTTTTTTTTTTTAAATTTAGTGCAGTAAAGCTTAAAGATATTGTAATTTGTAAGAAAAAACTACTTTCTCCACTATTGAAACATTAGAATTTATATTTGAAAAAAAATTAGAAATATTATTTCCCAATTTAGTTATAGCTTTAAAAATTTTGTCAACAATACCTATTACAGTAGCTTCAGCAGAACGTAGTTTTTCAAAATTAAAAATTATAAAAAATTATTTGAGAACAACAATGACTCAAGTTAGATTAGTAGGATTAGCAACTATATCAATTGAAAGCGAACTTCTTGAAAATTTGGACTACGAAGAATTAGTTAACGACTTTGCAAAAATAAAAGCGCGTAGAATTAAATTTTAGTATTTTAAATTTTTTCATAATGTTTTAATTAATTTTAACTTTTTTAATAATTTGTTATCGGTTAAAATTTTTGTTATTGAGGATTATACCTCCGTGGGACACCTCTTTAAAAAAAATGCATTGAAAGTTCTACCTCAAGGATGATGTGGAAACGAACTTTTCCAGGGCGGCGTTTTCAAAAAGTGCACAGGGCGCCAAAAAGCGTAGCGCCGGCACTGCCTAAATTAGGTAGCTCCCATACACCACTCAAGATCTAATAAGCATATCTTCGAAATTAATAAAGATAGAACTTCAAATTTTGTACAAGAGTGTTCCATCCCTTTTCCATAAGTGCTTTAAAATTGGGAATTAATTGGATTGGTTATTCGGAAGTTTCCCAAATACGTGTTGAGATCTAAAAAGGTGATATTCGAAATTTATAAAATCGAAACATAAATTTTTGTAAAAAGTAGTTTGATCATGTTTTCTTAATGTTCCCGAATCTAAGCTGGATTGGTGGAAGTGTCACGTGTCTCCCAACATCACAAACATGTGTATTACAAAATTTAATTACTTATTTAATTTTGAATTATAATAATACGGCTGAGTGGCAAAAGGCCCGGGTTTGAATACCAGTGAAAGTGAAAAAAACTTTTCTGTTTTTCGAATCAACTCAGCTACCATTGGTTTTAAATTAATGGCTTAATCAATGATTAATAATTATATATCTTTAATAAAAAATATAACAATATAAGCAAATGCTAAATTTTAAACAAATAATTTAATCATATAACTCAAATACAAAATATTGCAATTCAAACAAAAATATAATTGTATCTTTTGAAAATCTAAAACGTTTCTACATGTTATAAGGCCTAGTACTATCTCATTTTTAAATTCTATGGGAAATTCATTAAGACCAATTCTAATAACACGAATATAATATGTCCACCATTTCCAACATGTACCTATGGCAGGCTTATTAGTTAACAGTTGAACAATAAGTGCTTAAAAAAAAAAAACTACACTTTATGTCAATAACTTATATTTATAACTATGACAGAACAACATTTAAAATTGCAACAAATTACATAGGACTTCATTACTATAGGAATGCCTACATTGAATAAATCCAATTGTGTAGATCTGTGAATTTTTTAACAAAAGTTAATTAATTACAAATAACTGGATCTAAATTATACCAATTAAAAATAAATATTAAAACATACCTTCCTTTATATAACCAATAAATCATTATTTTTTAATCACTGCAAATATGAAATGTTTAAACTTTAAATTTTAATTTAATTCAATCATTTATTCTTAAAACGAATATTCTTTCATTACCTTTATTTAGTTATTAAACATAATTTTAAAATCTAGGTTAACTCAATCTTTCATTTCATAATTGTATTATTGTACAAACAATTAAAAATATAATGAACATTTTTTATTCTACCTTAAAAATAAATCTTATAAAAATTAAAGTATCAATATTTAATTTATTTAAAAAAACAAAAAAAAATAAAATAAAATAAAAATTAAAGTAAATATTTAAGCGTTGCTGCAATAGCAAGTAACTGATGAATAAATTAAAATTTTCATTACAAAAAAAAAAACAAATTCCATAGAAGGAGAAAAAGTAAACGATATTTTTCATATTTTAAGTTGATATATTCTTTAGTAAATTTTCATTATTAATAAATATAATCCTTATGTCAATCAATTTATTGACTCTCTTCTGTCAGGTAAATATTAATTTTTATTGAAAAGTTTTTTACTTGTTGTTTTTTTTGTTTTTGTTTTTGATTACTTTTAATATTTTACATATACCATCAAACACATCTGTCAATTTATAAAGTTATTTAAAATGTTAATATTTAAAAATAGAGTGACCATTATACTAAATTCATTTTGACTTTTGGAACTTTGAAGTGTAGGTAAATGATTTCTTTTATAATTAACTATTATTTGATTTATTTTATTTGAAAAAAAAAATTTTTTTGTCGTAAGCTTTAAAAATTTGCCGTTACTTTTTTAATGTCAAATATAAAAGTATACAATATAACCTAACAAAATAACCCTTTTGGTTGCAATTAAATTTAATTTATTAGTTAACCACTTCCAGTTTTAAAGCTCGTTTTTTAAAACTGAGCCTTAAAAATTGTCCACATTGTAAAACTCTTAGTTCCATGGATATGATAAAAACTTTATAAAGTGTTAATTTAAAATTGGAAGCTAATTTGACTGCGTTATTAATATCTTCGGCAATTGGGACTTTTCCAAACATCTGCAACCATGTTTAAGAAAACTTGTTCGAAATTGGACGTTGATCTAAAAGAATAATCCTGGACTTATTTCCAATGTGTTCTATTAATTATTTTAAACAAATTCTAAATTTTTTGTTTTGAGAATAAATTTTGATTTTTTAAAATAATATTAAAGTCTTTAATTATTATTAGCAACATTGTTTTAAGTGATTTAAGTGATGATATTATGTTCCATCAAAAGAAAAGTTCTCTGGTCGTGCAAACGTAATTAGAAAACTTAGATGCAAAAGTTTAGTGTGGTAAATTCTGAAGTTGTAAAGTTAGAAATATCAAGAAAATTATTTTGCTAGAAACTTTGATTGAATTTCAGTGTGAAAATGTAATTTGAAATACTATAATAAGATTTTATAACACAATTTAATAAAGATTTAACATTATATGTGTTTGAATTAAAATTTGTACAATTGTTGAAATTTGAGGATCTTCAGATTATGAATTCCAATAGTATTGGTGGACAATATGAATGAAAAAACTGCAAAATACTTGAATATTTGGACAATAATGGAATTCTTGATGCTTCAGTATAACTTGGTAGTTAATTATTCCAAAATACTTAGGTATTTAAATAGTACTACAAAAGTAATTAAACCAAAAATTAAGTTACTTCTTGGGACTTAAAGTATTTTTATACCCGTGCATACATATATGACATCGGGTATATTAGATTTGCTCCTCCGTCTGTAACGCATCGATCTAGACGAGCTAGATATAGTGTCAAGGGTACGTATCGGCTCAGAATCGAAAAATTATTCGATCTAGCTATGTGTGTCTGTCCGTCCGTCCGTCCGTCTGTGTGTCAGCACGATAACTCAAAAACTAAAAGAGCTACAGTTTTGAAATTTTCACAAAATATTTTTCAATCAATTTCTAGGTTCCCTATTTTTTTTGGTTAAGATCGGACCAAAACTTCGGGTAGCTCTCGAACAACTAACTTTTTCAACTCCAACATTTTCATACAAAAATTTTAAATTTTGCTTGCATCTTGAAATTATTATGAATTTTGTTTTTTTGTTTTTTTGTTTTTTGTTTTTGTTACAAAAAGTAGATAACGATTTCGAGTTAGAATTTCATATGATTTAAATGATGCGTAGTTTATTTAAGATAAACAAAACAGAAGACAAAGATTTTTTTTAAGTAAATGGCTTATTGATATTGATAGATATAATGATTATGAATATGATGATTAATATCTATCATGATGATTATTATATGAATATGATCATATGAAGTTGATTTTGCTTAAGTTTAATATATTGGTGAATTAAAAATTAATTATAAGAGATAGAATTGAAAAATTAGAGCAAGAGTTTTGAAAATCACACAAAACATTTTTTGGACATTTTTGAGGTTCTCTATTCTTTTTGTTTAAGACCAGATCAAGGTTTTGGGGAGCTGCCACACAACTTCTTTGCACCAATATGAATTTCTTCAAAACTAATTATACTACGCGGATGAAAATTACACACGGTTAGTTATATAATGAATCGAGCACTTATATGAAGTTCCAAAATGTTAGGGCCCCATTTACGGGGGGCTGCCATACAACTTCTTTGCACCAATATGAATTTCTTCAAAACTAATTATACTACGAGGCTGAAAATTACACACGGTTAGTTATATAATGAATCGAGCACTTATATGAAGTTTCAAAATGTTAGGGCCCCATTTTCGGGGGGCTGCCATACAAAGTTTTCGATTCAATAACTTTGAATCTAATGAAGCTACGAGGTTAAAATTAAAATTGGGCAGATAAATTAATAGGGCAAGTTACTTGGCAAAGTTGGACATCACTCGGACCGTCAGACTTTTAGGGTGGGCCAATTTTTTTTTTTTTTGTTTTTTTTTTTTTTTAATAAGCTAAAGTTATGGGACAATGAATGAAAATTTTTTTTTTTTTTGTATTTGTTTTTTTTTTTGTTAATTATTTTTTTTTTTTTTTGACGTCAAAATTATGGGGTAATGAGTTAGATGTATAAGGGAAGTAAATTACGGTTTATTTTATACACCATAGTGGGTATGCACGGGTATCTAAAAGTTGACAAGGGCAACTATAATCTTCCTCGTTTTAACTTGATTCTTTTCCTTATACTTAACTTTTGTAAATAACAAAATCTAAGTAATACTGCTACTTCAAAAAGTAACGAGTGTCCATAGAAGGAGAAAAAGTAAATGTGTGTGGTAATGGTATTGGTAATTGTACTGTTACTTGAAATATACAGGTCTGAAATCAGCACAATGTAAAATACTAAATTGGACTTATGAAAATATATAAAGAAGGCATTTATAATATAAATTATCAAATTCCTTCATTAGACATTTGAGTAGTCAATGTTTAAGTCAAAAAAATTAATTGATTGCATAAAGGAATCAATCAGTAATACACTGGTCACCCTAAATAATACTGGTAGAAAATTGCACTATAAAAAATATGAAAAAAATGTATGTTAGCCCTTTTGTTTAAAAAAATTTAAAAAACAGAATTAATGCATTTTCTTTGTATTGGAATTTGGTGTAGAGAATGGAAAAGGAAATTTCAACTTACCTTTCATTCCGATTTTATATGAATGTGTCGGAAGTTTTCATTATATTTTTTTTTTTTTTTAATTCTTTTACAAATATTTTCATTTTTTTGTATTTTTTTTCCATACTTAAATTTTATAATTTTATTTTTTTTTCTGGTTTTTTCTTTGAAACAACAGAAAATGGGAGAAAAACAAGTTGTTGAAACTTAAATTTTTATAATTTTTATTTCAGTTCTTTGTTGTTGTTTTTTGTTTTTTCAACAATTACTCACACTCTAATTATTTTTCATGTTTATTTATTTTTTTATATTAATTTATGTTAGCACTATAAAATTTTTATGTTAGTGTGTGTAGGTGTATATTCGTTACGTAAAGTTAACAATTGGTATACCATATTGTTTCTTTCTTTATTTAATTCCTTTTTTTTTACTTTTCTTCTACTTGTTTTTGTTTTTTTTTTAATTTACAGGACGCGGAAAACACTTTTCCTTAACTTTGTTTCTGTTCCTTTTGTTTGTAAATTTTGTAACTTTATCTTTCTTCCGTCTGTAGTTTGTGTTTTCATTTAGTTTTTTTTTTTATTTTTTTATTTTTCCTGTAAAGCTCAGCTTTTTTTTTAATTTTTTCCTGTTAACTTTTTGCATTTTTACAAATAAAAAAAAAAAAAAATCTTGAAATCGCATAAAATATAATGTGATCGCATTATTATGAAGTACAATGTAGAGGAGATATGATTTCTGCATAACAAACTATGAAAATCCGTTAGAGGAGTAGCTTTTCTTCGTTATTTTATGGTTTTATTTTTAACCAAGCACCACCAGGTACCTACCTAACATAATTTAACTACTTATATAAAAAGTTTTATACTTTCATACTTTTTTACTTTACGCATAAGATTTTGTTTTTAAAAATGTTTGGAATGTAGGCTCATGAACTGAAAATATGAGGTAAATTTAAAATAAAAAAAATAAATAAATTATCCACTAGAAAGATTTTTTAAAGTTTTTAACTCAGAAATGAGTTGAATGCTTTTAAATAAACTGATTGAAAAATGTTATACAAAAATTATTCAGCCGATGAGGCAGTGGTTGTGGCGCCGGTCTTTTATGCAAAAGGTCTCACATTCGATCCCTAGTTAGGAAAACTCAATAAATAGTATAGAACAATATAAAATTATATAAAAAAAAACTAATAATTAAATATCTAATAGTCTAAAAATAGAAAAATAATAATTAATAAACAAATAAAATATAAAAAAACATTACCTATAATCGTGTTTCCGAAATAACCTATAGCTTATTAGTAAATGAAAAATTAACTTTATCTATATAAACATATGCATCTGTCAAATAGGTACCATTTGTATTTGCGATATGACATAACCCAACAAACATCTATGCTGTACGTCAAGAGATAGGGGTATGCAAAATCGCAATGACATCTTGCGGAGAAATTTGGCATCGGCTTTTCCACAAGGGGTGAATTGAAAATTATGTAGAATAGCTGACCAATTATCTATCATAGTGAACAAACTATTAACGAAACGGAAATAGAGCCTCGGAAAGAAGCGCTGTGAAAGCTCTATGCTCCCCCAGGAAGTTTAACAGAAAAAAAAATAAAAAAATGCAAAGATTTAATCCAAGCTCACTCGAGGGTTGATGGAAGTATTTTGTACAAGTCCTGCAAAAAATAGATAAGATAAATTGATGTAATGATACAATACAAATAAGTGAAAAAAATCTGATGGGATTGAGGTTTCCCTTTTGTGAATAGAATCCTCATTCTACTACGGGTTTAAGTTTCTTGACGCCTTTAAGGCTTTCCAGCTTTTTTGAAAGGTGATGTTTCTAAATAATAAATTTTAATATTCAATTTCTATAGTTTTAGGTCCTTTCCTTACTTGTCTAGATGTTTTGTACGAATATAAGAATGACTTGTAGTCTTATTTGTTTAATAGTTATGGAATCTTCAATTAGCTTTAGCAGCATTCAATTATTTGAATTTTTAAAAACTGAAAATAGTTTCATCACTTTTAAACAATTCTTCTATAGTCATAAAAGCTTTTATAGTCTTAAAGACTTCTATAAACTTCTTCTTATCTTATAATGCGAAGGCACTTATAATTACTAATAAGTTTCCAGATACATTCACAAGCAACATCAGACTATCAAATTTTTCATATATTCGTACAAAACATGTAGTCAAGTAAGGAAAGGACCTTAAACTATAGAAATTGAATATTAAAATTTATTATTTAGAAACATCACCTACAAAAGAGGAATGTAATAAACTTGTATCATATGATTTAAATAAATGGTTCATGTTAATCGATAACTTCGAGTTAGTTAAAGCGTTCCTAAAAACTAGAATCATTAATTCCCCGCATAAAATAATATCTTCAAGGAACTTAATATTATTAATTTATTTTTAAATATTTTGTAAACCAAGTATTTTATGAAATCATAATATGTCTCCGAAGAACTTTTGGCCAAAATTTTAATACGCAATATTGTTGTTTGTTATGAAGGTTAGCATGTACAATCCTAAAATCTAGGCCTTTGATCCTATTTGCAATATTAATACACCATTTATCTGAAAAAAAAATATGCTCCGAATTTCATAATCGTACACATTAAATCACATACTCATTACCTTCGACACTTATAGAATACTATGCATTCAACAGTGGGATTTCTCAATGCAATTTTGGGATTTCCCAATGTTCCCGGAATACGTATTATAATCTAATTTCTTTTCAAAATTTGAATATATATTTAAGTTTTGAATATATTCTGGAACTATTGTAGCACATCACAAGGTCTTTGGTAACAACTCTTAACAGCTTTCGTATCTTCTTACATAATTTATATAAAATAAAATTTAAAACATTTCTTTTACTTGTTTTCGAATTACAGTTGATTGACAGTATGTAATACATCTTACTACTATATATAACGCTTTATATACATGTACTATATAGTTCCGGAAGCAAACGAACTGGAAGAGAAATTGTCTTGTTGGAAAGAGTTAGAATGAATTTTTTAAAACAATAAAACAGGAAAAAACAACGAAAACAACAAAATTTAAATATATTGTATTTTTCTTCTAGCGTAATTTTTCACTATTAAATAATTTCATTTTCTTATTTTTTTTTTTTAAATTTTCATTTTTTTTTTTTAATTTATTTGTTTTTTATATAATTACCTCTCCAAACGGTAAGTTTCCCATCATTAAATATTTCTTTTCTATATATATATATATATATATTTACATATATATTCTTTATAAGAGTCATTTAAAACTATATATACGTTTACTTGTCTACTTGTCTTCAAATTCTTATGTTTTTCCTTTATTCTATACTTAACTTTTATACATAGTTGTTTTCATTTTCTTTATTATTTTTTTTTTGTTTTTTGTTTTTTTTTTTTTTTAAAGTACCTCTGAAGTGGTAAAACGTCAACGGGAAAATTCTTTTAAAAATGTAGGTAAATTTTCATTGCATATATGTATATATTAAATGCTTAATAAAAGTATATTACAGGTACATGGTACCATCATTCAGAAGTTTAGAATTTTCAACAATTTTAGGGGGAGTTGAAGTATAGGAAAAGTTTAAAAATTTTAAACGTCCGAATTGACGAAAAGCGTCTTTTAATAAAACTCTTATCATATTTATAATGAATCAATTCAATTTTTGGATTGTACTTCTTCTTCTTCTTCTTCTTCTTCTTCTTCTTAAAGAACCCACTAATAGTAATAGAGGAAGGTTCAACTTAGGGATTTTGTTCCTACAGGATTAGTTTCAAAAAAATATTATAAGGGTTGTAAAATATTTGGTTGGAAAGTTGGAAAACTCAAAAAAAAATTTTTTTAAATAATTATTAAATTAAATATGTCAAGATATTTTTTAAAGCAAGTTTTAGAGTTAAAATGACGAGACTGATTTCCGTTTCCGGTTTTTTAAAAAAACTGTATTTTTCAATTTATAACGAAGTTAGTATTATTACGTATTAAAAGTGAATGACTAATTTTTATTAGTAGGGTATAACATAAGTCTTATAATGAAGTAATTCTTATAGTATTTAATTTTACTTATTAAATACTTGACATATTCCTTGGGAAGTTAAAGTTCTTAGGTACTAAAAGGATCTGGAAGTAAAACTTTGGAAGTTCTTGAAAAAAAAATTGGTTAAGGAAATTATAGAAAATATGGATTTGTTTCCGAGTTTTCTTTTAAAGATTTTTTATATATATACATTTGCATTGTGAGAATTGTGGGATTCTCAAATTTTTAGTTTGTTGGTAAAACTTTAATTGTAGATTACAAGTTACGCTAGGTTATAACTAGGCGTTCGGTACGAAACGAAATAAAAATGAAAAGTTCTGGAACAATATTTATCTCATTTAAATTAAATACTGCTGTAATTTAAAATATCGTTCTGGTACTTTATTAGAACCACATTTTTACAACGTTTTTTTGGAACTTTAATCACAAAAACCGAAAAAAATAAAGTTCCGGTGAAAAAAAAAGTTGAAAAACCAACAAATAAAAAGTCTCATTTCTTAAGACCCACTGAAATAATTTTAAGAAGGTAATCACCGATTCTTTAGTAGAAACTAAATACAGCAAGAAAAGTTGAAAAAGTTTGACTTTTAGAAAGCAGCCCCTACAAACAGCGCTCAAAAATTATGGAAACACCTTTTGGCGCTTGTTTTAATTTTTCCCCCTTTTCAGTGTCTGCCAGAGAATCGGGATTTATGTTTTTTAATCATGTTGCTCCGAGTTCCGGGTTCCAAGATACGAAAACTTTATCAATTATAAATCGAAATTGTTTCAGAAAAGAACTTAGGTTTTTGTTCGTTCAGTACAAAATGTTAGAGAACCTTCGGAGACTACAAAATGTTAGAGAACAATTGAACTCTGCCCCAAAATCGTTTCGTTCCATACCCCTGGCTAAAATAGTTGGATTATCTTATTTTCCAATGCTGTAAATTGTTTGTCGAAATTTAAAAGCGTTCTATAGAACTTCATTCTAATAACATGAGTGTAGGTAATTCATTTCGAGTTCTCTTAATTGTTCATATAGAAATAAAATTTAGTTTTTGCTCAAAATTCTAACGTTCACCCTATATATATATATACATGTTATTTACTGCTAAAAGGCGAATCAACGCGTTGCCTATTTAAATTTAAAGATGTTCACCAAACCACTTTCACACTTCAAATTCCCACATTTAAAAACTAATATCAACAAATAGACTCCAAAAGTAATAATTACTAATTCACGTTAACTTTTAAAATTTTCTGTAACTACAAGTTAAGGGTTGCCGATTAGGGCTAATAATACCCCTTTTATAAGAAAAAACTTTACCCTAACCGAATTTTGCAACACAAATTACCATCCCCCAAACTCCAATTCTATTCTAATCATCTAAGATTATAATATTTGCTATTCAAGTACAGTTATTCGATAATTTTTCCTTATTTTTCGTTTTTCTTGATATAAAATTACATTTATATACGTATATATATATATATATATATATATATTTACAGTTAGATTAAAGCTATTATTTTCTTTTATATTTTCGTTTTTATTGTTTTATTCGTTATTTTTAAAATTTATTTTACGATAATTGTGACCTGTTTTTTTGTGTTTATTTTTTTATTTTTTTAATGAATGAGTCCTAATAATAAGATTGTTTAACTGTATATAAGTTTAACTGTATATCTTAACTGTTATAAAGTAAGAAAGGGGTTGAAGCTCCTTGATAGAAGTTAAATTTACAATGTTTCTTGTACTCGTAGTTGTTTCTTGTAGTTATTGTTATTTTTAATTTTACCTAAGGTAATTTATATTAAAAGTAAACATAAAGCTAAATAAAATTTACTTTAGCATGTTTTTATAGAATAACGGAATTTAAATGTAAATTTGCTTAAAAAAAAAAAAAAATTAAAATAAAATGTGAAGGTAAAAAAAACTTAAAATTCAAAAATAGATTGATCAAAAAAAAAAGAAAAACAAAAATAGTAGTTAGTAGTTAAAAACAAGTAATGAAAAAAGAGGTTTTAAAAGGGCTCATTTCCAAAATTAAACAATGTTCTACGAAAGGTTTTCTCTTAGGGTACGTTTATATTGGAGTTGCGATAAGTGATAAGAGCGGCTATAAAAGCATAGCGTAGAAAACTATACATATGATTAAAATAGAGGTGTTTATATTGGAGCATCGTTTTGATCATCGATAAACAATATAAATTTTATGCGTTATGCTCTTATCGACGCTCTTATCACTTATCGCAGCTCCAACATGAACGCACCCTCACACTTATTTATTATTAAGGAATAAATTTGACTTTAAGAAGATGTTTGTTATAATGTGTTGAATTATAATGTGAGGGCTTTAATTTTTATATATTACATTGGACAGATATTCAAATTGCAGGTATCCAAAAATATCGAATAATTAGTTTTTGACTCCTTAAAGCTTTTGAACGATCGATAGTACTAAGAAACTTCCTGAAATAACTCATTGTTTTTTCTAAAGATCTAAATCTCCCGAAACTCCAGGCTCTTAAATCTTAAGTCGTTCAAAGGGGTTGAAACATTTTTGCAAATATTAAGTTTTGAATAACGGTGAATTTAAATAACATTCGACTACTTCAATTATGAAGTTTTAAAAAAAAGTCTTATACAAACTTTGGGAAACTTTAGCACCTTCGTAACTTTGTAGCAGTACGAAAAAATGTGTAGAACTTTTGTAAATGGAAGGACAGACAGAAGGTGATGGACTAGTTGAAACTATAATTTATTTTTCAAAATTTGTTAAAAATCGTAAAATAAAAACAATAAAATTTACGTTTAGTTACTTTAAGTTTAAATATAACATTGATTGTTTTTTAAATAGAGAATTTACATACCAGTTAATTTTAAAAGGTAAAATTTATATGCTTTAAAAGTAAATATTTCCCATGTTCTTCATTTTGTTTTAGCGATAGGAAATAACATTTTTAAAAAAGTGTTTATGCAAATTAGATTTTTCTTTTAACTTTTTTATTTCTAAATTTTTTTTTCTTATTTTTTTTTTTTGCTTTTAAATCAGGATAATGAGCTTTTATACACTTTTATTGGTAATTTTTATTGTGTAATTTTAAGTAATTACTGTCCTAGTTTAAACTGTTTATTCACTGTTAGTTATTTAAAGTTTAGTTACCTTTTATTTTGTTGTTGTTTGCTTTATTTTATTTTGTTAGAAAGAGAAGAAAAGAAGGAGTGGAAATTAGATTATTTTTAAATTGTTTGAAAATTTACTAAAAATTACTTAGTAATAGGTTTTAAAGTATATATGTATCGTATTTTTTAAATAGGTTTTATGTTCTTGATTTATGTAGTATAATTACATAATAAGATTAAATTACAATGTTGAATTTGATTTATATTACCTATTAAACACCTATGATTATATACGAATAAACTTAATTTGACATCATTAATTTTTTTAATAACGCCTTTAAATTAGAATTAAATACCTCCTGTTAAAATGTGACCTTTAACAGTAACTTTCTTTTAAAGTTTTTCAAATCTAATTACTTTAGTTAGTAGTTTTAGCCTATGTTGTAGTTGTTGGTTGTGTTACATAATATATTTCATTTTCACTTTTTCAATTGTAAGGCATTTTGTTTTATATTGTTATATTTATTGCAAGATTTTTAATTCGATGATTTTTTTATTCGAATATCTTTCTTCAACGATTTTAATTCGAATTTTCAAATTAGAAAGGCCGAAATCTAATCAGTTCAGATATCCATTGTAAATTTCAGTGTACAAGTTTCGATTTCCTGTAATATTTACTTAACTTCGGAACCATCTCTTTATAAATAAAAAAAACTTTTAAGAAACTGCCGTTTTGGAACTAAAATATTTTCGAAATTATTGCTACAATCGAAGTTATAATAGGAATAGGCGTCTTAAAGCCTTTGAAATCAATATAAAAGCTTAAGGTAATTTTTGTTAATAGTTATTTGTTTACAACTTCCCTGGTGTTTAATTGATATTTTTACTTAAATCATATATTATCACCGGATTTTGGCCTGTGCACAAAGTTTCAACGCGCTACCCGAACTGTATTTATAATATCTCCCAAAACTCCACGATCATAATAGAACAAAAATTGTTAAAAAATAAATTCAGAATCAGCAATAGATTAATTTGAAATAAAATGGCTGGGTGGCACAGTGGTTAGAGTGCCGACCTTTCGTGCGAAAGATCCGGATTTAAATTAATGGTTTAATCAATAATTAATATAATTATATATTTTAATAAGAAATACATTAATATAACAATATAAACAAATACAAAATGTAAACAAATAATTTAATTGAATAATATAACTCACAGATATAGAATACCATATAATTTAAATACAAAATATTATAATATGAACAAAAAAAGGAATTGTATCTATTGAAATTCTAAGACGTTTCTACATGTTATAAAGCCTAGTATTATCTCATGTTTAAATTGCATGTAGCATTCATTAAGATCAATTCTAATAACACGAATATAATATGACCCCCTGTTCCAACATGTACCTAAGATATAGACATGCTTATTAGCCATATATGAACAAATACATATAATTCAAGTACAATAATAAAAATATTAAGACTAAATAAATGATGGAAATAAATCTTATATTTTTTTAATACAAAGCAAATTAATTAACTGTTAATAACTTTTCGATAACTTTTTAACAATGATTTTTTTTAATTAAACCACCTCCTCCCATAAATAAATTCAATAATCCATTTTACATTCATTAAATCAAATAATTAAACACTAATAATTGCAAATTTTTTTTTTTAATCCTGTCAATTCGTTTCCAATTCACAAATACCTACTTAAAGTTTTGTTGGTATAATTTAAAAAAAACTATACTTTTATATAGGTATATATAAAAAAAATATAATTTTTAATTCATCATAAATTTTCTATTCAATTGATTTTGACCTATCCTAACTTATAAAATATCTAACTATATGTTCTTTTCTTTAAATTATTTACACACATACATAAACAACTATATACATTGAATTCTATAATATTTATGAATAGGTATGCTATATATATATATATATATTAGTATAAGAAATCAAACTAAAACTTTGATTACTACAAATAATGATTTGTAAGCAGTTTTTCATTTTTTTATATATTTTATTATAGGTATATATATTAGTACATATGTATGTACTTATACAGTTACTGCACTGCACAATAATAATTATCCAATCAATAACTCTTCTATTTAAAATTCAGAATAGTTTCTGCTTGATTTTCTCCTTTTAAAAATTATTTATTTTATTTTCTGTGTTTTCTTATATTTGTTTTATTTCATGCTCATTCTTTGTTTTTTTTTTTTTTTGTATTTTGTATTTTGTATGTTCTCACAATTTTTCCACTACTACTACTACTACTACTACTACTATTAGTACTCGTGCTGCCATCAATTAAAACATTACGGCAATTGTGCAAAAATATAAAAGAAAATATAAAAAAAAAAAAAGTTATAAAATAAAAACAACAACAACAATATAAGTAAAAACTTTTGAAAAACTTTAACCTATTTTTTCATTTTTCTTTTTTCACAACAATTACATCACGAACAAATAAGAAAAATAAAAAAAAAAATCAAAATATAAAAACAACAATAATAATAATAATAAAAACAGAAACGGCAACACGAACAGTAATACATAATTGCAAGAAAATTTTATTCGTCTCTTTCATATTCTTGTTGTTATTTTTGTTGTTGTTGTTGTATTTTTAGTTTTTGTTTCTTTATTTAAAAAAAAAAAATATTTTTATGCATTTTGTACTGCTGTAATTGTGAGTAATAACAAAAAAAAAATATAAAAAACTTTTAACCGGAAATTGTGATCATCTATTTTTTTCTAATTCTTTTTTCTACTCCTTTTTTTCTGTTAAGAATTTTTACATGAATTTAAAATTTGATATGACAGTTTGTGATGTTTTATTAAAAAAATTATATATGAAATTTTTTTTAATTTAGATTAAAATTTAATATGCACTACTGTTTTTGTAGCAGTACGTTAACACGGTTGTCGATTCCTAGATATTAATTATCAAATGTCCTATAATCTGTTAAATATTGTTTTATTATTTTTTCTAACTTAAGCCTTTTGTGTATTGAAAAGTCACTACTATATATACAATCAAATTTTATATATATCTTAGACATATATAATTTATAAGCTTTAACTTCCTTAATCTTTAAACACCTAATTGCTATATACTTGACGTGTCACAGTATGAGCTTTTGCTTGGTGAAAGTTAAACTATGTGAAAGTGAACTAAATTAAACAATTTTAAAATCAATTTCAGTTTAAGTTTAATCTCAATTCACAACAACAACAAAATGACACTTATAGTATCAAAATGAAATTGTTGACTACTTACATTTATTTTCAATAGATGTCACTAGTGATTTCTTAATCCTTTTTGAAGTTTCGTGAAAAGATTTAATATTAAAATTGGTTAAAATTCATTGGCAACAACGATTAAGCTCTCCATTTTTTCAAGCTCAGAATCCGAAACGACCTTATACTCAAATTAAAAAACTTAATTTTTATACTTAGTGTATTCAAATTTTAAATTAAACTTAAGTTTGAGAACATTTTTCCAAAACTTCAAAATACTAATTAATGACAGTACACTGACAATTAATTTTACACTCAAATAAATGTCATCTGTCATTTTCAAAATTAAATACGATTTTTTATAATTCTAAAACAACATTTAAATAATTCAAATGCAACTAATTTGTATTTTTTCAAATAATATTTACATCTATATCTCAGTATTGTTATGAACAACTATTAAATAAAATGTTCATTATAAAATGTTATTTTACTATTTTTATTTTGTAAACTTTTTTTTTTAATATATGTATATTTATTTATAACTTGCACGTACATCAGTTTTAGAATTTAGAAATTGGTTAAAATCCAAAACATCAACACCAGTTTTGTATTTTTTTTATTTTTATTTTTGTTGTTGTTCTTGTTGTAAATATTATAGAGAAAATTCTTTACAAAATATAAGGATATTAAAAAGGAGCAAAGCACATCACATCACTTTTGTACAATATTGGTACATATATATTTACATATAAACAAATATATATAGAAATATGTAACACGTACAAGTATTCACTGCATGCATATAAAAGAGTTAAGCAATAAATGAAAAAGTTACAAAATGAACGAGGAAGTTGAAGTTTTCTGACTGTAAGCAATAAAATTCCAATGAAAATAAATTTTAACATTCAAAAAGCACCATTTTATATAATAATATATAGGTATATACAGCATTTATATTGTATATAATATATATGTATTCATAATTATACGTATACTACATGTTAGAATTTTAATGTACACTCTCTCTGCATTTAAAAAAAAAAAAAAACTTTACATTAACTTTTTATTATAAGTTTATTATATTTGGATATATTCTGTATATATATATATATATATATATATATATATATAATTGTATATATATAACATATATTAAGTTTTTTGTACACTTATCATCACTATTCACTAACTATTGCTTACTGTACGTACACTTAAAACTTAAACTAAGTTTTCATTCAAGTTTTGATTTTTTGTTGTTTTTTTTTTTGTTTTTTTTTTTTTATTTTCCTTTCAAAGTTATTATAAATGCAATAAATGTTCACAATATATTCATTCATTCATTCATTCATATAGTGTATCTTTACAAGATTTAGTCTTTAACATATGTTCTCATAATATGAAATATACACTAGCACAAATATATACATAATATGTATATATATATATATAAATATATATATATGTTTAGTAAGTATATAGAATAGTTTCATATATAAAGAATTAGGCAAAAAAATTTGCGTGTGCATGCATTCCTTCAGTATACACCAGAATAGAACCGAACACAGAACCTAATAATATATTAATAATATATTTAGATATATATACATAAAATATTTATAAACATATGTATATCATGATTATAAGAGAGAACATATAATTGAACATCCATAAAAACAACAACAACAACAATAAAAAAAAATAAACAAAAAGCTAAACAAAAATTTTACACTCAATCTGTTATTTTATAAGGATATTAAGGATATGATTGCAGTAAATGAATTGAAAACAATCAAAACAAAGTTAAAAAAAAAAAAAAACTAGAGTGATATAGAAAATGTATTAAATAAAATTTGTATATATATAAGGATATAAATAGAATTTAAATATAATATGTATGTATGCTAAAATATAATAAGAACTAACAACTACCTATAAGACAAAAGAAAACTTGAATCCAAAAGATACAAGAAATAAGGAATTAAAAAAAAAGAAAGACGAAGACGATCAAGAATGATTATTAAATGATTTTCTTCTTGTACAACTATATATATATATATATATAAATTATAAGAATTTATATTTTATTTAGAAATAATATACACATTATTATGAATATGTTGTTGTTGATTTGTAAATACATACATACTTCTGAAAATAAAATAATATTTTTAATCATATTATATTTTCATCATCTTGTATTCAATACAGTTTACAATTATTCTTTCAATGACGACAATTTATAAAAAAATGATAGTGATGATTATGATTATAATTATATAATTGATATTGATTATTTTGATTGGTTTTTTTTTTTTTAGTACTGATGATAATTTGGTGACATGTCACAGCTCCCTAAGGGACTTATGACATTTTGTAAAATAACACAAAGTGACATAAGTCCCTTAAAAAAAATGTTTCACATTCAAAAGTGTCATAACTCCCTTTATGATTTATGCCTTATAATTACACAAACCCAAACTTTTATTATATATTTCTACATTGGGCTGGTCGGTTTCATTCGAAAGTGTCATAACTCCCTTTATGATTTATGCCTTATAATTTCACAAACCCAAACTTTTATTATATATTTCTACATTGGGCTGTTCGCTGGTCGGTTTCAAAATCAAAGTTGTTCCTTTTTCCAGAGTGCTATCTATATGCATATCCAGAGTGCTAGATTCTATATTAAAAAGTAAGTTAAGTTAGTTAAAAAATCAAAGTTGATCCTTTTTCCAAAATACTTATGAATTTCATTTGTGCGAAACTTTGGTTATTTATTCTATTTTTGTTTAATAAAATTAAATCAATTTAGTTAATAAAATTATAGTATAATTAATATTTCTTTTAATTAAGTATTTAAACTCGCCCAATTTCGTCAAAATCCCTATATTTCTGCGAAAGGGAATATATTATCCCTAAAATTCTCAACCGTTTGGTTAAACTCTTGGAAAAGATTGCATATCGTCATGCATCAATATAACAATTTTTTTCGTCATAATACTTTTTAAGGGACTTATAACAAAGGGAGCTGTGACATGTCAACGATAATTTTTCCAAACACATATTATACATGTATAATAATATATACCTACATGTAGTACCAGTTGTGATATAATTTAAATTAGTCAAGTTCAAAATTAAAAAAAAAAAAAAAGAAATAAAATTAAAATAAGGTTGAGGTCATTTAAGCGAATTTTTATTTAATATTAAAATCTAAAAAGGAATTATTTTGGAAATATTTAGATTCTCTTGTTTTGGGTAAAATTTTGTAGATTGAAAGTGAGTTTACAGTATAATTATGTTTGTGTTCAAATGAGAAAAGTGATTTTAAGCAGGAGCATGTCATATGTCTGTATTTGATTTGCCCGTACTGTCAATTGCCTGTACTTCTTGGCCATTTTACTATTACAAATGATATATTGCCAGCATTTTGCAAAGGCAGGATTATACTCTTTCTGAAGAATATTTATGTACATAAATGTATTTGTGTCAATCTGAGTTAGAAGTGATTTTAGAGTTGGTTACAAAAAAATGATTTTCATAATTTGTTTAGCGGAAGCTTGGGGTGGCAGCTCCCATTATTTGGAAGTTCTTTATTATTGAAAATATATATATATATATATATATATATATATTTTAAATATTTAAGAGAAATTTTATAGTTTCTTACAAAAACAGTGTTTCAATTTCTTAAGCGAAGGCTAGGGTTGGTAGCTGCCACTATTTGGAAGTTCTTTAATATTGAAAATTTTATAATTGCTTACAAAATCTTGATTATACGTTTTTTCCACAATATTTATATAGATTTATATACAGGTAAATTAAAAATACAGACAAATGATAAACAGTCGAAAGAAATACAGGCATATGGCAATACAGGCAAAAGAAACGCAATCAAACGAAATATAGCCAAAAGAAATACAGGCTTGTAATAGTAACCCATTGTCGAAAGCTGCTCTACTTAAAAATGGTTAAACAGTTTTGGAACCTTTTTTAAAATTTAAATATAATATAATATTCCTATCTCTATCTTTTATTAAGGTTATTTAATTTTATTTTACAGTCATGAATTAGTTATAAAGATCCGGTACCATTAACCATCCTTAATCTCCCTACCATTAGAACTCACACCTAATGTTAACCCTTTGCCCCATTACCTATTTTTCGTATAGTTCCATATTAAAACTCTCGTACCATTTCCCTCTTCAATTTCCTTCAGGCATTAGGTTTTCTTAAGATACAATCTTTTGAAACAATGCCTTGTATACCATACCAAATATTTAAACTTAAAATTTTATACATACTCTGCACATGATAAGTTAAAAGAAAATTAAAAAATTACATATTCATATATACACACACACACATATACAATTATAAATATTAAATATATAATAAAAGAAAAAATATACACTAATACTTATAAGTTAAGAACAAAATAAAAGAAAAACAACAACAAAAATTTCAAAGTCCATGATTTTACTCTTGAATTGGATGTTAAAACTGAATGGTATAATGATTGCAATCAATAATTTCAATCATAATGATAATGATGTTGATAATGATGATTGGGATTTGAATGAAATTAAAATTCAATTAGTAATCAGTTTTATTCCAGGATATAAGTTATTAATTTGAAGATAATAATGTAATAATTAAAAAAAAAAAAAAAATAAAAAATAAAATTAAGAGATAAAATATAAAGCAGATTTTAAAAAAATTTGTTTTATAATAATATACACAGATATATATATATATATAAACATATAAGTAATCTATTAGATAAATTTTTTCTTTTTAATTTTCATTTAATAATCATTTTTAATTCTCTTTTTTTTGCAATTCTACACACACACATATGAACAAGTGGAGCATTAGAAAATGATTCTTTAATTTAAATCGATTTTTAAAAAATTGTTCAATTATACACAGTATAATTGAAATTAAGTTTACCATACATATACTTGTATACTAATTTAGTTTTATTTATATAAATGTGTATATACAAAAAAAAAAAACTTTAATTAATTTAACATTAAATTAAAATGTACATATATGTAGATAAATTTATTTTTTCTCTTCAAAGATTTTAAGAAAAATTTTCCAAATTTAGGTTATTCGGTTCATTTGACTTATAATAAACGCTTTATAAAAAATTCTTATTATTTAAATTTGTAAAAAAACAGAATTATTTAATTCTTTTATAGAAAACTTTTTGAAAAAATTTATGCAAGAAAATTAATTAAATTCAAATATAAAAATATAAAATTTTTTTAAGGAAATCAATATGCATAACTGTCTTTAATTTAATTTTTTAGAAAAATTATTAAAAATATTTAATTAATTTTTAATTATTTAAATTTTAAATTATGAATAGTATTTTCGAAGAAAAAATTGTCAAAATCTTAAGGAAATTTTAAATTAAATAATTACTGATTCTCTAGAAAGAAAGTTTTTGAATAAATTGGAAATATAAATGCTTTAATTGCTAATGCAAATTAAATAAATTAAATAATTAATTTATATAGTGATTACTGATTACTAATTATCTATACAAGTTAGAATCAAGTTTAATTACAGGTCAAAATAAAATTTATATGTAGCAAAGCAATCCAATTAAACTGTTACCTTAACAAGTAGCTTGTGTACGACACAGTAATTTTGACACTAGCTCCATTAAATTGAATTAAAAAATATAAAACAATTTCAATTCATTGATATCAGGAAGGCAATAGGTGTCAAATGTCAATTTTTGTACTATATAAAATACTCAGTTTTTTTATTCAAATTGATTAATGAAACTTATTTATTGTGAGAACTGTTAAAATATGGAGAATGGATGCATGCAATATGTTTTTTTCTGATAGTAATTTTCCATTAAATAGTTGCAAAGTTTCAAAAAGAACTTATATAGGTTTGTTATCCAACTTATCCTTTAACTTTTCATTTTTATCCTATTTCACTTAAAATTCTTCTTCTTTTTCTTTCCAACTTTCCAACAAACGTTTAAAATTATAAAAAGGAGAAGATAATTTACTATATTCTACGAACTATTAAATAAATCTTCGTGGATATTCTACATAGAACAATCATTAACAACAAATATAATTAACAATTTTTTTAATTCCGATGCGTTCGCTGATTTTGTGCGAATTGCTTTGTATTCAATTCGAATCAAATGGGTAACTTTATGCGAATGTATCAGAATTATAATTTGCGTGTGCTTACAAATGCAGAGTATTTTACCTGACTTTAAATTAATATTTTTACCTATATTTAAAGTAAATTAAAACAACAGTATGAATGTATTGCACCAGTATATATCTAATGAATTTTACCACAAGTAGGAACTTCGGTTAGTTCATAGTATTTTATTTGGGTTGGGTACTAAATTCCAAAAAAAAAATTCCATTTCCGAAATTCCATTTTCATAATTCCAAAAAAAAAACAATTCCAAAAAAAAAAATTCCTGTATAAATTGTATAATCCTGTAATTGTAGCCAACTATAAAATCTCTCCTAATTATTTTTTACATGCATATTTCAACAAATAAAAAATTTTAAAATAATGTAATAATAAAAATAAAACCCCCGCTAAACAAATTATTGAGACCCTGATTTTGAATCCAACTCTAAAATCCCTCCTAATTCAGAATCTCACGTATACATATGTATAAATATTCTGGAAAAAGCGTATAATCCTGATTTGTTAAAAACTCTAAAATTTTTGCTTGCTAAAGCTATGGAAATATTTTTTGTGGATTTTTTTTTCTTGGAATTTTTTTTTGGAATTTTTTTTTTTGGAATTTTTTTTTTTGGAATTATTTTTTTTCTTTTTTTGGAATTTTGTAAATTTGGAATTTTTTTTTTGGAATTATGACACCATCCCATTTTATTTATTTAAAAAACAGTTCTGTGCCACATACAGTGTGATAAGCGAGTTTCTTAACCTTTCCATTTTATGCAGGTATTTTATTTAATTTTTTTTTGTTCATTTGCCACTGCTTTAAGGAATACAAAGCACTCACCACGTCTGTTTAGACTAGGCTTCAGTTCTCTAATCGTTACATTCAATAAGCAGTTGATTACTCGGCTGTAGTTATTGTATACGAATTATGAATACAAAAATTTTAATTTTGTGCACCATCAAGACAAGAGTTATATTTTACACAAGAGTTATTTATATATTTTTATTAAATCTTATTTTTTATTACGATATAATTATACAATTTTTTTATTAGATATGATCTGACCGGAATTTGAACGCAAGACCTTCCGTATGAAGGTAACGTCTTTACCTATGTTATAAATTATATTTTTTTATTAGATATGTTCCAACCAGGACTTAACCCTTCAATAGAATGACATACATAATATTAATATTTTAATTACAACTTATCTCTCACACTAAGTGAATAATATAAATTTAACTAAAATGTATTCAAAAATATTAGGTACAAATTCTTTAAATTAAATAGCACAAAACTTTCTTTAATAAAATAAAATTAATGAACATTAAGTCAGATTACTATAAAAAAAAACAAAAAAAAAAAAACAAAATAATTGTTTTCAATCTGTCAAAACTAATCATTTTTCATTTAGAATAATACTAAATTGATAAATAATTGTAATTTTCTTTTCATTTGCAAAAAAAACAATAAAATAAAAATTATCTGATATCAAAAAGATAAAAAAAAACAAAAGCCATAATTCAATAAATCATATATAAATTAATATCAGTATGAGAAAAAAAAAACAGATTCATTTGGATTAAACATAACCTCAAAAAACACTGTAATTATTTAGTAATTTTCATTATTTATTTAATTCTAGCACACTATCACCATTAGATATTTCTATACTAAACTTTTACTTTAATGAATTTTTTTTTAATTTAATTTTTTTTTTCAATTTTCATTTTCCATTCAAATCATCATTGCAGTCATCATATAGAATCGGAAGAAACAAATGGAAAACTGCGAATTTCGAATTTTTAATGATGAAAAACAACAAAAACTTTTTACCGTCCGAATAAATAAAATAAAAGAAGTGGTGAAAAAACTTACGGTTTTCAAAAGAGCACATTTCCAAGATTACATAATATTTCATACCCAATTTTGAGTAAAAAATATAT
Organism: Dolichopus griseipennis; assembly: GCA_963082915.1. Taxonomy (NCBI): domain Eukaryota; kingdom Metazoa; phylum Arthropoda; class Insecta; order Diptera; family Dolichopodidae; genus Dolichopus; species Dolichopus griseipennis. The sequence goes on from OY720443.1 coordinate 83,901,498, forward strand.
ATATATAAAAATAAATTGATAATATAATAATTAGAAAACCGAGAAAACCTTTTAACATGTACCAAAAAATATTTTTAGGCTTCAAGTTACCTAAGTTACTGATTTTGAAAATTGGCGATCGCCTAAGTTACTGATTTTAAAAAATTGGAAATCTTTAAATTTTAAGACCTTAAAGCGTATATGTGTATAGTAATCGTTTCCAGATTGAAAATATAACTTATACACCTAGTTCTCTTTTACGCGATAGAACGTTCCGCGAAAAGTCACGTTATTAGAAATCGCGATTAATTTTTTTTTTGGAATATGAAATTGTTTTAAATCGAATTTAATCAGGCACAGGTTCAGTGGTTATAGTGCCAACCTTTCATGCTAATGGCCTAGTTTCGAATCCAAGGGTAAGTAAAGGAAAAACTTTTATTTGGTTTTCGCCTCGACTCAACTACCATTCGTCATTGAGTTCAAATTAATTCCTTAACCAATAATTAATAATTTTGTATCATTAATAAAATAAATAAACAAATGTAAAATATAAACAAATGTAAAATATAAACAAATATTTTAATTAAATAATAAAACTCACAGATTTAAAATACTATATAACTCAAATACAAAATATAATTATTAGAATATAAACAAAAATAGGATTGTATTTATTGAAAATCTAAGACGTTTCTGCGTTCTATTAGGCCTAGTACTATCTCATTTTTAAATTGTATGTGGAATTCAATGCGATCAATTTTAATAGCACGAATATAATATGATCCCCTGAGCTCCAACATGTACCTATGGTATAGAAACGCTTATTAGCCTAACAGTAGAACAGTTGGTGTTGAACAGTAGAACAGTTGGTGGTATTTCAAATTCGCGCTATGACAATTTAAATTTAAAAACAGACAGTGTAAAACTAAATAGGCTAAATAGAATTATTTTAAAAAATTTTTAAAAATTGTACAAAAAATAAAACTTTGTCACATTGCTTACAATTATCGCATCACTATAATAGCGTAATTTTATTTTTTGGTTTTGTGTTTTCTTTTCAGAAAAAAGAAAATTGAAAGAAAAAAAAAATTGAAAATTATTTTTCCGTACAAGTTTTTGCATTATGAGAATTTTTATTTAGTTTAGTTTTTGTTTAAAGTTTTTCTATTTTTTTTTTTACTTTTTATTTCTTCTTAATTTAATTTAAAATTTTTTTTTCTTTTACTTGAAGTAATTCATGCCGTAGGAAAATTTTTGAAAAAGTGGTAAATTTTGAAAGACAAAACAGAAAACTATTAAAAGTTTTCAATGACTCTGAAAAAATTAATACACGTTCGTAAATGTATAGTATTCAGACAGTGGTATAACAGTTGAAACAAGAAAACAAATAGAGAGTACCTACCTACAATTATTATAAGCTAGAATTTTTACCTAGAATTATTAAGAATAACTTTTCTTTAAAGTAACGTACAACTGGGTGAAACCTCTTCCAATAAAACTTTGACAATTAGTTACGAGGTTTCTGAATTGGATAAAACTTTTTCTGAATATTATGGTGAATTTTTAAAAAATAGGTCCAGTTGCATAACTACATTTCAATTTTTAGTTTGAGTAATTGAACTACCCTTCATGGCAAAAGTTGAAGCCATATTAGTTACCAAAATTAGAGTTTAAATAATATATTTAAGGCGTCAGCGTTAGCTTTCACTGACGTTGATCAGACGTTCATGATCAGCCTATGTATAAAACGGTTTGTTTATATGGATTGCTTGATTTTTATTTGAAAAATTTAATGTTTCATTTCCATTTGTAGCGAATGACATTTCTTAGTTTCTGCCATATTGAAAAAGGCCCAGTTAAAACTGATAGTAATCATTTTACATTTTTTCAGTACTGAAGCACTAACTGAAGAACTAATCGTCTAATCAGCGCCATTGAAATGCATACGGAAAATGTTTATTTTCAACTAATCAAAGATATTTAAAATTTAACAAAAGTGTTGATTTAATAGTTAAATAATTTTTTATGAATAAATCCAGATACAAATTTTTGTTAAATTTTAATTCAAGTATTTAAAAATAAATCATTTTTATTATGTTTCAGATTGATAATTGTTTTCCAGAACAGTTGATCAGTATTTTGCATAATTTCAATTGTTCCAATAAGGGATGTTTCATTTCTTCCGGTTTCAGTTTGTAATTAAAAATAATTCTGAAGCAATTCCGTTATATTATTTAATTTTTTGCGTTTTTCATCAGTATACACTTAAATAGATTTAATCAAATTTAAATGAAAGCTATAACCAAAGTCTTACTATTGAGTTTAAGGCTGACATCATTTAAATTCTTTATTTGAACTAACTAACTATCTATAACTACCTATAATAGTCCTAACCATCATTCTTTATCATTAAGATCTCATTCGTCAACTCATAGGCATGCGAAAGGGAATTGTTCCAATGAGGGGTGGGGTGTACATAAATCATATGATATCATACACAAAAGCAAACTAAATTAAAAAGAATTTAAAAATTTCAGATTAAACATAAAAAGGTAAATACATAAATTTTTAATAATTAAATGTTTATATTTGACATTTTATGCGTATGTTGGTTATGGCAATTATAGTTAGGGTTATGATTTTGTATATCAGATGTTATCATATCGAATATTTATTAAAAGTTCATATCACATCATATGACTATTATAGTTAGGGCTAATATCTGTTCTAATACAACAACTTTTTAGAGTCATCTCTGCAGTTCAATCAACGTTTTAAAATCAACATTTTTATCATACCATCACTACTAAACTTTTATATTTTTTTTTAAATTAATATTAAATATTTCACTTCAACTAAATTAGATCTTAATTTTTAATAAAATAATAAGTCATCCTTTTCTTATCTAAATATATTTTATAAATAAATTTTTTCAATTATATATATATAAATATATATATATATATATATATATATATATATATATAAAATATAAAGAATAATTTATAAAAATCTACATATATATTTAAACAAAAAATCGTATACAAATTACAAAGCATTCTATAAAATTATATATTTACATATTTAAATATTCAAATTAATATAATAATAATAAAATGGCTTTATTTTTTCCACTAGAAAAAAAAATTTATCAACCACAAAGGCTGAAAAATTATAAAAAAAACAACAACAACAAAAAGCACATAAAAAACAAAGTTTCATTTTCTCTTATTAGTAAAGTCCCTCTTAAATTAAATTAAAAGAAAACAAAAAAACCCAAAAAAAAAAGTAAAAACAACAAATAAAAAAAATTAAAGGATAACTTTATCTATAAGTAACAATAATAATAATAACAACAACAATAACAAACACTCATTCATAATACTAATAATAATAAAACAAAACTTGACGAAAGACTTCATTTAATTCTATCGTTCCATCACTATTTATACCAGACACAAACCTCCTCTCTCTTATATCTTTTAAATCTCATCAGTTTTTTGATAAAATTCATCGAACCACAGCTCTTTAATATCGGGGAGGGAAGTCTTGATGCCGTTATAAACGCTGTAAACGATAGTAATAATAAAAACAATAATATAAAAAAAATCGTTTTTGCATATTTTATTAATTTTTTTTTTTAGAATTTATCTAAAGGATTCTTCTAAAAGATTGGAGTAAAATTTCTATACGCCATAATTTTTAAATATTTTTTTTAGAACTATTTTATAATAATAAAATAATTCACTCATTAATATGTATTCTCGCATTTATTAATTCATATTTTTTCTACCAGTTTTAAACTCGTTACTCAGATAGAAAATTAGCTTGAAGGCAGATATCCTAATCGCTCACTATATACTCTAACGCAATCTGCTCACACTATATCATATTTAAAAAAGTACTCTATAGAGTAGGGGTGCCAAATACAATTTTTCTGAGCTGACAATTTGTAACCGCTATATATTAAAAATATAATAAGCGGTTGGCACCAACAATTCGAATCTGAAATTTTGCAAATATGTATTATCCAGTGCACAGAGTCCAAAATCCATGTTTCTTTTGTAATGTCCGTCTGTGTGTATGTCAGGCACAAGTGTGCAGCCTAAATAACTCAATGTAATTATTTCAAATTTCATATATTAGATTTGGATATTAAAGTTTTCAAGTGATAAGTTTTTGGACAAAATTTAATAATTCGAAGGGGCACTTATCTATAGTAATTTTAAGTATTTTGCGAATATTTCGTTAATTAAAAATATTACGAAAAAAATTTATTAAATAAAAGTTTTTTTACAAATGAAGAGCTAAAACTTAAATATAAAAAATTTTTTGATCCGACGAACTTCAAACACGACTTAATTAAATTAAAAAGAATTTTGTGAATTCTTTTTTTGATGTGTCCAATTTACAGTCTAAAAACTTTTAGATTTGCTTCTGGTGATAGTGCATTGCAGAATTCAAGCTGATAAAAAGAAACGTCTTACTGATAGATACTGAAGTTTTAGTTGTATTTATTAGAATCTTGCAAAAATAGTGTTAAAAAATTATTAACATAGTAACGAGTCACTTTTACTTATATAAATACCATATAATAATATATAATTTAAATTTTATAATCTATCAGGAAAACGTTATACTTCTTCAATTTAAAAATGATCACATTACGCTTTTCCTGTAATAGCGGTTGACTTTGTGATGGACACAGAATATTTTATATATTTTATTAAATTAAATAATTTTGCAAAGAATTGGAAAATTTTCCGCTATTTTAAGGGACGACTTAAAAAAAATTATTTCAAATTTGGTTTTATTATTTTTTAATTATAGTCTAGGAGGTTGAATACTAATTTTTTTATTTAACATTCAGAGCTGTCAAATTAAAAAAAAGTAGTCTTTTGTTAGGTGGTTTTTTTCGCGTTAAAATATATTTTAAGGCACATAAAATTATGAGATTATCCTTTAATTTATGATATGAATTGTAAATGTATTTGTTTTTTTTTAATTTTTAACATTTTAAAAAATGCTTTAAAAAGGATCTGCTATGATTTGTTGTGCTATTTATTTGTATTTTGTGTTTTGTTTTGATGGGTGAAATATTCTAATATATATTTATCTTATATACTATATATATAGATTTTTTTTTAATATTTTAAATAATTCTTTCAAGCATCAGAATATTTTAAATAAAAGAAAGGATTTCATGCAAATTATCGGGCTTCTTTAAAAAACAAAAAGCAAGAACATAGAAAAACTGAAAAGTTTTTTGTATTTGTATTTAAATTTTTTTTTTTTAATATTTTCACTTCAGTTTTTGTCTTCTGCTGTTTTTTTTTATCTAGCCTAAGAATGCTAATTGAAATTTGTTAACCAAAATATGCAAAAAAGTTTTTTCTTATTCACAACTTTGCATTCAGTATTAAATTTTGTTGCTTCTTATATATATATATATAAATAATATTTACAATTACTTTAATCCTTGATGCCCATTATCCATCCATCTATTTATCATCATAGTATATATATACAGAATAAATTATAAAAATGTAAATTTTAATTTTTTTCTAGCTGTAGTTTAAGATAAGTTGAAGGGGTTGAGAAAGTAAAGATGGAGAGGAATGAAAATGTACAATTAATTTACACTTGATGAATTTTTTTTTTGGTTTTTCATTTTAAAAAACCGTTTATTAGAAAATTTTTTGACAGGGAAATATTAATTTCAATGGATTTCTTATTTGGTGTATTACTTTTTTTAAATTATTATTAAAAATTTAAGTGAGAGACTTTTATTCGAATTGTTATTAGCCATATTATTTGGCTAACGAAGAGTTTAAGTGATTTTCATATTAATTACATTGAATATAATATTATTAATTGTAATTTTTTTAAATAATGTTAAAAATCCTTATTCAAATTGCGAAACCTATAAATGTATTAAAAAAGTACTGTTTTTGCATACTTTAAGG